>JAWNKX010000188.1:1200000-1800000 GCA_035041755.1 Cacoxenus indagator | reverse complement strand
ACCTGCACTACCTGCTGGTCAAATCTTGATAATTTTGTAATTTGCGGTCCTCCGCCAGTCGCCATCGCTGCCACCTTCGCTTTGCGAGCACGCAAGCGAAGCTTGTCTTTCCAACTCGTGAGACTCTGAAATTAAAAATTGCTATAAAATAGCGAATATTGAAGAATTATTTAGTTAACTTACTAATTTCCACTCCGAGGCTGTGAGTATGGGCCCATTTATGGCATTCATCCATGGACAGCAAGCAATTTGAAGGATTTTGAAAAAACCATATGACCATATGCACTTAACAGACTACTGTAAAATACAGCCCTGGTTAAAAAGTACAGATTTCACATGCGTGAGAATAGCCAAAAGCCCAAAAACTATCAAAAGCTTGACCATTTGTAATAGGTTGCCAATAGATTGCTGAGAATAGGGCGGTTAGTGTAGATTAAAAAGATAAAAATAAATTTGTATACTACTTAACTAGAGCACTAGCTGCTAGGGCTTTCAGTTCTAATGAAACTTATATGAGGTGGTTAATCTTAGCATGTACTAGGTATAACTGATTTAAGTTGTGGTGTTTATGTTTTTAAGTAGTTCGATGGGGTTGTGTTGCATAATTTATCGCGTTGATTGTAGCGCTGGGCAGTCAGTAAGGAGGTGTTGGACCGGTGTTGCTTGTAATGGGGGTGAAGGGCATCCCATGCAATTTTGTTTTTCTCTGCAATTTGGGTATTAATAAGTCTGAAGATGTCGGCTTTCTCAAACTGGTTGGAAAGGCGTAGTGGCTCGTTCAGTGCTAATTTAGCACGTGTGTTGGTTAGTTCGTTCCCAGTAATATTGACATGTCCAGGGATCTACATTAATTTTATGTTATTGTGGTCAATGAGACAGGTAAGTATTTGAGATATGATGATACTATTGTTACTATGGTTTCGGATTGCATCTATTGTTGACTTGCTGTCTATGCAGATTACGACGTTATTTGGTTGTTTGGCGGCGTAATTAGTTGCTTGGAGAATCACAGCAACTTCTGCTGTGTTCAAAGGCCAACTGAAGTAGACATAATAGGCTATGCAGACAACGTGGCTGTGGTTGTTTTCGCTAAGACGCTGCAGCAAATATCAGAAAAAGCAACACTACTATGGCTAATATTAGAGTCGATAAACCATATTGGACTACAGCTTGCCGATGAAAACACATTTTTTTCTGCTGCTGGTACTTGTCAGCAGCAGAAAGAGGGTGGAGACTGTCACGATCCGTGTAGGAACACAAAAGATCGTATCCTCGCTGTCCATCAAATATGTTGGAGTCCTTCTAAACCACAGACTCAGTTTTAGTGATCATCTAAAATACGCAAGCGACAAAGCGGTTAAAATATGCACAGCCTTAACACGACTTATGCCGAACATCGGAGGCCCCAAACATCCTAGTAAAGAACTACTTGCTACAGCCAGCAAGTCAATATTGCCGTACGCCGCCCCAGTGTGCGCTGCGGCCACTAAACATAAATCGTATGATAAAGGAGCAGACTGAGCTCTCAGAGTTTGATGTGTATTTAGAACTGTGTCTGATGATGCCATCAATGTCCCAGCAAACTGTCTGCTCATGGACATTGAAGCCAACAAACTCGCAACTAAACACACAGTAAGTCATATAGATTATCCTCCGGAGATGAAAGGGGGCGGACTCCCAGATATATAGCAGCATAAATGGCAGAGCTCTACCAAAGTTAGATGTCCATCGTATGAGTTCATCCCAGACATAAAGGAGTGGAGAAAGCGTCAACATGGAACCCTGAACGGTAGTTCACGCAGTTCCAAACGCAGTTCCTCCCGGGACACGTGTGTTTCCAGGAGTATTTGTATAAGTACAAACATGCACGGGAGCCGTACTGCACAGACAAAATAGACAACGCGCTTCACATTATAACTTAATGACCAACACTTAGTGTCAGCCATATGTGAACCGCTTACTCTCAGTAGTATAATCAAATACATGCTGAAAGGCGTAGAGGAATGGATCCTGGCAAACAGGATAATAGTAGATATTATGAAATGGGTCAGAAGGGTCGAAGAAAGACATAGAGACTAATTAGTCCTGCCCGTCGAAGTAATGCCTCAATTTGTAGTTCCGCCAGGCCGCAGAGGACCAGCGTAGTCGGGGGTGGATTAGTATGTAGGCCCTCAAATCTAGCCGTGAGTAAGTCTAGAGACTGCATCGCACAGTTGGCGAATCGTGTATGCTAGCAGCCCGGGCTGTTAGTATCCTTAGACTATTTGAATACTTGTGATGCAACGAATGTTGCATCGTTCACACTCACAAATGCGAATTATCGTAACATCACCAAATTATGCCTGCTTTTATCGTAGCAGCAGTGAAAAAGAAAACGAAAAGTAACGGAAATATTGCGAGACAATACTGAATTTTTTTGCACGTACACACACAAATTTGCGCAGAGCTTTCTTCTTTCTTAATTTTTGTTATTTCTTTTCCAAATTCACCTCGTCGCCAATGTAACAACCCGATACCTCTTAAAGAAACTCACACTTAACAACGACATGTCTTTATTATTTAATTATTTCAAATTATAAATCAACAGCTCGTTTTCTCTGATGGCCTGGTGCCAACTTCTAATCCTCTGTGTCATCTTTAATCGGCGATCCCTCATCTCTTGGAGCATTAGAGAGAGAGAGAGCCACTCTAAACTCCACAACGCACCGGTTCCCTCAAAAGTATTTTGACAAACCGTAAAGTTAAGTTTCAGGAGATAGCTGACACACTATACATACGGCAGTCAGCTGAGTGGACAGCAGCCGGTGAGCCTCGCCCAAAGCGGAAACAAATGCCTATTTTGAGCTGCGGTTACTATTTTTCCATATCGGCAGGCACTAACGCTATGTTACTATTAGTTGTGTGCCTATCATTAAATCCGTAAAAGCTCAACATGGGTTTTAAAGAACTCATAAGCAGAAATAAAGTTAAAACAACAACAACAAAAAACATTATTTTAAACAAAAAACCCATCCTGTTGTGGATATTCCTGATGAGTGAAATTTCCTCCTCTAACATTCTTGCTGTCGGAATCGCTACTTAATATTTCGAAGCGATTTCTAGGCAGTAGTGGGAATGAAGAGAGTGGAACATTGACTGGTGCCTGCGACGGCCCTTTGAGATGGAGGGGATATCCTGACTACTGTTTGGAGTCTGCTCGCTGTGGGTAATTTTTAGGCTACTGGCTTTCTTATTATTGAGGAAATTTTTCTTTTAGTTGTTTTATCACTAGTGATAATTGTGCCGATTGTTGTAAAACAGTCCTCGAAGTAAGTTGTGAGTTTTAATGGTTCAGTTCAGTCAGTGAAGAGTTCATCGGCGGTGAAATAGGTCACCCATATAGGTAGTGACCGGTCACACATGGATTAATTAATAACTAATTAATTAATTAAATAACAATTATTTAATGACCTTAACAATGTTTGTAAGTGAAAGTCTTATTCGTTTGTCATGGAAAAAGAGTTCGAGGGCGTGATGGAAACAGTTAAAAATAATCGATTGTTGATAAAAATATAGAATCCTTTATGAACATGAAGCAAAATACATAGCCAGGGCACAAGTACTGGAACCATTATGCAAGTATTTGCAAACGAAGACGTATTACCCTTTATTAGTCTGGGCATCCATTGGAATTAACTAAATCGTACCCTCCTGCAATTGTGGCGGTACATTTCAAGTTTTTGTGACTCTATAATGAGTATTTCGAGCTTTTTTTAGCTTTATGTACATACTAGCAGATACTACTAAACTATATTTCATACATTTCCTTTTAACCTCAGTGTACGGTCTTGGGACCAATTTTGTATAAGTTATATACTCATGATCTGCCTGTCCAGTTAACTGTAACAAATCCGTCTTTGCACATGATACCTTGAAGTACATTACAAAAAGTGGAAAATAAACTTAAACTTAGCTGAAAATTCCTCTGCTAGTTTCTTCATTAGGAAAAGAAAGAAGATTAATTTACCTAATGCTAACCTGAAAGTTAATAACAGGGACATACACTGGATTAATAATTTAAGATATCTTGGGCTCCATTTAGACAGCAAACTTACAACCAAAATTCATATTACCAAAACCCTTGACAAAATCAACAATATCATGGAAGTTACTGTTGACACCACATCACAAATTAATTATTTTCAAATCAATATTTCTCCCTATTTTGCTATTTAGATCTAAAGTTTGGGGTGACTTTGCCCCCATACACATCAAGCATCTGCAAATTGCCCAAAACAAACTTCTTAAATTACTCCTTAATCTACCCGTTTACTTTTCTACAGTAATTCTACATAAAAAAGACCATGTGCAAACCGTGCGCAAAAAAAGGCAAATAAGATTGCCTATGCTGGTATTTGTCATACTAACTTATAGCTAGTCTAAGGGTTTGTATGCCCGCTCTTGTTGTTAATTAGTAGTTGTACGTTTTATCTCATTAATAATTAAGGTTTATGTCTTCACACTTTTTTTAGTCATGTTACATTGTTTCATTATTATACTCTAATTTTAATATTATAGTTAAGATGTTATGTAACTATACTCTGTAAAATTTATTTAAGTTTGATTTTTCAAAATAGTATGTTATACTGGCATAAGATTACTAATCTCTACATTTCATTTAAGTTACATTTAATATTTTTCATACAAAATAAGAAACTACTTTATATTACAAAGGTTTGTTTGGTTGAAACATAAGCGCTACTGTAATTGGATGGAATTTCCCGATTTTCCCGGTAGACTTTCGCACCAAACTTCACTCGATTCGTGGTAATCGAATCCAAAGTGCGAATCGGAATCCTACGAATCCGAATCCGTATACAAATTCGAGTACCAATCCTGCGAATCTCAGTACGACTCTGAATCCAAAATGTGTATTGTAGTAATAAGTATATCTGATGTTAGTGCAATGTTAAGTTATGTTATGTTACAGCAATGTTAGGTTAAGCTATAAGAAAAGAAATAAAAGAGTGGGATTCTGAATACGGCGGTCAAACCGAACAGACGTGTTTCATTACTACAAAATCAGAAGTGGGATAAATGACCAAACGCCGGCAGAATCGAAAATTTTTTTACCTCGCGTGTGTTGTAGAAAAATGGAAATGCTAAACGAAAGTGACTTCGCCCTTGAACAGTTAAGGCGCTATTGCGTGGCCCTCGGTTTACCTGTGAGCGGTTCTAAAAGAATATCAATAAGACGCCTAAACGATGTACACTCCGAAGCATTGCAAGCGTGCTTGGATGAAGCCGATATATATGAGGAGGAGCCGTCGCGCCTGGAGGCGGGTTTGAGCAACGTGATACAGTCTCGTGACGAGGATTCATGTATCATACGACATACTTGCGACGCCGCCGCGTCGCCAGAACAGGGCGAACAACAAAGTGAAGACAACGTCGACGTCGGAGCAAAGCGCAATGTAGAGAAACTACGACGTAGTGAAAAGCAAAGTAAAACACAATGTAGAGAAACAAAACACAATGTAAAGAAACTACGACGTAGTGAAAAGCAAAGTAAAACGCAATGTAGAGAAACTGCGACGTAGTAATAAGAAAAGTAACGACAACGATAGGTACGTAGTTGAAGACGTAGAAAACTTTCAGCAAACACAAAAACCCTACAGTGGGGTTTGGGCAGTTCATAATATGAAACCATAAAATGATAAATGATAATAACAATGTTACGCGTGGAACAATGTTAAGAAATAAAAAGTTAATCAGCAAGACAACCGATAATGTTAAGAAAAAATCTGTACGAATATGGAAGACAAATGTAAAGAAAAATGACAAATCTAGTATAAGTCAAATTGTAACAAGAAGTAGGCGAGCGAGGATCGGGAGATCCTAATCGTCAGGATGGTCGAGTTGTAGTAATAAGTATATCTGATGTTAGTGCAATGTTAAGTTATGTTATGTTACAGCAATGTTAGGTTAAGCTATAAGAAAAGAAATAAAAGAGTGGGATTCTGAATACGGCGATCAAACCGAACAGACGTGTTTCATTACTACAGTATTATGTATTTAGAAATGGAAATAATGATCAGATTTTTTTTTTTATTTTTGTATAAGTTCATCAGTTGTCGAATATGATTCAGGCAACCAGGAGCACAGAAACTCATGGAAGATGCATAAATAGTGATTACGTAAAGTATTGGTCGCTAACAATTGACACGTAACTACGTTATAAAGTTTCAATAATTGCATATTTAAATATTTATTTGTCCTTAAGTTTTAAATAAATAAAAAATAAATAGCTACAATAACTATTGCAATATCGTTTCCTATTTTACAAATAGCTAAACACGTGTCACCAACCTGATGAGTTCTTAGTACTCAAATCAATAATGTTTGACAAAAGCGTTCCCATATTTTCTGTACAAATATGAGCCGCGTCTTCAGTTCTATTATATATTGCGACTCCACCTGAACGAACATTTTGTCGTTTATAATAAGAAATGCAATTGAAAAACCTTGATTCTATCAACTCGATTTCTTGTTTTTCTAAAGGTTCATCACTGTCTACTTAGTAAATTAGAAAATGCAGCATTAGCCTGTCTCTTGACTTTGTTGAGTTGATAAAATTTAAGTTTTCTCTAAAGACGGGGTCCAAACCATGTGTCTTCTAATAGAGTTATATATTGGTGTTGCTTGTACCGGTGGTAGCTTCTGCAAATCTTCAATAAATATAATATCTATACCACCAAATTTTTCGTTATGAGTATTGGATATTTATTTTAAACGTAAGCCAATTGATCATATTTATTTCATGGATGATTGATACTTGTACACAGAGAGAACTTATTCATATAGAGGTTACATTTCTCTCTTAAAAAAATGGCCGGAGAGACTCTCTCAGACACGATTAGAATCCGACACTGATTCTGTACATCAACATTATTGTTGGCTGTTCAACTTATTCAGCGTAACATATTGCTGTTAGTTTGCTTGGGTTTGCATAAACAAATTGGGCGGGAGTATGATATTCAAAGACAATAAATACACAAGAAAGACATAATAAAAACAAAAATCAGAGACACTTTCTTCTTTCTTTGATTTTTTTGTTCAATGTTTTTTATTTACAAGGTTCAAGAATATTAAGCAAATTGTGTGGAGTTTTTTTTAATTTATGAATTATGAAATTTGACAAACGAAATCGAGCCATAGCTGCCTTGTATTTTTCCTATATTCATTTATATGAACGAAATGAAAATACCAAGCGGCCAGTAAAAAAGAAGACATGAAAAAGCAAAATCGTACAAAAATATTCCCACACAATAAGAAACCAATCTTAACACGCACTATACCTACACAACACACTCAAAATTATCACACTTTGCACGCAAGGGCAAAAAAGAAAACCAACACAATCTCATACACGCACTATACCTCCTACACAACACACTCAAACTTATCACATTTCGATCGCAAGGGAGACACAGAAAACCAACACAATCTCATACACGTAGCACACCTATACAACAAGGTTACCCACACAATGGCAAGTTTTGATTTTTGACTTCAACTTCTTGATGACAATTTTCGGTTGTGGCAGAAATCAAAATCCATTTCAAGAGCAAGTACAGTGAATGCGGATTTATTGAACAGCCAAAGAAACCCAAGTGGAATTTCTAACTACCGTCGAGTTTTCATAGGTCAAACTTTTATAAGTCGAATATCGCCATGACTCGAATTGAGTGCATTTATAGCGAAAAATCAATAGAATATGCTTTCCATAACTCGAATATCCCCATAATTTGAAATTTTGTTATGCATTATGGTGATTCAAGATTTGGCAGTTTACTGTACGAGCAATACGCACAGTCCGCGAAGTTCGAGTCTCAATCGCGCAAAGCAAATTTCGTCACCCTTTCTTTGTGTTGTGTTCTTTCCTCCTCTTTCCTTGTGATCGGCAATAAAGAAAAAAACAAAAAACAAACAAAAAAACAAAAATCTAGACTTTGTTGTTGCGTGATCGTAGCAAAAAGGAGGAATTTTTATTCCCGCACGCGCCCCACTTCACAACACAGTCCACAAGTCAATTTTCGATTGTGGTACCAAATTTGTCACAGGTCAGGTCTCGAACGCGTTTCGTTATTCAGTTTAAATTTGGGTGCACGCAAAAAGTATACATATTCACTCACGCAGGAATATCTCTTTTCTTTGTCTTCCCTTACGTTCCGCAAATAAGGAAAAAACAAATGTCACACGCTTTGTTGTTGCGTGGTCAAAGGCAAAATGTATTGTTTGTCTGTTTTCGCAGTAGCGCAGCTGGTTTGATATCGTTTTCACATGGGACACTTGCAGTTGATTGATGTTTTTTCTGTCTGCTAGTCAAGGTAGAATTAGCTATATTCAACTTCGAGTTTTATATACATATATACATAGCGCAAAAATAGGTATAATAAATTTCTTTTAAATTAATTTGAATTTTTTATTTAGTTGTATTAAAGAAAACAATTTTTTACTAATTAAATCACCCTTTTTTTTGTTTGTTTTTGAATGCGCCAAGGAGGTAGGAATCTTCATAGAAACTAGCAGCCCATACTGTTAGCCTGCACGATTCGCCGGTTAAGTAGCCCAACAAGAACTCTGCCCAATATATGTTCCTTTTTCGCTATCATTCCCACAACAATATCAATACATCAAAATACATATGGGTGACGGCAATCAAAACAAACAAAACAAAGGTGACAGACAGAAATTCCTTTCATGCAAATTCGCGCCAAATACACAAAATTGATCATGACACAGTCCGACGGGGAACAGCACTTGCTTCGATTTCGCAACAGGCACCCGTATTTAAATTTCTGTTTGCCTGGTTACTTTGAGTGCAATACAATGTTTTCGTATAATAAAAGAAACAAAACGCCATCATAAAAATTTGTTGTTTACATCTATTCTTGCCAACTAAATGTATAATAAACGTAAAGAATAGCATATTGATGAATAAACCAAAGAACGATAATTTCAAAGGGGTTAAGTCAGTCAATAAAAAATACGCGCGTTAGCAGAATGACGTTGCTAAACAGCGGCTGCGCTGCTACTTCGATGTTAATAACAGAGAAGTAAAATATTCCCATAGGTTCTATTTATTTGAAAAAAGCTCAAAAAGCTTTTGAGAGAAATGTAACCTCTATATAAATGAATACTCTTTGCTTGTACATATTTAAAAAGAGATCTATACAAATGCGCTACTTCAGATGACAGAAGCAATAGTTTTGAAATTGAAATTATAAGTGCAGAATGAATTGTTGTCCCATCCAATTGACATAGAAGATTTACCAGTGGTAGCGCAAGTTATATAAGCATTACAATAGCTGCCTGTTTCAGTAAATCTGTTATAAATTTCCATTGAGTAATGACAAAATTTTTACCAGCGTCTGCTGGACCAGTGAAAAAAATGTGTAAAGGTGCTTGATGTGGAGGTTCTAAATGATAAATAATTTGCATTAATAAACGAAATTCGCGAAAAAATGATAAGGAAAAAAATGTGTGAGTGTCCTTAGCACTCACGAGCGCATGTAAAATATCATTCCATCGAAACCAAAGATGTTTCACAACAAAACGTCGTCACATCGACTACCTCGCTTCCCATGCCGAAAAAAAATTTGGCTTTGCTGACCAAGTAAAATTTTGTTCGAAAATGCAAACTCAAATAGCTCACCTTCCTCTAGATTAGCGATTGTATTATAATTTATAATTTATATGAAAGCCTGTGCGAGTCGAACAAACATATATATGAGCAGTTTCTCTTTTGGAAGCATATTCATATAATTCATAATTGAGCCACATAACGTATATATTTATATAAAATATAAGAGCCAAGTCTCAGCAACATGCATACCAATTGATTTTCGATATCGGTGGGGTACACACGCAAACGAACTGGAACTCGCTCTTTCTTTCTTCGAAAACGCGAACGCTTGAAATTGCGGTCAGTTGTCTTGCTGTTGTTACAGTTGTTGTTGTTGCTGCTGTTTGGTTTTGCGCTCTCTGCATGAGCATAACAGAAGAGAAAAACCAAATATCAGCAAAAAATACAACAATAACGTTGTTACGGTTTTCGGTACTTTTCTGTCATTTCACTCCTACCACAAGCCGCGTAAAGGAATTTCGTTCCAAAAATCATATTTCCATATTCTGTATGAGATAAATTTTTTATTAAGCAGAATATACGAACTTCTCAATTACTTCAGAGGTTTATTTTATGTGATAATGTAGTTGTTGTTTGACAATAAATTCCGTTAGTTTTGTTTCTGCACATACATTGGGAAGCAAAACCATCAGTTTGTTTGAGACTTGTTACTGCTATAAGTTCTGTTCTAATTACAATAAACACAACATTTATATAGCACGACTTTGCACAGTTAAAGAAATGGTGTTTAATTTTAAATTTTTGATAATAACTGAAGAATTATCATTAGAAAAGCTAGTTACAGCATCAAAAACAATTGTTATCTTTCGACAAGTATAGAAAGCACTGTATAATCCCTCAATTAATCAAAAATTGCTAAATGAGGGTTGACTTTTAACATCAACTTTATTGAATGGGTTCATAAAACGAGTTCCAAATATTGAAGAGAATATTATAATAATTATTAAACACAGTTTAGCTAAAACCACTTCGACTTCAAACGCACAACATTTCTCCAGAGCGCTTCAACGCACTAAGTGCATTAAGCGTAGGTCGATTTTTAAATACGACGCTAACCAAGTCTCTGTTCACAGTCAGCTCTATGTTTCGTGCAGAGTTGCAATGTGGTGTAATTATTTTGCTTTAAGCCTGAAGGCCTTCGTTGCTCTGGCTATAAAAGTATTGTAATTTAGGATTAATGCTAAGCTACAATAAAAATAATAATAATAATAATTTTGTTTTATTTTCATTTTTTTAATGATTTTGAGAATTAAATACTGAAAAAGCGTTGTAAAACGTTATTAAAAATCAAGATAAGCCTTATACATTTATATTTTATTTTATACAATGTGTTTTTTTAAAATAACTTATTCTGGTGGGTAAGGCACATAACATTTTATGCGCATGGAAACTCTGAAGAAGAAAAATAAGAACGCAATGAAGACCCACATATAAAGACTTACAAATAACGTGTTCTAAGGCAATCCGATTTAGCTAAAATACTTTTAGCTGCCATATAAACGTAGTATATGACACTTTCACTATCCACGATTTAAGCGTTGAGGAATTGTGAACGAAGATTCCCTAAAAAGTGCAAAGAGCACCTTCAGGAACAATTAACCTCCATGACTGAGATTACAAATTCAGTAGATGAATTTGTATCAACCGATATTGATATAAATTATCAAATTTGGGGCGAGTTCGATGATGCCAACTTTATTGCCGGTAATACAAATCCGTCAGCAATAAATGAAATTCAGCAGTATACGAAAGAGCCGCCATCCCTGATAACTATTTATGTATGTATATATAAAAAGGTGTATGTTTGTCTGTTCGTTTGATCCCTATGGAATCCGACACCGTTTGACCGAGCACCATGAAAATTGGCATATTTGGAAATGTCATCATGAAGCATGTTTGTGGCTAAGTTTGGTCGAATTCGCTAAATATTCAGATGCTTCTCAAACTGTATGGATACAAATAAAACAAAAACAAGGTAGCCTCTGAGACTTGAGTTTGCCGTCAGTGCCGTTGAGACTGTACAAAGTCAAAATGTTCAAATAGTCGAACAAATCAAAGCAAGCGCTGTTTCCCCGTCTTGCTGTATCTTCCTTTATTTTGTGTTCTTAGCACGAAGTAGCATGAAAAGGGATTTCTTTATATCACCTTTCTTTTGGTTATTTTAATTGCCGCCACCCGTTTTTATTTTGATTGCATTGATATTGTTGTGGGAATGATATGAATGAATACTCTTTGAGTCAAACACTGGAAGATCAACGATAAAATAGTAGCAGTAGACAGAAGGCAGAGGGCAGCAACGCGCCGAGGGCCGGCTAGTAATATATATGCGTAGATGCGTATTTCTGAGTGATTTAGCTAGGTCCGTCTGTCCGTATTTCTCAGTTTTTGTGCTAGAAGGCCAGTTTCTTTTACCATACTCTGTATATACATATGTCGGAAACAGCCGGACCCAACCAATAGAAGAAGTACCTCCCCTACATACCGGTTGAAATTCAAGGTCTTATAACGACCAAGTCGAACCGACCTTAAATGCTTTAAATTTCATTTTTATTGTTAAATACGTTTGTTTTTGTTTTTCTTAGACTAAAACAAATCGTTGAGCGTGCAAAATAAGAAAGTTGTGAATTTTTGATTTCAATGGATTATTGGAATTTTAAGTTCTTGTGACAATGCATAACTGTATTTGTTAAAGGTGTGGACTATCGGGTAATGGGCGGGCTGATGGATGAGCAAGCGATGAGCGTGTTATAAATTACTTAATTGTTAAAGTGAAAATGTAATGAAATATTACAGTTGACAATTGATTGTGTTAACGAAATGGGCAACAAGAACGACCACCGCCGCAGGCAGAAGCGGTCAGTTGGCACGCCTCTATCATGTCGTGCTCACGCCTTGCGCAGCAACATTCGGTTTGACAGGGATTGCCGATTTTTCCGGCGTTGTTATTTCTTCGTGGGGTTTCTCTGAGAGCGGCACTGATTCAACGATTTTTGGTTCCACTGATGGCGTTGCTAAACTGTTGACATTTTCAGCCGCTTCGGGTCCGTTGTTGTTGTCATTGGAAATCACATTGTCTGCGGCAGGGGTTGTAGCAACAATACTGGCACTTGTGGCAATATCTATGTACGTCGGTGCATTAGCAGTAGATGCTATAGAGCTGGGACTATTACATTGGCTCACCGGAGCTGCATCATCTGACGAAGTTGTCAAACCCTGAATAACGGTATTGTTATTCATATTCTCTACCGAAGCACCGGAGAGCGACAAATCATCGGCGGAGTCATCAGTCTCTGTCTGTACCGCCTTCTCCTCGAGCAGGTGTTCGTTCAAGCGTATTGGCCGCTGAGCGCTTCCGAATTGTTCCGATATTTGAAGCAATTCACGCAGCGTTTCGTTCTCCAAACGCAGTCGCGCGATAAGCTGCAGATCGCGCTGTACGGTGTCATCGTCAACGGATGCGGCACGTTGCATGACCGCTGCCATTTCGTTGATTTTGTCGCGTTGTTCACGTATGATCTGCCACAATCGTTCGTTGTAGACTTCCTTAAAATTAATCTTAGTCTCGAGCACTTTACTGACCGTGTGTTCACGATACTTTTGCATTATTAGCTCCATAGCACGCTCGTAGTCCTCGATGCAGATTTTCAGTTCACGATTCTCCTTCAGGATCTCCGAGCTGTTCACATTCTGTTGCTGTATTCGATTAACCATGTCAACGTTGGTTTTGTTGTTGGAAATGCGATTTAGTTGTTCGATGTCATCCTGGAACTGGCGAAGGCTCTCGACCAACCGATTGTTGCTTTCAGCCTCCTCCAGCAATGCGCTACTCAAGGTATCCAAATCTTTTACACGATTAGCCATGCGCTGTGCGTCCACAATTATCTGACCCACTGAGAGGTTGGACATTTTCGTTGAAATGATGACTGGCAGAGTTCAAAGAAAAATTGTATTTTATAAACTTTTCGAACGATTTTGTTGGTATGCTTTTTAGTTTATTACTAAATGCTGTTCCCACGTGTTTGGATTTCTTTTTGAAACATTAAATTTATTTACATTTGAAAAGGAGTGCTTTAAGTGTTAATTGGGAAAATAAAAAAAGACGTACTTTTCCAATGAGAACAACAATAAAAATATGCCTCGACCCGACCCCAATTCAGAATGTCTGACAGCTGATAGTGTTGCTGCTATCAAAGAAAATAAAAATTTACTAATTTTGAACTCGAAGGGTTTTTAAGCACCAAGTTTAAAAATTTAAGGTGCAGAAACAAAAAAAACGAATTGCATGCTGAGAAGGTGTAACTTTCCAACTAACTTAAGTGATGTTATTTTTATTTATTTATTTCCTTTATATTTAATTTTTCTGTTATTATTAGAACAACTTCAATTAAACCGTATATACAAAAATTAACAAAACAACTTAAATAATAAGTGGGGATATAGTAAACTGTAGATATAATATTAAAAGGATCTGTTGTGGAGGTCGGCAGGGTGCGATCTTCTCAGCCGTCTCGCTACCCTAACTCCTTCAATTCTGCGTCGTTTTAGAAGACGCCTTGCTAGTTTATTTGGATGATTTTTTAACCTCTCTATATATTTTTTGGCCTGACGATTTATCACATCGCCAATTTTCGGTATTTTTAAGTCGTTTTCAAGGTACGCCGTTCGCATGAACCAAGGGGCACCAGTAAGCATTCGCAATGTCTTGGCCTGCAGTACTCTCACCTTCGTGATGTTTGACCTCGCTGCTATGTCATACACCTGAAAACCGTATCGCCAAGCCGGAGCAATTATGGTTTTGTAAATGTTCACCTTATTTCCCAAGGACAATTTATTCCTGCTAGTTAAAAGCCAATGCAATTTACCAATCCTCTGTCTTAAGGATTTCGTGATACTTGAAATATGCGTCTTGAAAGTTAGCCGCCTATCCAAATACACACCCAGGTATTTGTAACCTGAATGGTGTTCCAGCAGCTGGTTTCCAATGAAAACTCCCGAACAGAAATTCGGCCGTAAGGCGTACGTCACATTGGCACATTTGTTTTTGTTAATGCAAATGTTCCAACGTCGTGTCCAGTTTTCAAAAATATGCAGGTATTGCTGCAGTGAGTCCGTAGCTTCGTAAATGCACTTGTTTCTGACGAGGATGGCCGTATCGTCTGAAAACGTGGCAATGATCAGATCCGGAGGATGCTTTAGTGGTATTTCTGACCCAGTGGGCATGTCGTGCGAGAACAGGGCCCCAGTGTAGGCCCCAAGACGCTACCCTGGGGGACACCTGCGCAAATCGCCTTGATGCTAGATTCCACACCATCCAGTAACACTGAGAAGGCCCTATTCTCAAGGTAGCTGCGCACGATTAACCATAGTTGAGGCGGCAAGAGATTCTTGAGCTTACTGAGCAGCACGTCATGCCAAACTCGGTCGAAAGCCTGCTTTATGTCAAGATACGCTGCCACCACGTACTCCTTAGCCTCAAATCCTTCGAGAATAAAGTTAACCACCCTATTCAGCTGCATTGGAGTTCCGTAAGATTTACGAAAGCCAAATTGAAAGGAAGGAACTATTTGATTTACCTTTTTTAAGTCCAGGATCCCTGTCAGGAAACAGCGTTCAAACAATTTAGTTACAGTGGGTAGCAGGCTAATTGGCCTATAGGAATCTAAGGTGTTAGGGCTCTTGCCGGCCTTATGAATCATGCAAATTCTCGCCTTCTTCCACTGTTTCGGCACATATCCCAATCTCAGCACTGAGTTAAAAAATGAGGACGAGAAATAGAACAGCTCTTAGCAGCATTGCCTTAAGTGTAAAGTTGTCCAGTCTATCTTCACCTGGAGCCTTTTTAGTGTTCAACCCTTTAATATATGCTGAGACTTTCTTGGCTGTAATGGGAGCAACCGGGAGGCATAATTGGCCGGCGCTTTCAAGTCTCATATGGATCTGGCGAACGCTGAGTTCTGAGCTGGTATCAAATGGCTGAAATCGGGCTTCCAATTCCTCGGCGAAAGCCTCGCCTCGCTCGCTTAAAGATCTAGCCCAGGATCCGTCAGCCTTCTTGATTGGAAATTTTGGAGTTACGTGTTGTTTATACCTTCTCGCCAACTTTCACAAGGAGTGCTTTGTGTGGTCGTCGGGGGAGACATTTGACAAAAACCTGTCAGTTTCTTCCTGTTTATTCAGCGTCAGCAGCTTTTTCACTCTATTCGACACTGTACGAAAAACCCTGTCCACAATAGGGTCACGGGTGCGACAAAACTGTCTCCTCTTAATAAGCAGCAGTGCTTCAATAGCTGGGGGAAGTCCAGAACGCAATCTTGAGACATGTGGTGGAATTAAGGGGGCGGCAATGAGAGCAGCTGAGTGCACCTTATTTAGAAAGATCGAGTGCGCGTCTTCAATGTCTTCGGGCATCAGGATTTCCAAGTTTAAATTTAGAGATTCATCCAGATCTCGGCGAAATGCAGCAGTCGTCCTTTTATTGTTTTGATCTTCGGAGTGGAATCAAAATCAACCACAAGGGGGAGATGATCAGAGGAGAGTTGATACTCAGTCCTGATAGACAACTCGTCAGATGTTAGATTTTTTTTCGATATAAAAAGCACATTCAGTTAATTTTCATTCCATTAGTTTTTGAGCAACGTTCTATAGGGAAACCAAATTTATGTATTGTGTGTCTATAAGGGGATTAGGTGTAAAGGTTCTGGGAAGCACCAAAACTCCAAAATGCACTAAAATGCCTGAGTAAAATGAAAGGCTTCACGCTGAAGCTCTGTTTTCGATGGGAATATTTTGTCAGAAAACTTTTCTATGGAGTTTTCACTGCTGCTACTGTAAAATTCTAAAATATGACCAAAATGATTCACTTTTATAACTCTTACTCTGCTCGTGTTCTCACTTTGCTAGGTTATTAATATGGATCGGATAATTCCTTTATTTTGATTCCCCCAACGAACTTCAAAGTTTTGTATACAATATGGGAGAATGAGAATTGGACATGTAAGACGAAGGAAAAAACTGAACCAGTCTTGAACAATTATTATAGGACTTTTTATTTTTAGTTTGGTCGGCGACCATTAAAAGCACTAGTGCTTTCCCCAACAAGCTATATGTTTACACTTTCCGCCCAAATTGATCTAAAATTAAGAGATGGTCAGTTTTATTTTGGGAACAACCAGTTTACCTCTACGTACATATATGGCGAGACTTACAAATTTTAGAGTAGACTATCAGTACAGAATTAAGTACCAATTAAGTTAGGAGACTACCACATGAGGCCCACACTAAACTAATCTAATGTTGGAAGAACAATTCTTAAATGCATTTCATCAGTACTGCAAATTGCATTTGTAACTTTCAGGTTGCAAGTACAAAAGTACTTACAAATCAATATTCTATAATAACCTAAGTTATTAATTATAAATTAAGTACTCTTAAAAAAACCGTCCCACAGACGGTTCTTGATATCAAACAAGAAACAAATTTGATTAGATGAGAGGTAGACAAACAAAAGTAATAGAGTAAAATTCAATGAGATTGTAGCTTCGATCAGTCAGTCAATGCGATTAGACGCCTACGCTATTCAAGCTCCCGGAAGAGAGCGTATCGGAGCGACTTGAAAGCCGCGGTCGTTTTTGCAACATCAATCCAGCATTTGGACTGTTGCCAGCACCATCACTATTGTGCGCTTCGTAGGTGTGGTTGTTGTTGTTACCACGTTCCTTCGTGCGATGTGAAAGACGTTGCGAAGAAATACGTCCATTATAATTGCCATCCGTTGATTCGTAAAGTTGGCTATTACTCTGCCGCTGGGGAAAAAACGTCTGTTCGTGGTTGTGTGGCTGATGTCCCGGTGAAATTTTGGTCTCATGTTGAGCCAGTGGGTTGAGTGTAATATGCATGTGAGGTCGATGGCCATTTAAACGTCGATGTGCCTTTTGTTGTGTGTACGCGCCCAGTGGAACAAAGTCATCACATATCGGTTCCAGCTGAGGCTTGCTTTCATCGTTGGGGTTTGTGTTCTTACGTCGGCGTAGACACAGACAAGCTGCTACTATGGCGAGTAACAGCAATGTGCCGCCACTAACGGTCCCAACCAGTAGCGGATACATTGGGTACGTTTCATTGCTGGCCGGTGTGGTGCTGGTCATCGTAGGAACTGTTGGCGATGGCGTCGTCTTGGGCTTAAGTGTACGTCCCTGCTTAAGTACGCTGAACTCGGAAGCTGTTAGCGAGTTAAACGACTGCAATTTGAACTCGTAGAAGGTGCCCGGTTCAAGCAGGCCAATTTTAAACTTCCGGGATTGAGCATTTTCTATGGTCGACTTGTAATATTCACCAGCCGAGGATGATGGACGATAGTAGGCGTAGAAGCCCTCGACGGAACTATCGTGATTTGTGGCGAGTGTCCAATGCAGTACAACAGCGGATTCCGAGTAGGACTCCACCTCGATAAGTTCCGGCGCGGGTAAGCTAGTTTCCGCCAAACCTAATGAAGCGCCACGTTGCAAAAAGAATTTTGCTGAAGTGTGACTCTCTTTATTATCGTCATTTGAGTAAACAGCTATAATGCGAAAACGATAGAAACAAAGGGTTTTCAGACCCGTAACCGACGATGTGAAAATCTTGCCAAAATTAGTGTTTCGTCTGCCAAACGGTATATCATCGTTTGTAGTTTGCCAGTTCGTGCGCGGTAACTTGCGCTCTGTGTCGCCCAGCATACGATATTGCACTTTAAAGAATTGTATGGGCAGACCATTGTTCTTTGGCACTTGCCAACGCAACATTACGGATTCGTCTGAAAGACGCGTAACATTCGGCGCTGAAGGCGGTACCATATGCTTGTTTTTACTGTGCTTTCGTTTACCGGGTTTCCTGGTATTAGCGTTGTCATCATCAAAGCTTTGGATTTGCTTTGGATTCACCTGGAGGAGTGTGCCAGCGCTATCCTCGCCCAGCTCATTGTGTGCAAAGCATTGCACGATTCCTGCGTGACGTTTCTGCACACGGCGTATTTGCAGACCGCCGGTAAAGAGGTAGACTTCGCCATCGTATATTGTGCTCTCACCATTTATTAACCAATATATGTGCGGACGTGGTTGTCCGGTGGCATTGCAGAGCAGTTTAAGCGAATCACCTTCGTTGGTGAGTGTAGCTACGGGACCTTGCACAATTTGTGCCGGATTATTCACTCGCAAAATTATCATATGCACCAGTGGCGGTGCAACGCCATTATCCAAACGACAAATATACTTGCCCTCATCCTCTGTGCGTACATCGGTGATTTTAAAGCCATACGGTAAAACTTCTGTACGATTGTTGTGTATGTTAGCGATATTAGGACTGCTCCAAATGGCTTTTGGCGCTGGTTGCGCAAGTCCGGGACATTCGAGGACCACAGTTTCACCAGCGCGTACAACCACATGCGATCCAACTTGCCGCTCAAGGAAGTAGGGCGATTTGCGCTCCATAAGCTTATTATCTATGCGCAGTTCAATTGTACGAGGTAGCCAAACAACCTCACCCGAAACGGTGTTGGTTGCAGTGCAGGTGTAATTACCCGAATCCTTTGCAGTGACCGATTCCAATGCTAAAGCTCCATTTGTTGCGGCCAATTGACTTTGCTGTAGCTTTTCACCGTTGCGATAAAAGCTCCATATTGCCGCAGGTTGAGATTCAACACTGCCACATCGTAGCAGCACAGAATTTTTTGGCGCCACTGACCAAAGCGTTGTAGTTTTGGTTTCGTTAGCAATGTTAATTGTAGCCAACGAGAGTTGAGCTGTTGTTGAGGCAAGAGTAACGGAGCCATACCAACCAAGGCAGCGATATTCGCCTAGCGATTCCGGTGTCACAAACACACGTAGTTTTGTTGCAAGTTGACTATTTGTAATGTTATAATTGGCATCACTGTTTTTTAGACCTATAAATCTCTGTGCATTCGAACCCGATCCTCGCCAACGTCGAAAGCGCCATTCCAATCTTTCAGCATCTAAGTTCACCTGACACTCAAACAAGACTTCGTCGCCTCGCGGTGCGATCGCCGATTCCGGCTCATGTTCAAAGTGAATGCCAAGCGACGATGCCAACAGCAATGTCGGCAGCCCAGTTAGCAGGAGCAAACCTGCGCTTGACATTCCGCTACAAATGATAAGGTTTACAGAGGTTTCTAAAATCATTAAAGTGCATAGGATTTGATATTTACCTATTGAAAGTCATTAATGTAACTAATCGAAGGATTTTCATTTTTTATTTAATTTCATTGTAACCCTTTACGTTTGCGCAGTTTACGTATTCACACATAAGTAGGGGCTTGTTCAGAATATAACCTGTTTCGCATTAATTGGAATATTGCATACGTTCACTCATAAATGGTTTTCCGTCAAAATACTGTTTCTTCTTTCTTAATTCCACATAAACGACCTGCATTTAGCACCTGGGTTGCTTCGATCTTACATCTTTGACGACTAACAAAAGCAACTCACAATCTAATGTAATTAAAAACAGAGTTGACTATGCGCATTTTTTAAAAGAGCAAAAAAATGTGAGCGATCATTGGTCAGCGAAGAAAAAACTCTTAAGCGCCAAATGTAAATCATATATGTACATTTGTATGATAATCGTAACATGAATGCTAACAATGAAAAACTAATTAGTACGCAGTGAACGTACATTGTGTAATAAGCCTTATTTTTAAGGTATTTGATGCATATGTTGACAGATTGATATAAAGACTGAGGAAAAATCATATCTGGAAGGGTTGGAAATTTTTAAGTCTCTTAATAGTAAACTTTATTAATAAATACAACCGCTGGACCGTTTTTAATGACCATTTACGGAAAATCTAGAGTAATCTGAAGAGTAATTGAGTAAAGTTTGGTGTGAACCTCTACCGGAGAAGTCGGAAAAAACATTCCGTTCAATAGCTTATGTTTCAAGGAATGCTTCGTAACATAAACCAGTTTGTTATTTCACATAAATCTAGCAATGACCTGGGATAGTAGCTCGGGATTCGGAGCACACTAAATAGATTTTTGAAACTTCCCAAGATGTAATCAAACTTCCAAATTGAATAAAATTTTTTTATTATTATTTTTGGCAGACTTTCGATTTGAAAATTTAAAATACCAACGGAAAATTGATAAATATTGATATACAAACAAATTGGATGGAATTTACAGACTTTTTCGGTAGATTATCCCATTAAACTTCACATTCAAACATTCCCAATGATGTCATAATTGTTATTTATAAATAGATTTATTTTATTTTATTTTTTTATTTCCCATATGTCGAGTAAATATGTCTTTACTTGTTATTAAGACTATTAGTACATAGTTTAAACATTATTTTAGGGTTATATCTAACTTATGTGAGCAGATCACAAAAGTTTTTCATTTTTGTAAAGATGTAGGGGAAAAATCCAAAATAGTAACAAAAATAATATACATTTAAATTAAATTAATACAATTATAGAACAAAATAAAGTAAAATAAACATAAATGAAATAAAAATATAAAATACAAAAATAAACAACATTAACCAAAAAAGAAAAAGAAAGAGGTATTTATATATGTGTTGTATCTAGCTTCGAATTTATTCTACCAGATCTATGTACCAGATTTATATATAGAAGAAAAAATGGGATTATTATGTATACAATAAAAAATAAAAACAATCCAAACAAAAAGTAAACCTTGTAACTTATTGTAGTTTGTTATTTGGTATGAAATAAAGTTTTGTATAAAAAAGTTTCACCACTAAAAATCCCTCAACGAGACTAAAGAAGTTTTCACTTACCATTTATATATTGTTATAACATATCTCATGAGGTTTCTAACAGATCGACGAGACGGGTTAATTGAACCTAGTTCCTCAACTTTTTAGACAGAGACTTGAAAATGTGCACGGTTTTCTCTTTTTTCCATACGATGTACATTTGTCAGTACCGGTCTATCTGACTTTTCGCAGAGGTGAACTGAAGTTTCAATTCAATATAAATTGGACTTTTTACAAAAATAAAATAAAAATAAAATCAATGAGCTTCAATATGAATACAGAAAATATAAATTTTCGCATAAGATAGCGAATTCTACATGAATGACTTTGGGACCCCTTAATAACTCTACATAATACAATCAATATTAATCAAGGAAAACTTAAGTCATGAGCATTATGTTTTGAAAAAACAACGATAGTTTCTTAAGAGCCAATACATCATTCACACATTCACAATTTAATGTCTGACGTTGTAATGTGTTGCGTGCCCACACATCTTTCAAATCCATTTCGTCAAATCTGGATTTTTTAGTACGGCTTTGATACGCAATGAGTGCAGACATGGATTATTTTTCAGCGTCAATATTGCAATATTTTATAAGCTTCCACACAATTCTCCACAATTTCCCGCAATTATCCGCATTTTTCCATAACTTTCTTTGTTACTCTCACTCTTTACGCATCGAAATGTATTTTGAACCAAAGCTAAATTTTCCCGCCCAAATCACATACATCTGTTCGGGACGAAAATATAAAAATCAAATCGAGAAAGAAGAAGCTATGTGACAAAAATCAAAAATTTTTAATTTCGTTCACACTTTGATCAATCAGTGTATTTTCCGTCACATCACACATTTGATCAAATGTGTGAAGGTGTATTAGGCCCTTTAAGACACTTTATGGTCTGCTAAATGAACGAGTGGACAGCTTAGTGCCATTTAAAACATTCCCTGAAATAATACAAATTTCTACTTTCTCTAGCTTTGGAGCGATTCAAATTCCAATTATTTCCCTTTTTACCTAATTGCGGTTAAAAGTTTTAACTCAATTCTATTACTTATCCATTACGTACCACCCGCGATTTCTGTTTGAGTGTCTTACTTCAAATTAATATGAATATGAAAATATTAGTATATAATTCATAGTATATACATGTAGACTCATTTTCACAGACTTATTGAATCACACACAAATGTCTTCTAAAACTACGTAGTATTGAAGTCCATGTAATCTTATTGTAAACTCAATCTACTTAATGTATTAACTTTTCTTTAGAATAAGAAATGAAGTATTTTCGGATCTACCAAACCTTAACAAGCAAACTGAGTTTCCCTTATCAGCTTATGCTCTTTTTTGCGTTATTTACTTTGTCTTCATCTTCTTTGTTTAGAAGCACGAGACAAAACGAATCAAAATCAAAACACGTACGCTCTCTTGTTCAATTTTTCCCTCTCTTGAGATATATAACGCTCGCTTAGCAGTAGTATTGTCAAGCAGTCAGGGAATTTAAATTACATAGTTCACTTAGTAATTTTTTAAACAAAGCGATCTAACTCTTAAACCCCCGTTTGACTTTTTATTTAATAAAATACATTTTGTTATTGAACTCTAGCCGTTTTTTTTTATAGCATAATGCCATTAATATCTTATGCAATCTAAAAAGTGTTCGACAGCTCTGCTTTGTTAGTTGCTATGGTCGCCAAAGTATATGAGTTGTTCACTGAAAGAGTAGTTAACGGACGGGTGGGAACGTAGATGGTTGTGTAGAAAATTTGCTAAAAGCTAATTGTGAGATAAGACGAGTGAAAAATATTGAAAAATAACTTTAATAATAGATTGTGTGAGTGCGCAGTAATATGAAAATATTTTGTGTTGGAAGCGCATAAAATAGACAAAGCCAACCAACCATAAGGAAACGACTGGATCGCAAATTTAGGATTGTCGCCTATGTGCACAGGCCTTCGGCCGCCCGCTCCGCTCGTCTGTCGACATCCTGCGCTGCGCATCTATGTGAATGCGCTTGTAACCAAGTACAGGAGGCAATAAAAATCGATTTGGAGTGCTGCCATAATATTGGCTAAATTTAATAATTGACTTACAATTATCTAAAGCAAAAAAAAAAGTTCATAAAGAGAAAGAATGCATGAAACAGAAACGCACACGAGCGCACCTGCTTTTCCCAGGAGCCATATTTCACACAAACGAAGGCTTTGCATTACTTCACACAGCACAATGGCGGCGTCGGTTGCCGCGTTCTTTACTTTGTGTGCCGTAATCACGCGTTGCGAGGCCACCGACACGGACATTGCACTTGACAAGAAGGCAACCCTGAACCACAGAATCGATAGCCTTAATTTGCTGGTGTACACGTTCCTGTTAACGTTGACTGTGCTGACAATATGGCTGTTCAAACATCATCGTGTCTCTTGGCTTCATGAGACCGGTTTGGCTGTGATCTATGGTGAGTAGTTGTTATTGTTTACAGCAGTGTTGTGTGGGAGCAGCTTACTTCTAGTCTTAGGAATAGTGCTTTGTCAGTTGGGTTGACCCAAAGATCTGTTGGAGTGAACCGTGTAAATAGCGCTACCAGTTGAAGTATTGCTTGGAATACCCTAGACGGATTAATCTTATTGCTGCAGATGAGTGCTTTGAATGTTAGGTGTGGCTACATATGTATCGACGTGCACCTTCAATGGCTTTGTAGGTGTTGTATATACTCCCCGATTACCGAGGGAACCATCAAATTCCCAGTCATCGTCGCAGTCTTCGTTGCCGTCGTGATATCTTGTTGTTCGCATTGGCCATCATCCCATTCACACTGTCGTCGTGGTCATGGTCATGGGCGATACTAACGTATAAGTTTCAGTGATACTTTACTTACCTAATATAATTTGTTTGTGTATGTAAGTTTGTGTTCGCGCTTATCCATTTTTGTTGTTTGTGTTTGTTTTTCATTCATACAACATGTTACAACTTGACACCGACAGCCAGTATTGTCTTTTTGCCTGCCTGGTTGTATGCGCCACTTTCCCGGCAACTAGTAATTTGCTAGGCCGTCCCTGTTTTATTCCCATTGGATTGGCGGGTGACACTTGATTACTCACCGAACACCACAGAAAACCAGAAATTTCTATTCATATTCAACAAGAACGTAATGCTATTGGTAATTAACTAAGTACACTAATGTACGTAAATATTATTCTGACTTTCCGAAAACTCATATTTGTTTATATGGAATTTGCAGGTGTCCCGCGTTGCTCGGAACTTTTGGAGAATTAACATGTAAACGGCAAGTGAAAACTCTTTTAATCGCGTTGAGTGACATTCGGTACTTAAATTCGTATAACTTCGCGTTACCGACATGCTATTGTGTATTTATTTTTGTATTCTTCCTCTCGCCGTATTCGTGTTTTGGTGTTGCTTACGTATGGTCCCTTATTGTCAAGTATCGTTTTACTTAATTTGATTACTTCTTTGTTTCTATTGTTTTGACTGTCTTGGTCTTTGACTACTCGGCCTTTCCTGATATTTGTCAAGGTCTTCTTATTCGTTGGGGTCATCTGAGTCGTTGCTTGTTTGGTTTGAAATATCCAGATCGGGCGTTGATGTATCGCCTTTGGGTAACAATGCTGTCGGGTAAGTCCTCGATAATGTAGCGATCGTTGCCTAAGACTCTTGTGACTATGTACAATGCTGGCACTGCATCAGCAACAACAAGATCATCTACCTCAAATTTGCGTGGCAAGAAATGTTTATCATATCTTTCTTTCCATGTCCGTTGTTCTGTGGCGATGTTACTAGTTGCTTGCTTTCGTTTTTCCCCAACATCGAATTCAGATTTTTCTTCATTTGTCAAAGGTTGGATGATTCGGTTGCCAAGAGAAGAACTTGTTCCTCAACTGCTCCTTCACAATTGGTATTGGATATTGCTTCTATATCAATATGCAATACAAGCCACTGGTCTGCAGAAGCAGGTGAAGGCCACGTAACCGTCTAATTGACGGCATAGAACAAGATGCAATTATTATTGGCACAAGGAAATGGAAAACCCTGGCAAAGAACAAGGAGAAATGGAGAACTATTGTAGTGACAGCCAAAACCCACCCCGGGTTGTAGAGCTGACTGAAAATCTTCTCCATTATGATATCCACATATTACCAATTATGGTCGGTGTCGGAGTCTATAGGCTGCGGACAGGGACAATTATCCCTTTTTATATATCATATAAGAAGATAGAAGATTAAATAAAAATAATAATAATATGAACTTTGGGTATGTACCTATTTTCGTTCTTTTGACACTGCATATTGATTACTAAATGGCATTCCAATCTTCATGTGGCGATTAGTAATAAATGAAATAATACACGTTGTCATCTTTTAACCTTTATATCAAATTCGAATTACCTTTGACTTCATTCGACAAAAAACTCGTATCGAACTGCAATTATAGTAGAACTTATTTCAGAATAAGAGTGTCTCGGTAGCCTAGTGGAATTTTATTATGGCTGCCGGCTCACAGGTCGGGGTTCGAACTTTACTAACAGCCGATTTCAGAATAATGTATCGAAGAGTTTAAAATTTCAGGTTCGTAACTTTACTGGCATTATTTTATTTTTTGAAGACTAGTGCACCCGGCAAACGTTGTTTTGCCCTCTCTTGTATGTGGTGCGTCAATGAGTATAACAATATACACAATATATATCAGGAAAGAGTAACCAAAGAGTATACAACAGAGAGTATACGTTTGTACTCACAAATAAGAACACAAAAATAAAGAAGAAGTATAGTAGAAACAACAAAAAACCGTACGAAACTTCTTGTGCTTGTGCTGCAGTGTATTTGCAAAAACCTAATACTAAAGAAAAGCTTATTTATATTTAAAATATCAAAAAATTAAGTATGCCGGTTTCTTCTATAGCGCAAATGTGTTGTTTTAAAGAAAAAAAAAATTATTAAAACGTAAAGCGTTACATACAGTTTTCATACAATCATTTTTATATAATATAATATTGTAGATAGTTCCCATATAAATCCATTGATCAATTCAAGTTATTATTGATTTTCTAATAAGAATGTGTAATTGAATATGCGGTTTCTATTGGTCACTACTGTAGCGCATTGATTTGCGGGGTTCGCTGAATACCGAATAAATTTCTGTATCGTTCATTTCAAATTGTGCACGCTATTTTTGTCTTTGATTGAATTGCGTTTATTCTATTTATTCAGTTTTGCATACTCAAGTGAAATCAATGCTTTATGGTATTTTATACAGTTTTATCACTTGTGTTTTCCGTTTTTATGAGTTTGTGTGTACGTTTTTATTTGAAATTCTACACTTCAACCAATACAGAGTGCCATGAAATTTTTATGCAGAGTTCGCAAGTAAGGTTTGCTTGGTCAAATATCGGATCGAAGTTATATAGAGGGTAGCAACTGCAGTGTGTTATAAGTACATAAAGATTGGGTGTTCTGTTGAAATTTTTGAGAACAGTTTAAAGGTATCTTAATTGCGTTCTTTGGTGTCTTGATTGATTGATACCCTTGGTTATACTACTGAAATCATTTTTAAAGACATTATTTCGTTATAATTGAACGGCTTTTATTGGGAAACTGCTTCACAATAAATCTATGTTCGCTGTTCCATGGGCTCTCAATGAACTAAACTCTCTTCCTGTGTATCTATTTATCTAACATCTATCTATCTACATAATGAAGTTTCAATAGTAATTTGGAAGCATATTTTTATTCCTATACAGACGGCTCAATTTTAAACGTCGGCTTCGATCTAACTTACATGATAATTTAACATATGGAAAAATGCCGATTATTTAAATTCAATCCATAATTGTGCGTCATACAAATGTGTTACCCATCACAACCGAGATCACATATAATTGTGTTCGTTATACTTTTCCGAAGTGAATAGTATTTTATTCTTTTATTCGGGGCCCCCACTAATTCCTCCCAACCACTAAGAGGGGTACTTCTCCAACAAACCGCAGGTTTAAATTCATTTTCTTATTAGAACAACTTTTTTATTTGTTGTATAGAGTTTTAACAGATGTTTTTTTTTAAACACTAAAAATATCAAAAATATATATAACCATAATATAGCTTTCATACGAAGTGTCTGCGAAAGATTCAGGATAATTTATTTTGACATGACCAAAGTACGCCTAAACCTAACGATTTTCCGAATTATCGAAGTACTTTTTGATGTGAAGAGTATTACACATCGGCATAACCGAAGTTAAAATTTCCTCTTGTTTTATTTTTATTTGGTTCTGTCCACTCGGCAAAATTAGATTAATTTTTTTTTGCATTCTAGGGAGTACAAATATTTCTTGTTTGTGTGTCTTTGAAAATTCGTATAAAATTACCGAAAAACAAAATTGAACAGACTTGTTGTCTGGCCGAATATAAAATATGATATTGTGTTTGTCGATTTTTTCCCGGTTCTCTCTTTAACGCTTTAACAGTTGGTTGACTGGAAATACTAAATTAATTAAAGCTGGACCATTAAAAACTGTAAGTGATGAAGTACTTCACAACGGCTAGCGACAACCTTACTCAGTGGAATTTCGTATTAGTTGGGGGATATAACTTGTTGCGTATATTGTAATTTGAAAAAAACTTTCCACTTCTTTACGCAGTATAGAGCCTCCACAAGGCTCATTCATCTTACAATATCTGATTAAGTTAATCGTATAGATTATCTGATAGGGTGGATGATTGGCCTATCGACACCAGTTGTTGTTGACGGGATTACGCCGCCCTTAGAAATGGAATGATATTTGACGTCCCATGGCAACAACGCCATCTAGTGGAGGTAAGGTAATGACCCTGGCTCTAGTAAGGTCTCATTTTGACCTCTGGGGCGGCAGCCTTAATTGGCCAGCGGAATTTAGATTTGCAAGTACTGCCCATCCGAGAAGATTAAGTATAGTTCTTTGAATAAACCATTTAGTGAGAACACGTCTTCGGAATTTCGCTTGTTGTTGATTCCTCATTACCTCTTGAACAAACAGTTGATTTGATACGATGCCGTGCAAATTGGCTTAAGAAATGAAGTCATCATTCATATAGATATCTGTCTTATATCTCATAACGGAATGGAATAGTTTGTCAACCAACGAAATACGAAGAAAATAATTCACAGCAAATGAAACTTAACCTTAAGCTTAACCTTTCAGTTCCTCGGTAGATTAATGGAAGTGCATTATGGCTGCAACCACAGACAACTACTATCCAATATCCAAATCGATATTCAAAGATATTTTCGATGGCAACGAAATAAACGCTAACGGTTAGCTGAGGAAATACAAGATCATACCATATCAGGTCCCGTAATGAATGTAGGATTTCTGTAAAATAAATGTAAAAAATTTTCTTTTGAAAACAACACTTTTTCGTTCCGTACTTAAATCCGTTATCCGTGACTGCACAATTCAGGGAAATTTTTACAGTATGGCGGTAAAAGTATCCGTGTCCGGGTAGAGAAGAGGTGTTGATTCGACTAGCTATAAAATCAGTTGGCTTTAGAGAAAGTGAGCTTTTATTGCATATGCCATATGGCCTATACATTTAGTATATACTCATATAACCGTATCATATTATATTTTGATATTCATGTTGATGAATGCGAAGTAGATAACATGAGGTACAATTATGTCATGGTCTTCAAACATCGCCGCGATAATTTGTTTGATTTTCTATCATGTATTGACTTTTACGTATATAAAAATTACCCTAATAACTTTTTCTTCTTTTCTTCTCTTTTTAGGATTAATTGTTGGTGCTATTATTAGATATGCTGGCGCAGCAACAACCCTCGTGCACATGCAAGTGAAACCGGAGGGCACGCCAACTTACGACAGAAAATTGCCACCAGATACGCTTTGGTTTAGGGTAAGTTACACCTTAGTCAAGCTTGTTGTGAAATTTAACTTGGTTTCTCCTTTTCTATTTCAGTTTCCCGTGAATCAGACGAACAGTACAAAAGTGACGGAAGGTGACAACACGTACGCTTACGTTTTTCGGGGTCAAGTTTATGATGTCGATGAGAATGAGATTGATTTGAAAGCGACTTTTGATCCTGAAGTATTTTTCAATATTATATTGCCACCAATAATTTTTCATGCAGGCTACAGCTTAAAAAAGGTAAATTGTAGTAATACGGTAAAGACTCCAAACGACTAAAATTTTGAAAAAGAGTAGCTGCACATACGCATGGTTCACTTGAACATTTTAAAAGGTGCTAAACTAGGTCAGTGGCTCTTTGAGTTCAGTTCGGAGATCATTGATCGATCGTTGGTTATAATACGCTTCAAACGCATTGATTGTAACTGACTTAGTTGTTGTACTAGTTCTTAGTAGCTCGTAGTATACTACTGCATTCAGTCTCTATCAAATGCGTAGAGTTTTTATTGATTCTTTTCTGGAAACTTTTTTGATCTCTGAATGGCCAGCTCTGAAATTAAGCCTCTCGTACTTACAATTCATAAGACACTAAGTGCTATATCTGTCGCAATAATCCAAGGTTATGTAGGCGCTGAGAAGCTGATTATTTGGAAAAATGCTATGAATGGTTAATATGCAGCATAATATCTGTATTTATAATTTTATTTCTTCGAGTGTTTTAACTGCGCATGGTCTTCCAAGCATAAATCAGATTTGATTCATTATCCCCATATATATTTTTGGTGAGATAAAAACTTTCCTAGTTATTTTATGAAACTGCCATTTTTCGACAAATTTACCAGTAACCACTTGACCAGACTTTAAAAGCTCAAAACACATGACGCTCTTCTGATACCTCTAGATGCAGACCAAACAATTCTTTCCGTTGATGTTCGGTGTTGACTCTGGTGTTGATGGTTGGCCTGGATCAAGCAATTTTGACATATTAAATCAATTTTTCATCGCCAATGACAATTCGATACAAATAACTCATTTTTGACATGACCTGATGGTCGACGACAAGAAATGCTGTCAAGGTTGAAGTTACGTTTTTTCAATTGTTTGAAGTAGGTTCTTCATGTTCTTTCTGAAAGAGCATGTTCGCTGTAAGTTTCCACAAGCATTCTATAAGTTTTGGTACCAGTTTTCTTCAAATGGAATGCGACAAGAAAACTACCTTTTAATGCTATATTTTTTGCGCAAAAGTAGACATTTACAAGGCAACAAAAAATCTTGATTCTCAAGGAAGTTACCCTCCCCTTCCGGTCCCCAACTTCCATGAAAACCAATTTCGCGCATCTTTTTTGAACTTTAGCTAATCGACCTGCAATTTTATTTTATTTCAGGACGATAGACATAATTATTTTGTTTTTTATTTTTATTTCAATATCAAAGTATTACTGAATCATATAGCCTTCACGTATTTTTAATCTTTTTTTTTTTTGCAGAAATACTTTTTCCGTAATTTGGGTGCCATATTGACCTATGCCATTGTTGGCACTACACTATCAGCGTTCCTAATCGGTGGTTTCATGTACGGCTGTGTGAAACTGATGCCCAAATATCTAAGTAGCAGTTTCACATTCCTGGACACGCTGTATTTTGGAGCGCTGATATCTCCGACAGATCCACTCACCATACTTGCCATATTCCATGATTTGCATGTGGATGTTAATCTTTATGCGCTCGTATTCGGTGAATCTGTGCTCAATGATGCCGTTGCCATAGTGTTGAGCGGGTAAGCCAAGTTATCTCTCAATTAGGATTCCCTTTAAATGCTTAATCTTTTTACAGTGCTATACAAAACTACGGCGAACACTACTCAAGTTCTGGCGAGTTCGAGACATACGCTTTCCTACGCTCACTTAGTGATTTCTTCTCTATATTTTTGCTGTCATTGATGATTGGCGCTGCAATGGGTTGCTTTACGGCATTGATATCCTTTTTAAATGAATGTTTCTCTATTTATTTTATTTTTATGCCAAATTTTGCCTATCCTTAACTCCTGTCACACTTGACCAAGTTTACACGTGTGCGCGACTTTCCCTTGCTGGAGTCGGCCCTTTTTGTTTTGATGTCTTACAGCACATTTCTACTAGCCGAGGCTACCGAGCTGACCGGCGTTGTGGCGGTCTTATTTTGTGGCATTTGTCAGGCACACTACACGTACAACAATCTTTCGGAGAATTCTCGCTCACGAACCAAGCAAATATTCGAGCTACTAAATTTTTTAGCCGAGAACTTCATCTTTTCCTACATCGGTGTTTCAATGTTCACCTTTCCGAAGCATCATTTCGATGCTGGTTTCATTATAACCGCTTTTGTGAGTTTCAATGAATTTAAAGACTTAAAGATTTATCTTGAATTTGTTTAATTTAATGCAATTTTAATTACTTTAGATTTGCGCTGCACTTGGTCGTGCGGTTAACGTTTATCCCCTGTCTTGGCTACTAAATATCAAACGAAAACCAAAAATCTCTACAAACTTTCAGCATATGCTCTTCTTCGCTGGTAAGTCGGTAGTCTAGACTTCGACCTTGGTTTAATATTACTTTTGACACTTTTGTAATGCATTTTTAAGGTTTGCGCGGCGCCATGTCCTTCGCATTGGCCATTAGGAATACCGTTTCCGATGCGCGTCAAACCATGTTGACTGCGACATCGTTGATTGTCATTATAACAGTCATTATACAGGGTGGCGCCTCAAACTTCTTGTTGAACTGGCTGAAAATACCGTAAATCATGCAATTGCGGAGTTAGCTAAAACTTTTGTTATGAAAATTCCGCTTTTTTCATTTGCAGTGTTGGTGTCGATGAAGAGACTGAACAACTGAATAATTACCAAGTGCACAGTGTAAGTATTTCTATGGTTATTTTGAATCGGGAATGATATTCGTATTTTTGGTTTTTGCGCTATGCTATTTTGAATATAATAATGTTTTGGATATAAATACTTTAAAGTATACGTCGTTACTATATGACTGCAGTAGCTCTATAGACGAACTTCCAATTTCGAGGATTTTTAATTAGTTTTTATGTACTTATATGTAGGTGAGATTTTAGGTGCAATGGTAGAAGCCTGCTTCTTGGTTCGAATATCATAGCACATCAAGAATGTATAAAAGCTTTGTTATTGTTAAATAGTTTTTGATTTTAGGCAGATTTATAGTTAAATAGTTACTGAGATACTCTGACCATGTTGCTGCTTGTTTCGGTTAAATTAAAACTCTGAATTTGTAAATAGGACACACAGTGTCTGTGTCTACTCAGGGAGCAGTGTGACAGTGACGCGTAGTAAATTTATATGCATGATTGCTCAACTACTATCTGGTTATAGACTACTGTGAAATTGTTAATATGATTCGTCATCTAATTTACGTTTGTCAGTCATTTAAAGCAGACAATATCGTGGCCTTTTTGGTGCTCGTTCACTCGAAGCAGCCAACCGGCTTGACTTGCTTAGTCTCTGGTGTGTTGTGATATTGCAGACAAAAACAGATGGTACAATACTTGAGAGGAACAGTGTAGCATTTAATATTTCAAAAAGACAATGACTTCTTAAACGTCCCTCGTATCTAAGACTGCAGTTGGAATTTCATTTACAGCTTGATATATTGTCCATTGAGTAATCAAATGGGCTTCACAATTAGAAAAGAAGCTTTGTTATTGTTTGGAAGTTTGGAGTTCATGCATAGGAGATTTTAGGGAGATACTTAGAGTTCTGAGACCATGATAGAAATAAATTAGATGAGAATCTAGAACACTTTTTGGATGGCAAACACTTTAATATTCGACGACACTTTCGCCAGTCACGTAGTACACTTTTATCAAATGTATGTATAGCTGTTTTCTCTTTGACATGTGCCATTTGCTTTCGCTACATGCAATCCAATTGTTGTAATTATCTTATCAATCTCTTTCAGTTTTAATACAATCTATTAATCACTTTACATTACAAATTTATTACATTTTAACAAAATATATATTTTTTGTTCATTTCATTTTAAACGAACGCATAACAAATTTTTACAAAACAATGAAAAGGTTTACAATTCCATGGACAATTCACATCCTCCACCGCCGGTATGTTTCTTCATCTTCTAATAAAATGTAGCATTTTTGTCGTCGGCTCGTCATAGCCTTGGTGGCTTCATTTACACAAAAACATGATTCTTCATTCTTTTCTTTATAATTTTTCTTGGTTTCACTTTGGTTTCATTTTTATTTTATTTTGATGCCATGTGATTAGTCATCAATGCTTGTGCAAGTGAATGTTGCTTTATTTCATTGCGGATTATGAAACTGCTTACAGAAAACTATTCGCTTTACCTTATTTTTATTACATGAATTTTAATATTTTTAATCGTATGCTGTATGCTGCACTTTACGCAATAAATTTAGTTTGAAATCAGAAACCCCTAAAAATGCATTAGTTCTATTAGAACCAATGACCCCTATTTCAAATCAATCATTTATTCACTTCTGTACCTTAAAAGAGAATATAATAACAATTTATATTCACTTTGGGCCTGTATTTCCTAATGAAAAGTGATTGAGTAACTTCTTTATTTCTGCATTACAATAAACTAGCTTTTATCCCCTTTCATTGATCCAACCAGAGAGAACTTATTCATATTATGGATTAATACTCTTTGATCCAACCATTAAAGAAACTTTTATTAAATAAAGCTTTTATTGTAAAGCCTCCAAGCGAAAGCCGGCGGAAGCTAAATTGTTCCGAAAGTAATAAAATTTGAATCTATAAAGAGAGTCTGTCCAAGAAGGATGTCCATTTTCTTCAATCAGAATTCATCAAAATATTTGATGAAATTTAAAATTTGAAGATCTCAGCAATACTGCTCTATATAGATGCTCCATATAGACCTATAGAACAATTTGAAGGCCTTATGAACCATTGAAAACCTTCGTTGATATAAACCAACTTTGGTTAAATTTAAAATTCGTTAAGCGTGTAGAGTATTATAACTTTGGCTTGTTTCATAGTCTATGTATATGTAACTTTATTGTTTTGTCCCGTTTTTACTCGTTTTTACTTTTACTTTTTAACATTTTAATATAAATAACGACATATTCACACATGAAGTAGTGACATCAGTAGCTAATGCATCATGTGAATATCGTTTAGTCTTCTGACGGTTATTTACAGGACACCGAGGGCGGACCATCGAACGGGCGCAACCAGCCAAAATCATCGGCAGGAACCGAATCAAGTCTAGATATACCGTCGGATGGCAACGTGCCAAGCACACATCAGCGACGTAGAAACAGTCACGAAAAAGCAATATTGGCCAGAATCTGGGCTAATTTTGACACAAGGTAAGTAATGTGTTGAGATCGTGAGTATTCGTCTTCATTTTTTCGGATTTGTTTTTGCACTATAGATACATGAAACCTCTGCTGACGCATTCGCGTCCAACGCTGTTGGAGACTTTGCCCGTGTGGTGCAATCCGGTGGCGCGTCTGCTTACCACAACGCAGCAATTGACACAGGTTTGTTTAGATTATGAGAGTTCATTTTCAGGTACGTCAGATCGGGCGAAACTACATTTGAAGTTAATTTTTTTTTTCATTTCGATATATTCACCTGCATTTAGCTAAAATATTTTATCTGTGGGCGAAAATGAATCCGAAAGTATGGCATTTAATTCTACATTGTCGCATCCATAGACTGAGTGGGGCACCTCTTCTTATAAGACCTTTTTTATTTTGTTCAGAAATTTTATTTTGTTTAGAAATGACGCCTTGACGTCAGTTGATCTACCATCGTAAAGAACTGGTGGCGGGAGGCTAATCACCCACTCTATCAGACAAAAACCTATTCGATTTATGCAACCACCACAAGTTTCAGAAATTATGAAACGGCGCAGAAAATATATTTCAGCAAGCCAAATAATTAATTGTTAAATAGTTAGGTTCTGGGATTTCTGAATTATATTCCATACAAACCCTTTGTTTAAGTCTTTTGGGTGTGAAGAGTATTATAATTTTTAACTTTTTCAAACCTTTTAACATGATTGTTATTTATTTTTTAACTTTATCAAAATATTTCTAGGATAGCGGCGATTTTCGTCGCATCGATTCTGATTCGGATATCTGTATCGACAACGATGGCAGCGGCAGTGGTTCCGGTGTAGGTGGTGGCGGCATTGTCAGCAGTAATATCAGTGGTCGCCGAAATTCGATCAATCGCGTAAGTATTCGCTATATCGCTGCTGATAGTAGCGGTGGCCTTTTTGCTAGCTACAAAAATGGTGAATGAACTCAAATTAACAACGCAACTAACTTAAAACGAGAGACTAACAAAGAACACAGCGCAGCAACAAAACTTGTTTTTTTTATTATATGTATAAAAAATATTGGTGATTTTTATTTTTATTGTTACTTAGCCAAAGTAGCGTAATCAAGACCAAATTCTTATTTGAAACTATTTAACAAAATTGGCGTTTTAAATTTCTAAATGATATGAAGCTTTAATTATTTTCGGTTGTTGTGTGTATTTTCAAAAATGTTACAAGAAGTTTTGTCACCAAACTAATCACAAAAAAATAGAAGAATAAATAAAAATAATATTCTAATTGTTTAGTTTTGTTATTTAAATGACTAATTGTCGTATATAATTTTTAAGCAAATTTATTTTAAATTAGTTCGGCAAAAATGTGTTGCGTTATGTATTTGTTTTTATTTTATTTCGATAACTTTTTGTTAATCCTCCTTAATGCATGCTGAATAAATTAACCTTTTTTTTTACAATAATAAAAAAATAAATAAATAAAAAATAATTGATAAAAAAGAAATGTTGTTAAAAACTAAATCTCTTTTTTGACCTTATCTTTCTATCCTATATTTAAAACACTCGTGCGGACTTTATCGTTATATAAAAAAATTGAACTTTTTCGGTCACACTTTTCTATAACACAAAAAATGTCCAATTGTGCAAATCAAAAACACAATATGTTAATTTACCGCATTTTATCATGTTTTTTTTTTTAAATAAACAGTCGAATGCTTTGTATGAACCTAATCAAATTATAAACAACCTCAGTGTTGCAACTAATAATTTTATGTGAACCAAAAATAAATGAAATATTAATAAAAATGATAATAATAATAATAATAAATAAATATAATATTAAAAAACAATGAGTGACAAGAAAGTACCACATTTCCAAGCGAAATATAGTTGCGTTGGGCTTGCAAAATTCTTAACTTAAAATACAAATGTAATCTATTTTTTATCTGTCATACCACATAAAATCACAATTAGATAATTTTTAATGTTTTAAGTCTGTTTTCTTGGTGATATTTTGACCCAGGATGATATGAAATAAGATATGATTTTGTTATTAATTTTGTAAACCAGGCATCTGACTAAAGGAAGAACACATCTACAAAAGAAAATTTGCCTCTGTCAAAAGAGATATTTTGTGTACACAGCCTGGACAGAGGTGCTTTTTTGAAAAATTATTAATCGGCCGCTTCTCTAGAGAGCCTTGCCTAAGATCTTTCTTAAGATACCTCCGTTCTTTACAGCTGGCACGAACGAAGTCTGGACTTTTGTCCATTTGATTCACAATTACCACGTGTTACGTCCTCTTCAACGTGCTTAATAGTTTAATTCAAAAACATACTGTAAGGAAAATCCATCCTCCATTTTTTATGAAACATGTTAAATAACGATGGATTAACATGCAGTTCTGGTGAAGTGTTTTTTTTATCTTTTTTATTTGTTTATCGGTGTAGGTGCACGAATCCGACTTATCTGACTTTGGTGTGAACAACTGAAAACGAAATTACAACCGTTTCTCACATTTCCACTAGAATAGAACCATATAGCAATCCGTGCGAATATCGTTACTTCATCCCATCTATTTCGTCTCTTAGAAGGGTTTATCCGCCGGATATATTCTTTTACCTAAGACAGACAGGTTGGTTACAATCAGTTAACCCAAATATGACATTTTTTCCGAGAGGTTTAAGGTATCCAAAAGGGTAGAGTTAATCTGAAGACCACAACGGTGGGTCATTGTCTCGTATACCACTACGAGTAACTCCGATTCAAATAGAAAAATAACGTTTCAAGGCTGTATTTAGTATTAAAACCGTTTTAGGTGGAGGGTAAATAGAAACAATTCATAATGAAAAATTCGGCAATGGAATCCGTTATATCTATCCATCCATATACAAAAATTAAATTTCATGGCATGTTATATGTTAAAAGTTATGGGAAATGTCCTATAAGGTTCCAAAGAAAACTGCTGATGCTTTAAGAATCTTTTGTTTGAGTAGCACTCATTAATGCAGACAATTTTAAGCTTACCAACACTACTTCACATGCACATGTAAGTACTTTATTTATTTGTTTAGCTTTATTTTTTAAATTAACTATTTTTGAATTCATTTATTACTAAAATATTACTTCAATTTACTTATTTATTTAATATAAATGTAGCGCCTAGCATGGTTGATGTGCTATTTTTAAATTTTTAATTTGCTTCTTCTCCTTGCAGGCAAACAATTTGAATGACACGGTTTACCTTTAATTGTATGTAACTTATTCTTTCTTTAGTTTTATCTGTTAAATTAATTGGTTCTTAAAATGATTGCGCAGAGCAATGATAAGCTAAATTAATTTTAAAAAATTGAAAGTCTTTAACTAAAAAAAACATTTGTGATGATAAAATTTAATTTTATTCTTATAAGCGATTTTTAAAGTATTAACGTTTTGTTTATTTGTTAATTTATAATTATGTTTATAAAACAGGAAGGCGAAGATTTGGTTTTCATTTTTAAAAAGTGAGGGTATATTTGGGTGGTTAGATTATCTGTTTCGTTGCTTAAAATTGGTTTATGAAAAGTATAGTGAACGCTTGAATAAATTATTTTTAAAAATTTTAATTTTACATAATCAGTATTTATTTATTGTGCTCATGCCTAAGAGTTATTATAAAACTCCTTTATTTCAGTTAAAGTATGGAATAGTAAAAGCTATTCCCACTTAAATACTTGTATATGAGTACGTAATACTTAACTTGTATCCAATACTAAATTAAAATCTCGGCGTCTTTAGACCAACTGACTTTTTTTCATGAGACCTTGCATTTTTTAAAATTGCAACTTATTCGAAGTAATTTGGAAAATATGGTGTTAATTAAAATGTAGTAAAATTAAGGCAATTTACACTTTCGACAGACCAAGTTGAGCTGATACTCCAGTTTAAAATTTCTGTCAGCCTAGGGTATCTATCACAAAGGCTGATTAAAATTTGTACATGAACTTTTGTAAACTTTTGAATAGATAAACACAGGAATGCTATTAATTGAAGTTATTAATACTATTTTTTTTTTAATTTTAAATGGGTCTGCTTAATATTTGTATTATTTTTTATTTTATTTTTCAAGCTTTGTCCTTTTTGAATACCTTAACATCCTCGTTTAATTATTTTTAATGAGAATTTCATTTATAAATTTTTTTTTTTGATTTTTCCTTCGATGAAATGAATATGTAGAAGCAGTTATAACCAAGCTGCTGTATCTTCAACATTACAATAAATAAGATAAAAGTTTATTATTTTTATAAACCATAATTACATAACTAAACTTCTCTTTGATTACGATTACAGTAGCGGCTCGATACTCCGGACAATTAGTGCCAAGATTATCGAGTTTTCCGGTTTACCGAGACTTTCCTAAAATTAATAAAACTAACTAAATATACGTTTTTATTTCATTCACAATATTTCGTGTGCATTAACTTTAACATATATACGATAAACTAAAAGAAAAATTTTTATGAAGAGAATATTTGTATACAAAAGAATATGTTTCTTACTATTTTAAAATGTACCTATCAAGTGTTACTTATTTAATTGCTTCGTTTTTGTTATCAAGAACAAGTTCTCTAAATTTTTGCAATTTTGTGATGTCTAGTGCGGAGAAATTATTTTGCTCAGCTGACTTAATACATTTGTTAAATGATTATAGCGCCTATGAATCTCTTACTTTCGCTTCATCTTCATTTTCATTGTGTTCTTCTGCTCTTTCATAATGAGTCTCAACAACATCATTGTCTATCAGCAAAATTCTCTCATAAGTGGCTTAGCGGTAAGTCATCTTCAGGTTTCCACACCTCATTGCATAGAAGTTTATCCAACATTTCCGTAATAGGTTGAGTTTTACGGAAGTCTATGCGCGAGCAGTACCAATTGGGGTCTTTAAGCGTGAAGTTTTTTAAGCATTCCATGATAGATAAACTATGGGATAGAAAACTCCATATCAAATGCAAGACGACTTATAAGCATTTCCTACTTTAACTCACCAATTATTTCATTTTTTTATTGACGATTAAAAAGTTGTTCATTTTACGTATTCCCGACATTGCATCACTTCAAATGCAAAATTAAACTGCAGAACCAAACACAAGCACATTGAATATGATGTATGTCGTTTATCGTGAAAACAAATATCAAGGCGACATCCAAACGCTATATGTGTAACGGGAAACTGATTGGAACTATTTAATTTTTTTGTTTCTTCCTTTGTAATTTGAACTTTAAGGTTGGAATATTTGAGAAAATTGATGTCCGAATTACTAAGGGGCGCAAAAAAGGCAAGTGTCCGAATTACAGAGTCTGCAATGCAATTCACTTTTGTGTCCGGAGTACCGAGTGTCCGAACTACCGAGCCGCTACTATTATTTTTTTATATAAAGCTTGCAAGCTGCTAAGTAGGCAGTTGCATACTGCCTACATACCCGAGATTATTTTTGTTTTTTATTTTACTTATAAATGTTTTTTTTTTTGTGGTCTGTTATATAATCTCGTCACACTCAAAAGTACACAAAAAACATAAAAATAAGAATCAAAATAATACAATTGTAATTTAATAATTGCACATTGTGTGTTTCTTCTTTCTCTATCTTATCAACAAACATCGCTGCAAATAAAAACAAAATCCAAAAAAATGAATAAATTGTCGCTCATTAAAAATATGATTACTTCCTTGTTAAAAAAAACAAACACACATCAATAAAACAAAAATTAGATGGAAATAATGGAACACGTTCAAAGCCCAGTCTCGACGAGAATTCGACTCTTAGGATTTTATGGCAAGAAGTTGTAGGAACTCTAAATATAAAAGAAAATAAAATAAATAAAATAAAAGATAAATACAACATTGGCTTGAATTTTTTACATTTTAATATTAACGGTAAAATCCATAAAAAATAAGTTGTAATAAAAATTTTGTTGGGAAAAGAGAACACGAACACCCTTTTATAATAATTGTTTTGTTTCGCATATTACCGACAAGAAAGTCGGAATGTGGTGATTTTTATGATTGTATAAATGCCGTGTTACAATTAAACAAAATAAAACCTGTAATAAAAGTTTAAAAAATCATACTATTTCTTTGAAAATAGGGTTTATGTTCGAGAAGTATTTTAAAATATATATTATGTAACAGCAAAAGCGAACCATTTTTATGCTTGGGATATGGGGATATCGACAACTCCACAAATTAAAGGACAGTTTGAAAACACATTGGGTAAATTAAAAGTAATAATTAAGGCCAGGGCCCGAAAAAGCTCTAATGATGCAGTTTTTGAAAGAATATATATATTTTAAAGGTAAGTTAAGTGCTACAAATATTTGTATTGCGTAATTAAAAAAATATATTGTTTGTAGTTCAGTCTATCTAACAGTTTTTTGTTTCTGTTAGAGTGAAATATTTACTGTAATATTTTTTGTAATCGTGCTATGATTATGTTGTGGTGACGATGGAACTTGAAGCCTGGGCTTCTCACATGCGAAATGAGCGCTCTTCCACTGCGCTTCGTCGCGCCTGAGTACCAAATTAGTAAGAGTAAAATAAATTAAAAATATATGTAAATAAAATAAAAAGTATAAAAAATAAAAATACAGAAGGAAAGCTGCAAGCTGTTCTATGATTCCTTTGGAACTTTACTTATACCTTAATTTCGGGTGGTTTTTATTTGCTAAATTAAACATACTCACCAAAGTCCAACTAGACTCAACAAGCCGTTTATTGGAGAAATTACTCAGAGACCAAAATTCTAAGAAATAAAAAAGCGGGCTTATATAGCAAAGAAAACAAAACATAGAAATAATTAACCCGCTTTTGATTTCTCTTTGTGAATTTCATAAAATCAAAATCATTTCATTATCACATATTGTAACAAAATTAAAAAAATAATAAATAAAATTATATATAAATAAAAATGACATTTAATTTTCAATTATTTTTATTTCCTTATCAACAAAACTTCGGAGGTTTATTTTATTATGTGATGCACGTGGAAGCTTGAGGTGCGTGGATCGGGTTGTAAATAAACCGGAAGAAGTCATATATAATCGCGACCAATGTAGACATGTCGTAAGCGAAAAGAGTGTGACTAAAAATTGTATTATATTTAATAATAACTGATAAATATTATTTATAAACATAGATTATATACATATAATAGAAAAACATATAATATATAACCTAAATTATTACAACTCAAACTGATATTAATGATATATTGAGAACACAGAATAAAGAAAAAATAGTTAAATATAGAAAATAATTCTTATTTTCGAAGAGATGTAATAAAAAACGATATATAAAAATAATGAATAAAATAATAAAAAATTAACTTTCGGTCCCTGATTACTGAGAAGGCATTAAACCACGTTCTCCTTTCGAGGAACGTGGTAACGCCACCTTGGATGAGATTGCAAGAAACTGAAATGGTAAAACACAGTCCTTAATGGTAACCAAAGAATAACAATATTTGATAACTCACAGTAATAACGGCTGCCTGTACTTCTATTGTGTAACTCTCATCTATGCCTATATTTTAATGTGTGCTAAAAGAAAAAAATAAATAAATAGATAAAACAAAAAATATAAAAACTAATTATCTAATTACTATCAGAGCATAAAGCTGCTTTGAGGTAAGCCGAGATCCTTTAAATAACTAAACTATTCTCGTGCGAAAAGTTGATGGTGTCTACGAATCTTTTCAGTCATATATGGTATAACATAGACTGATTTTAATTAGAGATTTACAATATAGGAAGAATAACGTTAGCTTCAGTTACTATAAAATTGAATTACGCTACTCTTTACGGTCTAAATACGTTTAATTTAACATAAAACCTGTGTCTATGGCGTTATACGATCTTGTAATCTTGTCTTACAGTTCTCAATTATCATGTATAAAAACCTGAACATTCCCGACTAGATTTTTGAAATAAGACAATCATCAGAGCGAAGATCTTCAACGCCATGCCAAGTAAATTTGATACACTTTCCATTCTTCATTGTGATCGAAACCGTCTTCAAAACTAGTACAACAATACCAAAGAACGTGAACCAACGCCTCGCCATTTTCGGGAAAATTAAGGATTTTCTTATTCTGAAAACAAAAATCAAACTTATTGATTCTACAAATTTAATTTTTATTTTTTAATTTTTTTTAGTATATTGTTACTGAAGAAAAGAAACAACCTAAAATGGTATATATTTACAGGCTCTCAAACTAGTAATTATTACTAGTTGTTATATAAACTATTGTAATTTAATTAATAATTATTGATTGTAAGTCCTTCGGGTGAACACGCTTCAATATTCTTCTAGATGCGCCAAAGAGTTGGGGTGAGCAGATAATCTGTTGAGATAAGCGATGGATTGAGACTGAATAAGGTCACCAATCCTTTGGATGCCCAGATCTCTTTCATTGTTACTGGTCCTCATATACCAAGGAGCGCCAGTGATATGTCGTAGGGTTTTAGACTCAAAGACTATTATCCTATCGAGGCTTGACGTCGCTGTAATGCGATCCTCTAGGTGGCGTTGTTCAGCTTTCACACTATACTAACAAGTATTTGAGCCGTCTAATAAGCATTGACGAATCATGGATCACAAGATACTAGGATTTGGAGCACACTCATAGGTAGAATACAATCGATGTATAGTCGCTGGAAATAATCATCTTAACTATAAAAAATGTTACAGCGTCCTCATCATCATGTAGTTAAGATTATTTCAAAATAATTACTGAATTGAAATATAAAATATATTCCCAGCAGTATGATTGGTGGCAATTGCCACCAATTCGATAGTAATTTACCAGTCTCTTCATGTATACTGTTGTTGTAGTACAAAAATTTGAGTTAGTTGTAAATGTTCTGTTTCGGCATTCGGCAACCACTTCGGATGACGAAATCGGCATTCGCGAAATCCACTCGAACGACTTCATGCACAACTATAGGTACACACAGCATTCTTTTTCAAAACAGTTGATAAAGGGAAGTGTTCAGATTAAAGAAAAAGGCTCTGTGGCATAGTGGAAGTGTACTAGGTTGGAGGCAGCCAAAAAACTGTTCGATTTACCCAAGTCTTGGATAATCAAATTGAATAACATTAAGTAAATAAAAAACTGAAAAATAAATAAATAGATGTAAAAAGGAGCGCGATTTTTATGGTCATGAGTTATGGTACTGGTTAGCCATAATTTTATGGTCACGGCTCAATGCCTTAAACTTACGATAGGTGGCGTTTTTGTTCCTTGGCGACGCTGAATAGTCTCCCATTAGCAATGACTGGTAGCGGCGGGCTATATTCATACAGTCTCAGACAAAAACCATTCGATTTATTTAATTAACCACGTCTTGAATATTCAAAAAAATTGAACAAGCTTGTGGAGGCATTATGAACTTCCTAAAGGGGCGACCAAGAAAATAAAAAAAATATGTAACAATGACAACGTGATCCTTTGGTAGAATAGACTACAAGAGCTTCAAGATAAGGGGGGAAAATTTATATATTATTACTTATTTCCCTTAAGCACCCAACTATTCACTAGCCAAGAAACTGCTCTTATTTTCCCCATATCCATTGGTGAAGCAACTGGTCTCATTTTGCTCATATTTACTGGCGAAGTAACTGATGAACGGTAATGCAGGCGGTGGCAATTGACCCCTGCCAGTGACATCTCCATGTTAAATTCACCAGTTAAATGTATCTAAAAGGGAGTTGGAACTAGTGGTGTCTCTAAAGGGACTGGTGAAGAACTAGTCTTGGACCAGTGAATTATACTGCAGAGTCGTTTCGGATTAGTTTGATACTTACCACCATGTTTACTTTTTTTTTCATATATAAATACATATTGTATTTATTTAAAATAATTATTAACTAGTTTTCTACTACATTCAGTGTCAGCCCAACTCAATTCTATATAAAAGAAAAAGAAAAAATAATGTAAACCTATGACTTACAAACAACTTATAAAGAATAATACCTATTTACATATATTTACAATTACTTATTTATATAAAGAAAATTTACTAAATTTGACAGAAGAAACTTATGAAAGGACCCTCGTAAAAAGATCCTGTGGGTGACACCTTTTGAGTCTTTTTTTTCTGGCTCTCGAAGTTAGCCGTCTCGTGAGTGCATTTGGGTGAGAACCAAGGCGCTCTAGATATTTCCCCGCTTGTGCTTGGATAACATCGACGACTTTAGGAACCCTAAGATCCTTTTCGATGTCCCTTGTACGCATGTACCAGGGAGCATTGCAAATTTTTCTTACTTTTTTCTGTCAAACAACTTCAACAGAGAGGTAAGTCACCTCAATCATAGTTGTTAAATGGGCACATGCCAGTTACAATAACTATGAATGAAGAAGAAACTGTTTAGGAAAATCCGAGTTCCTGGGTTTAGATCAAGCAAAAAGTGTATAAGGCATTCATATAATTCAAATTGATTATGTTATACTTACGGTTAGAATAAATACTTTAAGGTCACATGCCTCCGCTGTGCCAACAAACATTCATGACGTCCATAAACTTCTTCAATTAATAAAATTCTGTTCAGTCCATTGGCCTTTTTTCACTCCATAACCTCTGTTCCGTTATAAATATTTTTTACTCCAGACGTCTGTTCAATTTGAAAAATTCTCTTCAGTCTGCAGACCGCTAGTCACTCCCTAAACCTCTGTTCAGACCACAGACCTCAACTTCTTACCCATATTATTGGTACACTGACGACTGCCTTTTTTAGCTTGCTATTTATACCATCTTATACGTACGTACCTTATTTTGATATAGGACCTCAACCGCCAGATAGCCCATTACACCAATGCACAAAACGACATACAGAATTAATAGCTTCTCCCGGAGACAGATCAACTCGGAGAATATGAATGCAACCATAAAGCCAATAGCCTCGAAGAATCGATAGTTGGAGAATGCCGCTTCCTTGTTACGCCTGAAAAGCAGTCCGTAGAAACCATTGATTTGAGTCACCCAAACAGCGTCGCCGACACCCCATAGAGCTGCTAATAAATATAAAATCCAGCTGCTCTCTTTGGTGGGCCGCCAATGTAGTTTGAAGCCAATCAGACAAATATTTAACGCCGCACCCAAAATAATGATCAAAGCACGACCGACATACTTCATCAGGTATCCGAACACGATGCTTGACAGCGAGTCGCCAATGCCCCAGGCCACCATCACGTAGCCAATGTACTCGATCCCAAGTGTGCAGGCAACGAAGGCTTGGGTGAACTCTGCCGCTATATATGCCTGCTCCATGCCCAGAAAGATTGTAATGGGTATGAGTAACTGTTGGTTCGAGCGCTTCATTTGATGGAGCGTTGCCAGAAAAAGTTGGCTTATTTTGCCATCGGTCGCATAAGCGCCTTTACGTCCTTCGCCGTAGCGTGTTAGCGGATCCAAGAACATTGTTATCAAGATTACTGCCACTATCATGCAGGGCAAATAAATAATAATGAGCATAAATACTTTGTCATTGCTGGGTGGCACGATGACATTCTCATCGCTCTTGCAAAATCTACTCCCACACCGCAAGGCCCTCAAATCTTTGAGGGTGTTGTTTTCGGCTAAGCTCTTGGCACCATCATTGAGGACTAAAATTAATTATGGGGGCATTAAAGTTGCAAATAGTTATTAATAATTCCCTCGAGCTTAAAATATTTCGAAGGGCATCATCAGGAGATCTGATTGTGCACGGCGTGTGTGTTTATGGTGGCTTTGAAGAAAAGCATACAACTTATACAACTTTATGTATAATAATACTCACAAAATGAAGATCGTTCCATGATTTGTCTTCTTTGTTTAGATATGAAAATAGAACTGTAAGGATCTTGTTACGTGGAACTCGAGACTTTTGTACACAAATGTACAAAGTTAGCTCGATGAATTGTACAGTTTTTGCATCGACAACAGCTTCTGATCTAGAAAGTAAAGTAAGCTCAGAGACTTCGCAGAAATTAAGACTCTTCAAAAAAAATAGAATGGATTTCTGCTACAAGGTAGGGTGGACTAATTTCCTCATCTCGGATTTGTCATCATCACCTCCTCTCATTGAACCATAGGATTTCGGTAAGGCATATCAAAAGTCGAATTTACTTCGGTTTATCGTCAATAATTTTAAGTCCCCTTCATGATTAGCCTATATGGTTGTATGGTATTCACATAGGACACCAACTCTACAAGAATGCTTAGGATTAGTTATTTAAAAACTTACAACCGATTTCAACAACCACTGGAATACACCTTAGTCTAAGCATTGTCTTCTATATAAAGTGATAAGGTTAACGTAGAAGCCTGACCATTTAAGGACTTTCCACTTTAGCAGCGTTGGCGAAAGCTTAGAGTGCATCCTTCTGTATTCTTGTATGTCTTGATGACTATTTTATGCTGAAAGTAAAGAGCTGTTAAGAACTTACAGAAAAAAATCCATATGGTTTATACGCGTATTACGAAATAAAACGGATATTTTGAGTAGTAATATAAGGGTCGTCATCGGTTCTCCTTCCAATAGGAGATATCCATTGCAGTACATGACCGTAAGACAGCAACTCCATCGTGTACGGTTTGTTTCTACTTACAAAAACAAAAATAAAAGAAAATAAAGTACGTGGGTCGTCAAAAAAGTCGTTAGAAAATCTGAAATATGGCGCACGTATGATCGGAAAATGTTGAAGCTGAATAATAGCACCCACATGGTTTCATTTGTATTGTCAATTGAAGCAAAAACTTTGTATTGGAAATAATCCAGAAACAAAAAAACATTCAAAACATTCTTCAAACGCTCATTTTGAGGAACTTTTAATATCCTACTTTTTAGTTGGTTCAAAAATTGTAAAAGAGATTGTATAGAGCTAGACGAAGAAGTTATTCAAAAATAAAAAGAACATTACGAAAAGCTGTTTTTCTATATTTTAAAAGGTTTTATTAATCGACCCACGTACATCTCTGGTCAAGAATCACATCTGGTCCTTTCGAGTTCACGTGCCGAAAACTTTACCAATCCAGTAACTTCTAAGAATTCCCTTTCCACCAAGGCAACTGGGAGGCATACTCTGACTCTGGATTTCCAAGCCTTAGATATCGTGATTCACTCGCAGCAGAACTATATTCTACTACTAAAACCGAACTTCTCACTTCTTAATACCATAGTTGAACTACATACATATATTTTATTTATGTAAAGGTCTTCTCAAGGATACTTTTTAACTAGTTATACCAAATTATTAAAAAGTTTTAGCAATATGTAAGGATTTCTCTAATATTATTAATTGCTGATTCCTCCCTCTGAGCTCTTTGCTCTCAGGTCAAACGCCCTACTTACCTTATTTTGATAGACAACTTCAACAGAGACATAGCCGATTAAACCCAACATCAATGTCAGATATAATATTAAAAGTTTTTCCTTGATGCAGAGAAGATCGGAGATTGCAAATGATGCAACAAATCCAATCGACTCGAAGAAACGATAATTGGAGAAGGCAGCCTCTTTGTTTCGCCGGAAGAGCAATCCATAGAATCCTTGAATTTGAGTTACAAAAACGGCATCGCATAAGCCCCACAAGACCGAAAGCGCATAAAAAACTATTTCATTCTCCGGAACTGGTATCCAACGCAACTTAAATCCAATTATGGATACCATTATAGCGGTACCGACCATCATTATCAGCCTGCGACCGATGTACTGCATTATAAATCCAAAGAATATACATGACAGTGAATCGCCAAAACCCCAAGCGGCCATAACGTAACCAATTTTTCCAATACCCAGAGTACAAGAGACAAATCCCTGAGTGTACTCGGCCGCTACATAGGCCTGTTCCATGCCTATAAATATGGTAATAGGTATGAGCATTTGCTGAGTCGGTCGTTTCATTTGATAATATGTGGCCAAAAGCAACTCGCATATAGTGCTCTCTTTTGCATGAGCTCCTTTGCGATTTTCTCCGTAACGCGTGAGCGGATCCAACAAAGCCGCTAACAGAATTACTGAAAGAGCAATGCAGGGCAAATAGATCATAATCAGTGTGAATACTTTGTCATCATCTGGTTTCTTTATGCTTTCGTCACTTTGACAGAATCGGGAGCCACAGCCGTTATTAGTTCGGTTCGAGTTGTCTGCTTCGTCGTCGCCCTCGTTGCCTAGTACTGTAAACAATTTCATCGTGCAATATATCAAAAAGGTGTACTAACAACAACTAATTTTTTCCGTAAAGCTTGGTGCTTTACGTAATTTTATAGCTTCTACGACTTGGGTTAAGTCAGTAAGTGCAGATAGGGGTATTACTCACATTCATTATTGCGGATACAAAGAATATATCTAATGGCTTATTTTATACATACCCGTTTAATGCAATTTAATTCAATTTTTAACCTTGTCCTATAGCAAAATTGCTAAGATTTTCCTCACTTTGGTCCCGGAATAACACTAGCTTCAGTCGGAGACATTGCCGCAATCTCTTGTTTTTGTTTAGCAATCTCCGAAGCGATACTCTTTCGCAATGTCTAAATCTTCCCTTTTTGAATTGTAGCCTTCGCAGCTCACATCTTCATAAATACGGAATAAGAGTTTCGATGAGTTCTCTGGAAATAAATTGTAAAGGCAGTCGGTTAGGACCGATAGGTCAACATTATTATAGATTTTGAATCTATCTGGCTTTTGCCATGCTACCTTGGTATGAAAACTTGATACGTGGTACAGTTGTTTAGCATACACGCTTCCATGCAATGGAGGCTAGCTTGATCATTGGAATTATGACTATGTATTACTTCGATATATTAAATTGCTATTTTCTAGTGCAGAAGGGTCTTAAGTCCCACGTGGACCCACTTTTGGTCAATACTTAGTAAATGAGAAAACTGGAAATATAAAAATTGTGTGAAACCACCCTTAAATACAATATCATTTTGAATATGCAATTTGAATATGCAAATCTTTTTGGAGTTTGGTAGATGGATTAGTAGTTACCTAGCGTTGTACCCGGTTATTGATGACACACCTTTTTGTTGGAGGCTTGTACGATATGAAAGTATGGTGTACATCAAATTCACTGCATCCAGTTCAAAACTGCAAATTATTTAAACGAGTCAGTCCATGCGCTGTTGTTTTCCGAAAGTCTACTATATATTGAGACCTCAACTACCAAGGAGTAAGTTCAGTATCAGACACTCTTCACAACCGCAAGACCGTTGTTGCACAAGAGGATAAACAAGCGACGCTCGAAACGTTGTCATACACTGGACCACCAGTTTCGCAACCGGGCGAGCGAATAATTTTAATGTTTTTCCTTTCAAAGTGATGGTTGCTAGTAGACGAATTGTCGAAAATAACAGCATTTCAATATAAACTGCCTTTTCAATGAAGCTTTGATTTCGATTAAAATAATTTTTTACTACCGTCTCTATTTGATGTTATCGTCAGAAGATTTATATTATTGTTTTTTTCTTCTTGTGTATATAGTGTTAGTTACAATGTAAATAAACTAAACAGCTTAAATTCTAACAAATAAACCTCTAAACTAAGGACTTCGACCGGGCAAGTTGTCAAATACACTTCTAAAACATATGTACATATATTGGACTTGTACGCAAGTCGTATTTTTTAGTATTAAAATGTTTTAAGTGACATTACGTGCTAGGCAATCATAAACATTTTAATTAATAGCACCGCATATAGTCCAGCCCTGGGGAGGGTAATCTAACGAATAATCGGCCATACTCAGCATATACTCGTTTGTTTGGGGGATTGTGGCGCCTTCAGTTTTTGTTTAATTTTACATTTAGATATGCAACAAGTGAACCGTTGTTTTTTACGAGCGTGCATCAATCATGGCACTCTCACTGAGGAGTTGGCGGCGAATATATTACAGTCGCTTTGCGAATGGTACAAAGTGCCGAAGCCGGACATGAAAACCTTAGTTGTCGAAATACACAACACAATTATAAAGAATGGGCAATCGTTGACATGGAAGAAATACGAATTAACGCGACAAGAATATTTAGTCTTTGCCATGACACAGGAAATACAATCCAAAATTCATCCCACATTAAGCGAGGAGGAGCGCAAATATTTCGGTATATTGCAGGATCGAGTGATGCAGGCGGAGAACTACGGCATTCAGTGGCACCATGCGTATGATATTCAATGGGACGGCATTAAACCGCTGACTACAAAACGAATGAAGGAGTTGGTATCACTTTGGCAACAGCAAGGTTATTTCCATGAGATGGATGATGTGCTCTACCTGGGCCCACGCTTGATCGTCGAGTTCGAATTTCATATGCGCAGGAACTATCCTGACCGCACCAAGGACTGCTTGCTGTGCAAACAACTTATTTTGTGGGACATCCAATGCGACAGTTGCAACACTAGATTACATTTGGAATGTATTCGCAAATATCTGCGAAAACGATCGAATTGCCCGGAGTGCAAGATGCCTTGGACGCGACAACTGACAATGTAAGACACTGATGGGTGATTTTATTAAATTAAAACTATAAATTATTTAAGTATACAAAATTAAAATGGACTTTCACAAAATTAAATGGACTTTTATAAATAATCACCATATAATAAACAAAAGATATTTTATTAGAAGAAAAGTATTACGAGGACGAAGAACGATTTTCCTGCTTTTTGGAGGATTACGAGCTGATCAACAGATCTACAGATCTTAATTGTAATTATGGCATACTCTTTCAATTTCGCATATGACTTTTTGAAAACTGAGAAGCAACCCGAAGGGTAACCCAATTTCGCGTCATCGGTCTGAATTTGATACTCTGTACTCTCCTTCTTCCTGATTTGCCGCCTTTGTCACTCTCTCTCGGTACCAATCCAATTAACTGCAATTTACAGTTTGTATTGAATTGATTTCTGTTGAAATGACGAACAGTTGGAGCAAGCCGTTTCTTGGCACTTAAGAAGTGTGGTGATTCATCTGAACAGTTTATAAATGTTTCTGCCAAATCGAAATGCAGAATTTTTCTAGCCTCGAAAATATTTGTAGCAATGAATATTTGTGATATACAACCAGACACCGCAATGGCGAAAAAGGAGCGCAAAGTGAAAGGCTCATTTGTCAAGCAACGTCAGAATCAATGGGAAAATGAGGTTTTCAAAATGGTGCTGAGATATTTGTTAATTCTGAATAATTGAATTTGATTTAAATTCTAATATTGTCTTTGCCTAGAATACCCATCAACTCGATACGCGCCCATTTCGCTACTATGGTGATCGTTTTATTCCAAAACGCTTCGCGTGCGCGAACATGGAATTTAATAGCAATTTTTTGAAGAAAGATGAAATCAAAGATGTCATGACAGTGGTAAGGAAGAATTTTAATTTCGAGATTAACGCAGTTTCATACAGCGCGTTGGGGTATAAAGTCTGAGTTCAGTGAGGGAAAATCAGATAGTTTGGAATTGAATACTCGATCACTCTTGGAAACTGGACTGTAAGTAGGCGTTTCCATGAGTGGGCGGATTATCATATCTGAGCAACTTCTACATCAACAGCTCTACGTTCAGCAACTTCTTACCAGAGAGTCTGTAGGAGGAGTGGTAAACTATTCATGTAATTTAAGGTGGATCACTATGGGGTTGGAAATCCCTAACGCTTTGAAGGCCGGTATAAGCTTTATTTGGTTTTGAATGGTTGGAATATCACGATTAAAAGTTTTTTTCGATCTGAGTTTATAAAGTGTTGTCTTTTTATCCAACTCGATCCGTTCATTCTTTCTCAGCAAATAAAGCCAAACTATTGGCGCCAAAATAATTTCGTCTTGGCTATCAACAACGCGTTTGGGATTAAAGCGCGACGTCTGATGGAATTTGGTCCTATGCCGACGAAGAACCTCTGCATCGCAAATGACCATCCGTCGCGTTGGCGCACCGATTTTGATTGGCCATGTCAACCGCGCTGCAAGCCTTTGGCCTATACGGATGCCACACACGATTTACCCGAGTTTGATGCGCTCTTTGGTGAGTCCCTGTGTACTGGCTTCAATAATATCGCCTTTCTATATTTACTTCCCGGATAGATTGCAATCTCATGGATTGGTCCGCCAATGATCAACTCGCCGTATCCTTCGGTCACGATGTTGTGATTTGGAAGAGTCGTGATGATGTCACTTTGATTTTTAATCTGAAGTGCCCCAGCTCGTTGGCATACTCGCCCAACGGTGAATATTTGGCTATTGGTTGTGTGGATTGTTTTTTTCCGGGTAATAATCAAGCCTATTGAGACTGACCTTTATACAACTGCAATGTTTATAGTTATTGAGCTATGGAAGGTCAACTCCAGTAAAGATTTTATAGTCATCGATGGCAAGTTCTTTAACAAGTCCAATATAGCTGTCACCTGCATTGAGTGGAGCAAATATGGCAACGAACTCGTCTGTGGAACAAAAACGGGGAAACTATTTGTACTCTCCGTGCCAGACATGAAAACTACGGACAAGATCAATCGTCACAATTTGCCCATAACGATTATACGCTTTTCTCCCACCATGCGCTACTTGGCCAGTGCCGATATCGAAGGCAATGTGACCATATTCAATTGGCGTACGCATCGTGCTTTCTTTCATGTCCGCTCCAAACAACGTTTGAGCGTTACACTGGACTGGCATCCATGGAATGGTGTTGATCTAGCCATTTGTAAGTTCATATAATTTGTCGTGATTTGTATAACATTATTTATGAATTTGTTATATAACATACCATATGACTTGCTTAAATTTCAGCTGAGAAAGCACCCGCCTCAATCATTATATTGCACGTGCCCACACACGAAGTCGTTGCCGCTTACCAAAGGCTCGACGCCAATTTGGTCATATACTCGATCAATTTTAGCAAACTCACTGGCGAACTGCTGGTGAGCGTTTCCAAATTGGGTAAGTAGCACAACAAGAGAACGTAAAAATTGGCTGCGGAAGAAGTACTGAGCCTGAATAAAATATTGAAATACTAATTATTGCCATTAGAGCTGTGCGTGAAATCATGCGTGAACATGCGTTATTGTGAAAAGCCTAAAAAATCGTAAGTTTTCGTGATCGCGCACGAGTAGCGAAATTACCGTGAATTTCGTGAAATGGTCGCTGCACGAAAAATCACGAAAACTCACGACGTCACGAAAATTAACGATAGAGTCTAGCTCCGAAAATGAACCCGTAATTCAAGAGTACTCACTTTGGTATCAAAAGTTATTAAAAATTTGCAATTCAAATACTCTAGATTCCAGATTCTAAAATTTGTTCAATACAGTTTGAAGCATTCTGCGATTCAACTTTCAATTCAAAATCAAGTCATACTGAAGTCGATAAAAAGATTTCTATTTATGTAACAAATAAATTTTAAATTTTGGAAATCGCAGAAAGATTTGTTTATTCTTCAAAAATTAGCGTGACAAATTATTTGTGTTCCATTTGTGTTAATAGAGGAGCCGTTCCTCTAGTTTACTAGGTAGTAATTTAGATAAAACACTACAAATAAAAATATGAAAATATAAATGAATATAATTTAAGTTTAAATAAAAATAAAAAAACAATAAAAAAATAATTTGTTTCTTACACCGCAACCGAACAATATGAAAAACAGAGAAAATGTTCGTGCGTGAACGTGCGTGATCGTGAAAGACCCAAAAAATTGTGAATTTTCGTGAACGTGATTGAAATATTATTTCATGAATGTGCGTGATCGTGACGACGATTTTGGACACGCGCACAGCCCTAATTGCCATGGCTGAACACTGGGTCAATGGCCGCACCTACCGACCTCTACAATTCGATACCCTAAATCACAATTACATTATAATTTTTTTGTCAGTGAAATTGTAATTTTGATTTGATTTGTGCACTATCGTCCTAATTACGCCGTAATTAGTATGATTCTAAACCAGGGAATTGATGTTCACGTTTATAGATGTTTTTAAAACCCAACAATTTAGTTAAGATTGCACAAGAAATAATTTTTAGATATATTTCTGTGGTAATAAAAGGTCAATCATGTAGTAGTACTATTAAGAAGGCGGGCTAAGGTATGCCTTAATACTGTTTGCCCAATAAAGTACATTCGGAAAACGCAACTAGTAATTTTTGTTGCGCTTACCTGAATTATCTGGTAATAGACCTAGCGAACGGTCATGTCACTCGGTTTCTTAAAATCTGCTGCATTAGGCTTCAGCCTACTCAGCCTGCTGGTAAATCCACCACTGAGGCAGTGACCTATCAAAACAGCAACAACCTCTGAACCTCGGGTCACTTCGTTATATTCATTTTTGTTTCGTGTTCGGTGATCCTTAAGTCCATAAAGATGTCAGGTCTGGTAATTTTGTACTTTATCAATTTTTCGTTGATAGGCATCGTATTTGGTGCTTCTTTCAAATCACAATTCTCATACCGAAAGTGGGGCATCTAGTGCCAATTTGTTCATATAGAGTGCTTTACCATAAAAAAATCCTTGAATGCGTTTTTAGCGCATCGTTCCTAGCGCAATATTGAGCTGCATCTTACGCCCTGGTTCCATTTCTAGCCAACCAGTCTGTGTCACAGTCTCAATATTTTGATTTAAGAAAAAGGCTCAATATTTGTACTTTATACAAATGTCATGACAATACATTGACCTGCAATATGTCATACTGATTTTGTTGATCTTCTCCCCCTATAGACGACAATGGTGGCGTTCATTTCTTGGTGCTGGTCATGTCTTCACTGGTGCGCATTGTCGACGTGCTGGACATACCCGATAGTGGCGTACGCTTTATGATGTGGAGTCCAGATGGCACCAAGCTAACAACCGCAAGCCTCGATGAGTCTCTATCGATTTGGAATTTTTATCCCGAACACAAACGCAGACATTTGAAGCGCATGTCATGTCAAAAACGGTCACCTAGAGATTCAGATAGCATACTTTTGAACTGGCTGCCATTAAAGTAGTGCGCAGTGCTTGGTTCTATTAAAGCTTAGAAAATTTATTGTGGAATTACTTTTATAAATGTTGTGTATTGCATTAGCTTGTTAAATTTTCATGTGTATTGAATTATAAACTTTGTTATAGCAAATATTACAGTTTTGTGCTCTTAACCAGAATTATTGGTGCAGGTAAGTGTACACTTGAAACCAGGAATCATACACATCTAATCCACTGTGGGATGGAAAAAGTGCAGCTCTACATCAAGCAACTGCCAAACTATAATATTATGGTGTTCGCAGCGTTAGTTGAAAGGTTAGTTGAATGCATATCAGCTGTTTTGATTTTTTTTTTCAGTAACTATCAACTATAACTTGGAAATTTGTCGTTTCTTGTTTTTTTTGGTGTTTGGCTGCTGACTGCACAATTCAGCCTGTTTTAAATTTTATTGTCCTTCATTACTTCACTAGGGAGCATAGGGCCTCCCACAAGTCTCTTCAATTTCTGATAATCGAGTCTGTGGTGGTGTCTTTAATCGAACTGCCAGTCCATGCACCATGACAAATTTTTTTTTTTGAGCAGAGCAGGTGATTGGCCTGCTACTGCCGAGTACAGCCGATGGGGCTGCCATCCGTGGTTTGGTGGACAATATGTTTTGATGGTGAAGCTGACTCGACAACATGACCAAATGTTTTGTTGGGCCACATTACCGAGTTGTGGTGCCATCTGGCGGAAGGAGGTGCTGTGCCAACATGTGGTGTTTTGTGGGCGATTATATAATTAATGCTAATCCAAATAATACTTTTTTTTATTAATTAAATTAGTTAATTAATTAATTACTTGGCAGTGGGAAATAATTTTGGGAAGATGGGGGTTAAAAAGGAAAAATTGGAAAAGCGCGGTGACCTTGCCCGACGTGGGAATCGAATCCACGACCCTCTGGGATGGCACCCAAGTGTACTAACCCCTAGGCTACCGAGACTACCTGTTCGTAGTTAGTCAAGAATTATTGAAAAAAAGTTGAATTTTTCGACAAATACCCAGCAGTAACTGGAGTAAAAAAAAATTCCTTCATTGCATATGATTTGTAAAGTAGAAGTATTTACAAAAGTTCACGTGTTCCTTTCGTTTTTGCATGGGGTGGCCGCTATGCTATTTTGATACTTTTAGAAGGTTTTTGTGAGGTATTAATCAACTTCGGAAGTGTTCGGCTTCCTACCAAAAATCTGATTTTAGCTGCTAACGAAAAGTACTTATTCTACTTTAGCTAAAGAAGGTATTCGGCCCTATTCCCGTTGGCGTTCATATTTTAACAGTCGTCTTTCTGTCTTCTTCGCCTTTCTGTCGTTTTACGTGTAAATCGGTATTCCTTAAGTACAACGAGACGACGACGACAAGTTGTCGAAAAGTAGCATAAAAGCAAAATAAAAAGATGGCAGCGTTGCTCTAATTTGGGATGTTATTTTTCGTATTTTTATAAATAATTTCATTATTTTGAATAAAAAAACATAAAGTGGCTATAAATTTCAAGGCGTTCCTCTTCACTTTCCAACCTCTTTCTTTGGTAACGAGAAATGTCATCTAAATACCCCTTAATGGACGTCAAGCGATTGCCGTTTTCTTGTTGCACCTCAGTTTCCTTTGACAATAATGTAATACTTTATTTTTCAGCAGTTTTATTAACTTGTTGAAGTGGTGGTTATTTCGTCATTGTCGATATTGTGGACAGCAGACGGTTTACTTATATTTTCGCCACTTTTACAATTTATATTAGGCGTCTCTTCGTCAATAGTCAGCCAGCTCCTGAAATATCTCCTATTGGATTTATTTTTAATTGCATTAAATTTTCCACCGCTTATTCCAAGGGTGACAAAGAAATTTGCTTATAGGCGCCTCTTCCTGTTGCTCTGGCTTCATATTTGTTGGTCACCAGCCTTTTTTACTATAAATTTCAAGTCCTTCCATACCTTTAATATTAATTTATTTTAATTTTTATTTATTTAATTATTTTTTTTTCAATTTTTACTACACTCGCTTCAGCGTCGCCATCTCAAATGCTGACGACAGAATACGAATATTTCACAGTCGTTTTTCTACTCGTCGCAAGTTAGAGAATACCGAATTTCGTCGATCGGCGGCCAAAACGACTACGGGAATACCAACTTGTCGTTTTTGAGTCGTTTTTCAACATAAACGCCAACGGGAATACGGGCGATTATTTCAGAAATATTTATTATAGTAGATAAAAAAGACCCTATTACGATTTTTCTTAAAAAAAAGCTTTCAAAACAATTTTATATTTAAATTAAGACACACAGCCCAAGTTAGGGGATATAATTACAAGAATAAAATCACAGCAGCTAATTCTCACCAAAAACGGTCGAAGTGTTTCGAAGCAAAAAGAGGAATTTTTATGCCCGCACGCACCCCACTTCACATCGCAGTCATCAAGGCAATTTTGGATTGTCAACCCAAATCTATCACAGGTCAAGTCCAGAATGCATACTTTGTTGTTGCGTTCAGAGTTACGTGCGCAGAGGCATATCCTCTTTCCTTGTCTTTCCTTAAATTCGGCAAATAAGAAAAAAGGTAAAAGGAGTGGCGAAGGCAGCATTTATTTCCTTGTCTTCCTTCACATTCGCGATAGCGCAAACGTTTCGATTTCTTTTCCACGCGGCAAATTCGCAGTTCTTTGCTTTTTTTCTATTTTCCTGGTAATGCCAGTAGCAGGCTTGCTCAATTCGGCATTATAACAGCTCCTTTTTCGATGTTAATATCAAACAGATAAAACCGTTTCTAGTTATTTGAAAAATTGGCGGAGACTTCGTGAGAGAAATGTAAAGGTTTATATGCTCTTTGGATGGCACCACATACAAGAAAGGGCAATACAACGTTTGCCGGAGCCGCTAGTGTCCTATAAAGCTAATGATACTCGTTTTTGATTCGAGGCTATCACAACTTGAGTCGATATATGATGAAGACATATTAGAGATGAAGTTTTCGATTATTTGTTACAATCGATTTCTCAATGAATTAAAATTAACAGTAAATATAAATTTTATTAGCACACTAAAACCACTTAAAATCGATTTGAATGACTTATTTTTCCTGCTTACAAATTACATTCATTTTTTAATATATCTAATTATATTAATATGCATATATGTTTATATATTTGTTTTTGTTTTTTCTCTATATAGTCACCGTACACTAAGAATAAATAATATACTTATTAGTTTAGGTTTCATTATTTTAATATGTGTCTGTATATTATACATACCTATATAACGGCTAGAAAATACAAATTACATAAGTGTTTTAATTACAAATAGAGAATTATAATTTGTAATAAAAAAGACGAGACTAGAAATCTCATTTTTGCATTTAAATCTATTTCACAAGCAAACACAATTTGAACTAAAAGTGTTTTAACAGTAAAACTAGGGAACAAAATTCAACCTAACTTAGCTTAGCTAATAGAACCTATTATAAGGAACATTTACATAATATACATCATATAACATATACGCTCATTAACTTGAACTATGGAGAGAAGAAAGTGGAGTTCAGAAATGAATGGAGTTCAGCAGTTTTGTATTTGTGGTTGACAAAGAGGAGGAAAAAAAGCTTACTTAAGGAAGGTTGGCATAGAGAGAGTTATAGAGATTAGTGAGAGAGAAAAACTGAGAGAGAGATGGCGACTGTGATTGGAATTTTTAAAGGTAAATGAGTTGAGCATAGAGAATTGCTGTCCTTGCTCACTGCCAATCAGAGCGATAATCCAAAGAATAACTCCGTCAGCCAAATATATATTATTCAGGTCCACAACCATTTGAACAGGCACCTCTATATGCAAGGCACAGCCCAACTACAATAAGAGCCATCAGAATTGGCGATTAAAGCATATAGCAATACCTTTACGGGGAAGCGTATCCATTCTGTTGATGGCCACTTGGTGCACTTATTCGACCAATTACATACAACCTTTAAGATCGGGCTGGCCGAACATCTTAGAGGACCCGAACTTTCCCCTCAACGCACAATAGCTGAACTTCACATGCTTGGTAATATACAAATTAGTAAGATAATTTTTAGCCTAAATAAAATCGGCTAGTTTTAGCTGCACAGTTTAGCAGTTGAATAGTCGATCGGTGCGCATATAAATGATCTTTTGATTGCAGTGAGCGTCACTTTCGCAGCTATTAGGATCAAGCTAAGATCAAAGTTTGGACTTTGCCGTGCGCTTATATAAGCTAATATAGAGTGATTTTGAGAAGAAGTCAGAGACACAAGATCTAAACAGAGATTTCTTGAATATGTACACGTTTTTTATTGCCACTGATATTTAATGGAGCTCCACCAATAGCAGTTTGACGCAAAATGCCGCCACCACCGCTGGCCTGTTGCTGTTGTTGTTGGTGCAACTGTGCATTTTGGTATGATCGCGGAGGGGGTGGTGGTTCCGGTATATCATCATCATGCGTAATTTCCGTATCGGAGACCATCTTCACGGCGTTTTCAATATCTTTGAAGGATAATTGATCGGACGATTGCACGGCATAGTCGAACTGTGAACTTATCTGCCCACCATTCGCATCAAGGAAAGAGCCACGTTTACTCTGCGGTGCTGAGGTGGATGTGGTTGGTCCTGACTCCATGACCGAAGCTACAGCTGCCATGGATATTGGATTGTAGGTGACCATTTCCATTTTATTGATCGGCTGCAAATGCACGTCGTGGTGTTCGCCAGCGAGAGTGTAGCTCAGTTCGGACACATTCTGATGTTTAGTATTGAGTAGATCCAAAGTGCTTGTCGAGCAAGAAGCAGCCCAACTACCGGTAGCGTCCAGAATAACCGTTGTTTGTGTGGGTGGCAGCTCAACGAGCAGCTTTTCATCCTTGAGCTGTTTCGATTTCTCATCGTAACAATTGTACTCACCGAAAACCATTGTGGCTTTACCACTGCCACCACCAATAAGTAAATTACCGCTTGAACCGCCCAGCGTATTCAGTTTGATTAGGCTGGAGTTCTTGCTGGCATCGCTATCCTGAAGCTCTTCTTTGGTCTTGGTATCGCGTGCACGCTTCTCGCGTTGATGGTAAATCCCTGCGAAGATTAGTACGTTGAGTATGAGCAAGAAGCAACCCACAGCAACTGTAGCAATCAAGGCGGTTGTATAGCTCTGGAATTGCTTGCCACCCAGACGGCGTAGTACTTCCAAGTTGCTAATGATGCCTGTGGACGCGGTCGCCATATCTTTCTGAGTCGTCTCTAGCACAGTGCGATTGTCTTTCGGTGCTTGTGCGGTCGGCAACTCAGAAATATACAAAGAACCATCGCTGCCACATTCTGTAGGGGTTGTTGAAAGCGAAAAAGAAAGCGAAGTATTAGACACATCAAACTTGGAGTAGCTGAATTTGAGCCCTACACCACTGAATTTATAGTCTTATCGGCAACCAAGAACCGCAGTAGTAAGAGTGTACTGAAATCTCGTATTGTAAATGGTTCTAAACAGGTTCATACTTTACCTGTTGTCGTCGCGCTCGGCGGAACAGTTGTACCACCAGTGTTATTCTTTGCTGGCATAGGAGCCGACGTAGAACGCGGTGTTTGTATGAGTATCATCTCGTCATCATCGGCTGGCTTCGTTTGCAATTGTGGACGCACGACGCCTGGGTAGGGCAGTTAGAGATTAGCTTATCTTTTTTTCAGCCATAGCCAACTTACCTTCATATAGTTCACGATTGTTCATATCATCCTGAAACTGATGATGACGCATGGATTGATCATTGATGTTGAAGTGTCTATGCAGCTGCGGTATTAGATTCAACCACATGGATAACTTATGACCACGGTAGTGACTCTGTATGTTGGCTTTATTCCCTAAAAATATGTATAAAATTAAATCCGAAGAAGTCGTTATATTTCGGGAGTTACCCAGTTCCAGGTACAATTGATTGACCACATCGTAGGCATCCCAGAATGGCAACTCATCGCCATCATAACTACCAATCTCAGCTTCATTCGCATCGAAGGCTATGTGTGGCGAATTACCATCATTACTGCTCCGCAGATGCCGTTTATAGTAGATGCGTTTCGCCCTCATGGCATTGCTGCGCCTTTGATTGTAGAGCACCGCCATGTTTACCGCATTCCCAGTGGCATTTACAATTTGATCGGCACGTTTTACCGGTTGGCCGTACTCAATAGTAATCTGCCCCATTGAGGACCTTGCTGCTGATATTAAAGACAGAGGGTTTAATGTAGCACTTGGTGTGGACTGGTTGGGATTGCTGTAAGGTTTGGTAAGTTATTAGTAACCAAGCACTCTAGCTAAGTTGGTTAAAAACAAACCCCGTCTTAGCGAAATTCGATAAGTAGCGCAACATTAGGCGACTAATCTGGCGTTCCTGAGTTGTGTAGTTATGTGGAAATAGGGGCGAAATGGGTAAACCCAACCAAAACGGCACATCTTCACCACGTACGGAACCAGTTCTCTGCGAATTGTGTATACGTTAAAAATTTCCTTTTTCAAAACCCTTCAGTATGCCTCACACACCTGTGGATATTCTTCCTCTACGGTTCTATGCTTAAAGTGTAAAAAGTATGTGCGTCCATTACGCAAACTATGCATGTAGCCAAGCTTGACTAGAGATGAAGCTGTGTGGCCATCACTTAGAAACGATAAAGTAGCGTCCCTCGAGCTCAATGGATTTCTTATGGCCTTCTCCCAGTCTGTGTATTCATTCTGTTCATTGATTTGATGAAAGTTTCGTAAAAATAGAATAACGGTAATACTGAATAATATTGATTGTAAACACACCTTCAACACAGCTAAGATTTCATTCAAGTGATAATGATAATTGTTGCGCACAAAGGTACGCAATATGCGCTCCCTGCGCGTTTCATTGAAGCCAAATTCCAAATCTTGCGCACTCAAATCCAAGTATGACTCCACTGATGTAAGGCAGAATATTAGGTCACGTTTCGGAAAATTTGCATATTCAATTCCTGAAGTACTGTAAATTAAATTGCTTATTAGTAGATGGCCTCTTATTATCATTTTTGCATTAGTTGGGTGATCTATAAAAGTACCTAACTATAGCTGAGCCTAGAGGCAGTGTTATTGTACCAATCGAATCGGTATTGGGGGATATGACGGTGCCATCGACAAACGGTGCAAAGCCAACAAGGAAACTGTGAAGGTGAATTTATGTGAATTTAAAGCAAAGCGTCAAAACATTAACTACTAACATATCTAATTGTCAACCTACCGTGGGTGATCTACTTTAACGGAGAGCAGTTCGGCAACGCTCTTGGTGCGTAAACAGGGTGCCAAATCGTCATAGAGCAAATCACCATGACAACCAGTTTGTTCGGCCACGCGCCTTTTGACAAACAGCGGGTTTTTCTGTATTGCCCAAGGTGATAGGGCTGAACCGCTCACTAGAACCGTGCGCTGGACGAGATCTGAAGAGAAGGAGAAATGTTAGAATGGATGGAAAGATTTTGACTATCATCGATTATACCGCTCGCCACTGGAGACACTGCAAGTATATTCGCCAACACTGCACCCGTGCCATATCCAAAGAGTGTTATGCTCTGTGGGTTACCACCAAAGGCAGGGAGATTCTCTTTTAGCCAATGTAGACCCGCAACGAGATCCATTAGACCAAAGTTACCCTGAGCACTCTCCTTGCCACCCGTCTTCAGAAAGCCAAATATGCCCAAGCGAAAATTGATTGTCACCACGATGACATTGCCATGTGCAGAGAGCTCAGAACCATCATAGGGATTACCCGAGCTCCAGTCGTACGATTCGCCGTGTATGAACACAACTGTGGCCAAGTTAGGGCCGTCCAATTGCTCAGCGCTGTCTGTGGCGAAGGCTAGTTGGGGATCAATGATTATTATATTGGCAAGCGTCTAAAAGACGAGGATTGTTAACAGTTTAATAATACAATTTCAAACTGCTGCTTCACGTTCCAAAGGTACCACTTCCACAGTGCTTGCAGTGCTTTCAAGACAAACTGCAATGCACTACGGAATTGAAGCCTTCGAGAACGCTGCTTATCCATGGCAATTTCAAGGCGGAGATATTTTTAATTGTATTCGTCATAATCGTTTCATTACTCACGTTTGTATCGTTTTTGTTCGTAGGGCACATAGATATTCAGGTATAAGCAGTCTTCCGATTGATTGTTGAGCAGCGGCAACAGACGTCTTAGCTGTGCGAGGCGAGCACGTGGAACTTCGAGCAGTGCCTCTGGTCCGTTTGGTGGTATGGGAACGGCTTGTGGACAGACAGGCGAAAAGCGATCCGCATGGCGTACTGTTTTCCATGATGATGGCGTTATGGGTGGCATAAATCTGTGGAGAGAATCAATTAGTGCTGAATTAATTTTCATTTATTGGTACTATGGTTATTATCACCACGTCATTACGTCATTACAAAGATGATATTTTAATCCACACGGTCGAATTTTGACCACTGGGCGATATTAGTACATTATTAATGGTTGTGGAAAGAGATCTTGAATTCAATCACTTCTTTATGCTGGTATAACAATATACAATAGCCCTAACAATCTTTGTAAGAATTAAAATTTTTTATTTTTACTGGCGATTTTTGTTGCTGGCGATACTCGTTTTGCATGGCTTGTTATTTCCGCCGCAATTTAGTGCGATCTTTTTACAGTGTTCCCAATGAAAGTCGTCTTTAAATACAATTGAATTGTATATTAACATCGGAATTTAATATAAACGGACGGATTTATGGAAATCCAATCAAATTCACTCCCATGATAGTATAATTGCTTTTGAACAACACATCCATTGGAAAAAAAACAAAGCGACAAAAGGCGGATTTGCCGCAATTACTTTTCCTTGTTTTGATCTGATACTAATTTGTCGATTTTCACCAATGTTCGCTGGGAAAATGTTGTCGAAAACAAAAAGCTAAGTGCGACCAATCAATCAAAGTCGGAACTGTTTTTTGATTAATTGTGCATTATTGTTTTCCATTGAGCCATCGATCAAAAATCGTACTTGTTCTGCCAGCAATGGACGGGCAAACATACAAACATCAACAAATCTGATGCGGCACTTGGTCACGAACAGTCGTACCAACCCAAGGGGGTTAGGTTGATTTTACGATTCGATAATTGAGGCAAAACGATTTCATGGTTCATCAAAAGCACAAAATAAAAAAAATAAAAACTAGAAAAAAAAGAAAGGTCGAACCGTCAAACGACGTTTTCGTAAAAATTTCTGGCAAGCGTCGGCAGTCGGGATTCCATGTTTTCAGTCGATCAGGTGTGCACATCGTGAATTCAATTTGGTTTTCTATTCTTTTACATCAATAAATTTTGAAATTTTGATTAGGAACTTTGTCAACAGATGTGTCTCTATTAGTGATTAGTTTATTAGTTTATTTATTACTAGTTAGCTCGTTCAGTCTGGCCCAAAAGCTCGCGGGTCCAGCTATATTGAGTTTTTGATGCACTACTTGGCGCAGCTACTGAGCGAAACTATTTAAACTATAAACTTTACTGAACTTTAAACTTTTCGTGCATCTGCTTCGGCTAAAATATACGTAAATTGGTGGGTTGTTTATTTTAGTAAATTTTAAAAAAACTTTACACGAGAGAGATAAAACGAAAGAAAATGTACTCAAGGAAAAATTGCACTCACAAAATTTCACCACTTTAAGAAAACAACCTGAAGATATTGATTCGCTGTGGGTGAACCCCCTTACGAAAACACCGTTAGAAATAGTGAAGAAGAACATTGTATACCACTATCGATGACACGTTACTTCGTATGAGAAAACATTACTTTTGTAGGTAGGGAAATATAGTGCAATATTTTTTAATTATTAATAAACATGGAATTAACGCATGCCTGTGAACACAAAACTTATGCGTGGGAATCGAAAACATCGCCGCTGGGATGAACGCGTGTACATCTGACCCCTTGTGTCATTCAATCATCATAATAAATAATTAACTTCGTCCACACTTGGTTATGGAAAACTGTATTAAACGATGCCCGAAATGAGGTTCGATTTTGTTCGAACACCGTATCCAATGAACGAAATACTTGAAAACTCAGGGTGGTACGGATATACACAATGGTTTTCAGCAATGACAAATTTATTGCAAATAGCAACTATGTTAAAAAACATCAATTTGAAGGCCCTGCAGGGAAGAGAGTTCATTAACTTTAGAAGTACACAGGAAATTTAAATAAAATCAGTTGTGATTTGAAGTCGTCACGAGTTATTGCTCTGTTGGGGGGACCTATTGCCTATTGTTGAATTCCGTCTTGTTGTATATTCGTGAATATTTTTATAGCTTTTAAATTTCGCACAACTATTACTGTCTCTGAAAGTCGCTTTGCAGGTCTTTTCAAATGTTGACTAGCAGGCATTTTTAGAATGGGCTTAACGCATGTGGTTCGTAAATGTAGGTAACCCACGTATGTATTGTAAATAACTATCAAAACATCTTGCACAAGGCACAAGGCCTTTTCTTATTGTTGTTTTCTTTGGTACGTTTTTTTTTCTGTGTCTCGTGTTACTGTGGTTGTTGTTGTATTTACGTTTGCGGTATACCTTTCCTGCCCACAACTGAGTACAACTGCGAACACAGCAAGGTCATTTCTGTTATTACTTTCCTTTTCTTCGATTTTCGCTGTGGATGGATTCGATGGAATACAATCTTGCTTCTTTGGTATGCGGTGTATTCTTTCTCTGTTTCTCTTATATGTACTTTTAATACTTCCTTCTCTGTTTTAATATGATTCACCAAGTTAAAAAAGTAAAGAACTATTTTTCTGTAGTTATTTTAAATGTTCGGCTCAGTAGTTGCGGTGATGACTTAAAAATTATTTATTTTAAAATTATAAAAAAAATTCACAACTTTTTTAGGAAGTAATTTAAATTTTAGTGGCTTTTTGGAAACATTTTCGACATTGAATAGTGCCTTAAAACATTCACTAAATAATTTAAATTCAGTCAGTAATAAACTGTTTTGAATTTGGAAACTCCTTCTATGTGAACTTATCTAAAAAATATAAATCTTTTTCTATTCTCCTAAGTTAATTAATACCTGCCAATCTTAAATAAGTAGTTAACTTTCAGACTGAGTAGTATATCCAATTCATTTAATTGTACCCTTTTCATGGTATAGATAAGAGGAAGTGTTTAGTTTGCGGAATTTAAAATTTTAAGTTACCAGTATTAGTTAAAAAAATAGGTTGGCCATAAATGCCCTTTCAATGTGTAAAACTTGTCATGTACAGTACACCAAAGCTAACCCAAATACTGTAGACTATATGATACTGTATACCTCAAATGGCTTATTTATTTTTACTTTTAAGCAATTAGGTTTTTTTTTGGAGTAAACATTTCTGAAACATTTTTAATTTAGTTTCTTAAATTAATTCGCTGGAAAGTATGCAACAAAAATGAAGAAACCTCTTGCTCCAAATGCAACTGGATTAGTTAATTGCTCCCTAAACAATAAACATTTGAAATATTTAAATATTATGTGTTGTTAAGGTACTATATTTTGCATGTACGGGTTCAATGCTTACTATTAAAAAAAAAAATGTGTAAGTGCATTGCGTAAAATTCAAAATATTTGTGACCTGTAGAACTTGAAAATGATTTTCAAAATGTCAGCCACAAGCCACAGGTTCAAAGAAATTACCACCAAGTAAATTCTCCGAAAACTAATTAATTTCGGAAATACCCCCAAGCGATAGGTAAACCAGCGTGTGCAGATAAACGTACCACAAACACACATCAGAAATTGACATTCACATGCGAGTGCAGAGACTCGTGCAGAGACAGAGAGGCAAAGGCACTTACAGTGCACGTAAAATAAGTATACACTGTGGTTGATCGTTTTATAATAGAATCGAATTGAATGCATCAAGTTGTATGATTTTCAATGCTTATTCAATTTATAACACATAAAGAAAAGACCATACAACACTTACAACACTTACAACAACAAAAACATTACTTAGTTTGATACTAGTTCGAACTTAGTTTGCGGCGAGAAGCTTTCAAAATTCGTAGTACTAATCATAAACAAAATGGCTTAATGAATAATGGATGCGGGCAGTTGTCAAAAGTCTGGAGAATAATCGCAAATGATAAGGTTAACGAAGGTATTCGCCTTACATAACTCTTCGTTTGAGTTTAGTACATGTATGTACATAGTACATACATCGTTTAGTACAAAGATATAATTTGTAATGTTGGAACTGGCCAATGGGAATACTAAAAAATATGATTGCCAAACCAGAAATTTATTGCTCAAAAAATCACAATATATTTTTTACTGTAGAGTAATCAAACTTGGAATGGAAAAAAACATAGCATGAAATATTACCTAAATATAAGTCAAATCAGTTTTTTTCTTTAACTGTTTAACTGTTTCTTTAACTGTTTTTTCTTTTCTGTTTAACTTCTCATAGAAAACTTTTTTCTTAACTTATCGATCTTAAGTTTTAGGAAAAATAAAGAATGAAATAGTGAAAATCGTGTAATAAACTCTTGCATCAGTTCTTGTGTTCAATTTAATTTGCAATAATTTTTTTCAGAGTATTTTTAGAGTATTTTTCAGTCTCTCAGCGTAGGATTGTAGATTTTAATAAATTCAAGAAGAAATAAAATACCTATTAAACACACACAAGAAATCTATGTGTACACATTACACTGTAGATATGCATATGAATGAGTGAATGAGTGAGTACGAGTGAAAAGCTGCATAACCCTTATAAATTGCACCTTTGACTCACCTGAGACTTCCCACGGGTGGCGATGCATATGGTATGCCCAAAAAGGCCTCGACCAATGGAGAAGAACGTACGACTACGCCGCGTAACAGGCCATATTTCGTTTTCACGGTATTTGCGCTCAACTTTACGCTTCCGTGGAAGCACTGGGCACACGGCCACAGCGTCGTGAACACCAAAAGTATCAGCAGTACCGTGTTAAACAATGCAGGCAGCGCGTGCGAATGAGTAAGACTACTGCCAGAAGAGATGATGATGTGTAGACGAGATAGTGGGCTTTGTAACAGTGTCGTTGTTGTTTTTTGCGTTGTTGTTATTGCTGTTATTCCCCTTTTTGTTGGCATGTGGCGACGAAGATTTAATGCGCGCCAACAACAACACCAACAACAGTGACAGTAGCAGCGCAAAGCCGATTGTGGTCGTGTGTATGACACGGGCAACGCTGGCAACGCTGGCAGAGTTGCTTTTGCTGTCGCTGCGGTTGTGGCTGCCTGCGCAGATTGTGTTTGTACCGTTAGCTGGTGCTGCAGTTGCCGAGACTTTGATGTTGCCATCAGTGTCATCATCAATGATGTTTCCGTACGGAAATGTGTAAAGTGCAGAGAAGATGAAGAAACTAACGAAGCTCTTGATGTTCGCTGCTGGGGTCTTTCCTGTTGTTTCTGCCAGGCTTCTTTTTGTTGCTGTAGCTTACTTGATTGTTGTTGTTCGTATTGTTGTTGTGGTTTTGGTATTGTTGAAATTATCATAGTTGACAACGCCAGAAATCGTTTTAATGTTATCAGTCTTATAATGAAAATTCCTTGACGAAGTCTTGGCTTCAAAACAAACTTGGTAATGGCGACGACAAATGTCGCTTTTATCATTTCCAAAATGGCGGAAATTTTAATGCTGACGACAATGGCGTCTTTGAGTGGTGTACAACTACTACTAATGTAGCTCATCAAGAACCGAAAATAATAGCGATAAAAGTAGTAACAGTAAATAAGTAGAAGAGCACGATTTTGTATTTGTTCTTTGTTTTCGTTTTCTTTCTGCACCTCCTCTACTCGTTCCAATGTTCCTCCTTGTTCTTTTTGCATTTGTGGTTGTTGTTTGATTCGATTTCTCTTACTTAGATTGTGTTTGATTTGCTTTTGCCTTTGCTTCGACTTTGCATGTTTATGTGCAATTTGATTTTGTTGCTCACGCGTCGTTACTACCACTTTTTCTGTGGCGAGTGCGGATGCTGTCCCAGTAACCGTTATCATCGTCGCCTCCGTCGTTGCCACCCAAGTACAGTTTTTATTTTGACCGCCGTCGTGCACATAGTGAACTTCGTATTCCCGTGGCGTGCTGACATTAACACTCCGTAATGCTTTGATTTCAAATATTATTTAGTTTGTTCAGCACTTTTTCCGCCTTTGATGCGACTACGTTTGTCGCTGCGTTAGGTGTTTAATACTGTTCTACTCTTGCTTTCGTTTTGTGGGTTTTCCAATGCTGTTCAGCGTACACGTTTGCCGTTTTGCTGGTTTTAGTGTTATTTAAACTGAAAGTACAAGAAAAGCCAATACGAAAATAAATAAGGTTAATGTTTATTGCTTTCAGTGTAAAGGATATCTTCAACAATTCTGCCACTAACAACAAAAATGACAACACCATGTAGCGTATCTTTGCACCGCCGTTTTTTGGTACCTTTTCGCTTTGGAGTTTTGAACGCAACTACGTGCAGGCTTTACCAGCTACATCCTTAAATAGCTTTTGGTTATAATGCAAGCCTAGTTGACTTGATGGTTGGATGGTTGGTTGACTTAGCACAACTCTGTTTATTCACCGACAGGATTGAATGAGTCTTGTGTGAATGAATGAAAGCAGCGTCATTGTATGAAACAAAATGACTGCCATTCATGTTTAACCGTTATGAAAGGCGCTAAAGTGTTTGCTGTTGCAAAATGGCGCTTACAATTTTTGTTCGTATCCTACGTAAGCATACACAAATTACACACTTTTACAGGCACTTGTTTCAAAAGAGGAGTCCGAGACATTATTGGAAATCTCAGTGTTTCTTAAAAATTGTTCTTGCCTGTTGATAACGATTCCACATCTTAGTGGAATGGCCACATCAAATGTCGTTGACAATTATATTTAAGGGAGTGCTTAGGCTCATAAGTAGGGCTTTCGTAGCGGCCCAAGTGGGGCCTGGAACTTTCACCGGCATTAGTCGGTAATTCTTAAGTAAGATTATTTATATTAAACAACTCCGGGATACAACACTTCATGTGGAGAGAATGCCAAGAGGTAGCAATGCGCCAGGTACCCTCTACTAATAAATAAAAATATTATTTGGGATTGACCTTTTTTAGTCAATCTGAAATAAACGCTCTACTATCTCCCTTGTTCCTCTTTTACTTATTCGGCAACTTACTTCATAATTCGACAGTTGCCGTCGCACACTTTATGGTTCAATTCCTGAAGGTGGGTTCAGACTTCTAGTGGTACTTGTTAAACTAAAGACCCCCATAGAAAAGTTGGAGAATCCCTAAAAGTTTGCAGACTTTATAATAAACTCTAATAATTCGAGGACTCAGATAATGATTGACCACTTTCTGATTTCAAACTTTCACCGTAAACTGCCAATTCGAAGGTGGCAATTGCTCACCAAATATTTGTAACTTTCTTTCTTTTAGGTTTCCTTCTTTCGTTGGGATTGAAACAAATAACTTCAAATATTTGGGCTAGTTTGAAACGTGGCAACTAAAGAGGTGCGAGGGAGGTAAACAGAACAAGTGTGTTCAAAAAGTAGCTCCAAATTAAAACCATAAAACTTTCGACTAACTTTCGACATGCACATTTGCAGGGGAGCAACTTAGCGCGAAAGTACCGTTAAGTAAAGAGTGACGAACAAATAATGGTCGAGCAAACTAGCGAGTGAGCAGCAACGAGTGAGCGGAGCGAGTTTGTTTGATTATGCTTGCTATTCAAACTGCGGCGTTGGCACTTTTTTGCTCGTTCATTTTCAAAAGGCAAAACGGTTGCAGGGCGAAAAAAATCTATGCTTGGGTAACATTGCGTTGTCGGCACGTATTTGCAAAATTTTTCCGTGTTTGTACTTAATTCCTTGAATCACGATGTTGTCCCTGGGAAATCCTTAAACGAAAAGGGCTCTGGTTGGCATTTTTAAGCAGTGGTAGCAGCGAAGTCGACGTTGCCGCCGATTCTTTTGCTTGGGTGCTTCGTTTCATGGCAGCCGATTGTTGGCAATATATTTCAGTTTTTAAATTAACTAAAAGCTACAAAATGGCATTGTGAAAATGTGGCAGCACTCACGTTTAAGTGCGGTAAGAGATTTGCTTTAAGATACATTCGTACAACAACTACAAAATCTGAATGCGTCTGCATTTGCCTGCAGAGTACTTCATTTGGCGAAGTACATTATCGCAAAGTAGACTCATAGATTGAGAGATGACTGAGACTGAACGGGTCTGATACAGGGCGTGCGAGAGACTGGTGGCATACAAAATTTACGCAGCCTTCATATGGCATGGAAAATATTTACATTTTTCCTTGGCTAATATGTTCCATTCAGAAATGCTTCTATGCTTTCTTTATTTCCACTTTAACTTGTTTCAGCTCCAGGGAAAAAATCTGTAAAGACCGATAAAATTGCATAGAATAGCATGTTGCTACACGTGCTGAGGGTGCAGGGCTATTACCTACTTGCAGTATACAGTCTCATTGGCACAACAGACAGTGCAACACATTCATTTTGAACCGCCAACAAAGGAAAGTATCTGGAAAAATGCATGTAACTTAGTAAGTATAAAAGCACACATTCACTGCAGACAAGTGAAGCGTGCGATGTTTACACACAACCATAGCATAACCAAGTTTTTCGAATGGCAACGAGGCGTAAGTTGACGTACCAAACAGTTTTAAAGTTTTGGTTAGATTACAACGAACATGTGGTATCTTTCTACTTGTATTTCGATATTTCGATATCTCTTTCAAATAAAAGTACATTACTTGTGTATGGATGTCTTAAGATCGACGGAATCACCGTTACGTATAAAGTTCACAAGGGAAATTTTTGACCAATATTGGTAAGATAGGAACAAAAGACTAGGTAGAGCAGGCGTAGTAACTGGAACTCGAATCCTGGACCATAGGGATGATAAAACACAGTACATACCGTTATTTACCTCACCCATAAAGTCCGAGTAATATATGTAAATATATTTAATTTGCTTTCTAGTTCAAATATTTTTTTGTGGATGGGGGGTAGTTCAATATATTATACTATATCCATTGAGCGTTGCAATAATAGGAGAATGGGATTAAGCAAAGCCTAGTAATAGCCCATATTAAGCTTTTATGAAAAATTGGTTTGATAACCCTATTAGTTGTAACCGTTTTGTCCCATAAATGGTATTAATAACATTGCAGTATGATGACGTTTACCTGTAATTCTGCAACGATCGTCATAAATAGTGCCTAATATAACCTGTGTTCTTAGGTACGAGAGTCATTTCTTTTGCTTTCGCAAAGTAAATTGTTCACGTTGCTATTGTTCCAGGATGAAATCCTTAGTCTTGGGTTCTTGGTTCCTTTGAATTTTGACTTTTATCTAACTGTATCATGCAAACCTTTTTGAAATTACAGAGACTAATAAATTGAAGCTTAATCAAAAGAAATACTGAATACATAGGAATACATAGGAAGAATATAAAATACCCTACAGAATAACTTGAAATACAACTGTAGAGAAAGTTCCACATAAACTTTGGAACAAGGTAAATAAAAGTCTGCAAATGTTAGTTTCGTTGCCTTTCGTCGACCCTGCACCTCTAAGGAAGTTGATAGTCTTAGCTTGTACAAATGATGTGCCAGAAATTATTTGGAGAGTTTCTGTTACCTAACTAGATGTGAAACGGAACTTCCTAACCTATCCTATTATATTCCTAACCTGTCTCAAGCATACTTTCTGTATTCTATTTTAATGGGAACATTGCCTGTTCTGCACACAACCCATTTCCATCAAGGCGATATAATTTCACCGTTGGGAGATCACAAAATAATGATGCATATCTTTAAGCTCAATGTTTAAACAATTTGTGGATATTCAATTGAAAGGCGAGAACAGAAAAATATAGTACAAATACGAGTAGGTATAGGAAGAATACAATTTCCGGTAGTGTGGCTGCTTTGAAGTTAACTCAACTTGATAGCCAGGAAAGCTGCATGCAACCGGAAATCAATTTTTGGTCAATCACATTTGTCTTTGCGGCTTCCTGTGCGAACATGCCATTGCAAAATATTTAATGCAGGGTATTTTTTAAATCTCTACTTTGCCAAGGCAAACAGGAAGTGTTGTCTCTATTATAAACCAAAGCAAAAAGCCGAAAGAGGAAAATATAGCGAAAATGACAGAAAGCAGAAAAACCGACAAGAAAAAACTTTTGAGGTTTAAGCGGAAGGCAAGTTACTCGTAGGAGAAAACCTACATGAAATATGCATCAAGAATGAAGCGCCGAGAAAGACGAAGTTCATTTGTGAGACTCGGAAAATAAAACCCATTTTCAAGTTACTTTTTCTTCTTTTTCTTGCGTTTACTTGTTTTTGTTATTATTGCATATTTCATGTTTTCACAGCCAGCTCGACGATGCTTAATAACCTCTGCAATAGGGTGAAGCAGTTGTAAGGACAATTCATTTAGACAAGTGTCAACTGGAAGCGTCGAGTCGGTTGCTTCTCAATCCTTGGTGTATTTTGTAAAGCGATGCCTGTGAAAGTATTGCCTATCTACAACTCAATCGCAATGAGTTGGGACTAACACAGATCTGAGCTCGTATCGGAGGCGGATGTGACTTTTATATACAAATGTCTTTTATTATTTTTTTAGTTCGTTCGAGGTCTTGAATGTGATGAGTTAATCGTTTAAGGGAAGTCTCTAGGTCGGCTTCTTCGATGCAAGTCTCCCACAAAGTTCATATTCCTGGAAAAATGACTTTTTTCTGAAGATTCTTGATCCATGCGTGTGTCATGGGCTAACCACCGCTTTTCCTGTATTCTTATACTCTTTGCTAGAGTAGACACAGTTCGCATGACTCGTATCCAAATACGAAATTTATAAAGAACTTGGACTAAAGATCACGCTGGGTATGTAACCGTCACCTGTTACTAGCACATACTATGAATTTCAAAACATCGTTCAGATGTATCTTTCCTGTGTACTTAGTATTGTTGATGCTGATATTTTGGCGTCAATAAGTATTAGTTTGTATAGGGTCATCCCATCCATGGTTCAAATAAATCGACTCACTGAGCTGATCAAATATGTGTATACTTTGTAGAGCCTTCGATGTCTCCTTTATCGTGCTACGAATTCTCCCCAATAACCACCGTATTATAGTAGTTTATGACGGAGGGATTTTCTGAGCAAGGCCGGTAACCCAAAAGCGGGGGCTTATAGAGAGGAAATTTGACATGACTGCGACCCAAGCATTTGAGCTTTCGCACAGTAGAAGTAAGCCATATCAGTGTTGCATAAGAATTTAGGAAATGAAATGTGCACAAAAAAGCTGAACACGCAGAAATTGTGCTGTTAAGCATCGTTCTTTACTATTATTTTGAATATATAATTTGAATATATAATTTGAATATAGAATTCGACCTCTTTTTTGGTTTAGTCGCCGTTGGATGTGATTTCTGTCTGTTTGATTTTGGCATTACTCGAAGCATAACGACATAGAAATATAAAGAGCGAATACAGCCGAAAATGGCATTGCCAACATTTGAAAATGTCATTTAGCTCCATTGCCAGTCCCAATATTTTTTCGCCATGGATTTTCCGACCATCTGTCGGACTGTCTCTCTGACAGTCGCCCTAATAGTATTGCTGCTCTCGCATTTCTACTACGAATTATCTTTCCTCTCTGCCGCCATGGATTACAATTTGGTTGAATGCCATACTGTCGGATCAACGGGTGGCATACATCTTTGCGAACTTTCCCCGTTCATTATATTTGAAATTACATAAACGAGGTTACACGGCTGCTTGAATTTCATAGTGCATGCGACATGTGAGTGAGCAAACAAGTCGGCGGATGAATGTGTACCCATTCCTAGTCATTGCACTTTTAGCCTTACCTGCCGCCCTCCTTACCGCTTTCTCGGGTGCCCATCACTTCAGCCACTTTAGTTGGTTAGCTTTCGGCTTTCGAATAGAAATTCGCGGCTAGCGGCTTTGGTGTCAGCCAGTCGAGTTGAGTTTTCAAAAGGCACGACGAAAACAATATCCCGTAACAAATTTGTCAATAAAAATTGTTTTAAGTAAGCGCCAATAAGTAACTAAAATAAAAGAGCACCCAGCTTTTTTTTTCTTGTGGCACCCAAATCCGCAAGCGTCCTCCCTCACCCATATCTCAACAAGGCCCAGACTGAATAGGCTACACCCGCAGGATCTCCCACTAAGAAGGAGTCAGGTTTCTCTGTCATTGCCTTTCCGGCGCAACTAGCATCATATTCAACTTAGTCTAAGTCTAATTTTTTACACGTCATTATTTATAATTCGACAAATGTGTTATGCAGTTTACTGAGATAAATGTTATACTTTAATCATAAAAAAAAAGAAAACAGGAATTTAGGGACCCAACTGATTTTTGAATGTTTCTTGCACATCTTCTCTTTCAGTTGCCGTCTCAAGGGCTATAGATTTTAAGTGAAAGGGTAAAGGTGTAATTTTTGAATAAGACTCCGAAAAAAGGACGTCTGATTGTTAACGGTCTGAAACAATTAAACACCTGAGTATATTTCTTAAATAATGGCATTTTTATAGTTTGGCCTAGGTAAAAGACTTGAAAGAGAGCTGATTTACGTAATACCGGCAGCTACTAGCATATCTATCGAATTCACATTTCATAGTTTATTTTCTTCCTGTAGCCAATCCTAGAGACTGAAAACTTATTAAAAAACTTGAATCAACTTAAATTATCCTTTTTGTTAATCTGAGCAGAGCGTGTGACTAGCCTGATAACTCTGCGGCCGTTTATGGCTTACAGGACAAATTCATTCCATGTTGGGTGAGTATCTGCTGCACTCTACATGTCTGCTTACTTACTAGTACATATCGCTCATTTACTTCAAGTCTGTCATTACATAAGAAACGCCATTTTGAGGAAAACCCATTTAAAGTTTTCGATTGTCGCCCAACTTACAGAAAATAAGGAAAATATACTATTCTCTTCTCACGTTATGTGTTTTTAAGATAGGATGATAAAATTTAACATAATAAAGATCCTTATATAACGAATATTTCTGCATCATTAACTCGAAGGTTTTTTTTTCTTGGAGTTATTACGGATTTAAGTAAATGGGCGATATACTCGTATTTTGAAAATTTTTCCTAGTCAATATTAACTAATAATAATAATAATAATTGTTTCATATGAAATTTCGAGGCGAACGATTGAGTAAAAATAACTGAACACACATAAATTGCATTGGTCAGAATTCTTGGAAACACAGTAGTTCCCGCTTAATTGCAAAACCCGTTTAATTGCAACCAAATTTTGGCAACGAAATTTCTCCCTTTAGATGTGTAGAAATTTACCCGTATAACTGACACCCGCTTATTTGATATCCCTTTTTAATTGAATCATATACTAATAACTGTCAAATAGTAAAAGTATGAAAAAATTCCCGCATATTTGTGACTGTCGTAAAATGTGTCCACAGAAAAAAATTAATATTGAGTAGCAACATTATATGTATATAGTACGATATTTAATGACGATTGAGAAAGGTCCGAAATGCATACATATATATTGCTCCACCTTGGAGGCCTTTATAAACTGCGACCATTAAGTGACTAAGATATTATAGCTGAGGTCTCTAATAGAGGTGAGTCAGAGTTTTCGGAAGATAAAATCACTACATCAGCCCTATCCACCAAGAAAGGGATTCATGCCATTGGATTGCTTCGAGAATTTTCTCTGCCGATCGATGAGTTCTCAAATGAGCTGGAAAACCTTGAGGCTGCGGTTGTGAAGAGCACAGGCAAGGACCGCGTACAGTCAGAAATAACACAATTCTTTTCAACCACTTAAAGTGTATATAAATAAATATTATTTAAAAAAAAAAAAGGTAAAAAAATAACACTCGGTTAACTGCAACGATGTCTTAATTATCCGTATACCCGGATAAATGAATTCCCCGGTTAATTGCAACAAAAACCTTACATTTTCGCTGTATCAATTAAGCGGGAATTTCTGTGTATAGGTCTTCATTTTTTATGGAAAGTGAAGAGTGAAAATTGTGGCAACCGGATGGAAAAGACGGTTAATTTTTGGATAAATTAAAAGAAATTGAGCCTAGGGAAAAAGTTAACAACACATAAATATTTTCCGAACAAGCTACAGGCGTGGACGATCATGGGGTGCAAACATAGCAAGGCGAATTCCACCATGATTAATGGCACTTATTGTATAATTACCGTTCATCATACTTTTCTGCGTACGAGTATATTTCAGCAACTTTCGCTAAAAAATTTTGATTGCAAATGGTGTTTGTCAAATTGGCGTGCGTCGGGTATGTGCTGCGTAACGTGCCGCAAACGTTATGTATTAGGCTTAAAACTTCCAGGAGTGGTTCACTAAACCAATATTTTACCTATTTAAGAACTCAGTAGATTTGTATTACTACATTTGAATTCTCATTAGTGTACTCTATCATTCACTTTAAGGTACTGTCTCTGCCAGAAATCTATGCAACCTAAAGTGATAAGATTTACAAAGTCGTATACGAATTGACAACCAATGTAATGAATTCATGGTATATATATTATTTATAATTAATAATCAAATTAAACGGAAGTTGTCAGTAAAGACGTGATTTTCACATTAATTGTTTAAGATAGAGCGATTTTGGCAAACATACATGGCTTAACGAATGGGGTTGTTCAATAGAGCATAAATACCTCAGAAACTTCCAACCTTACGAAAAATGAGTAGTCTAGTCGCAAAGTCGTGCGTAATATATTTGTATGTTTAAGCTATATGAATATGCTCATATACACTCCCAACTCTAATACAAACTTCATAGGAAAGGTATTTACTATATATATATACTATTTCATAATCCTTTTCTTATAGTCGTAGCTGTCTCATTTAGTCCTTTCATGTGTAGGACTTGCATTTCGACTTATTCAACTAAAAAACCAGCTCCATGCCGTGTGTCCCATGGGAATCCGCAAATGCTATTGCACTGAAATTGGCGGTGAGTGCTTGTATTGTACATCGACTTAGTTTTTAATTTAATTGTAATTAATGTTGCTCTGGATTTCAGCAATTGAAATAGGTCTTTGATAACCTCCATACCTTCCTATTCAGCTGACCAAGATCAGAGTTAAATTATGTACAAACAATAACGTCTTCAATTATCTTACATCAACAGAAAATACCGGTACGGCCGAAGTGGTTATGTATGAGGTCTTGTAGTCAGCAGCAGTGTATTTTGTAGTTGGTATGAACAACATAGCCTGCGACGTAAATTAAGCATGCTGCCATTTTGTATAGCCATCAAAACTGTACTCACGATTGAAATACTGTCTGCTTTAAGCCTCCTATGCTTTATATACATGCTACCAGTCAGTGGTGAAATGCATTGGACAATATGCTAGCATATGTACGTGTGATCGAGTGTGCGTTTGTATTTACATACGCAAATTAAAAGATTTTGTTCATTTCATATCATTTTTATTACTGTAATTAGAAATTTCTACGAAAACGGCAAACGTTTCCAGTGTCGACACTCTTATTTATTACAAACAAGCATACGTGAATGAGTGAGAACAGCCGAATGGGCGAGCAACCGTGTGGGAGTGTACGAAGGTGGTGCTTGCATAAGATAAACGGCCATGAAGTATGGCCGCCATTTTGAAATAAAACTTGTGTTATTTTCGTTTTTAATTTGAAGTGGTGAAATAGGGGAAATCTAAAATTTGTCGAAGGTTTTACAGAATTTCATTCAGACAATAAAGATGCATAACGGGAAAACTGCAATTTGGAAACGAAAAATGTGCGCCATTTTGACTGCCATATAGAATAATACGCATGAAATGCTATTTTGTTGTCGCCGTTGTTCTTGTTGTTGCAGTTAGCGTAATTGAAGTTATGACAAGAATGTTGAAATTGCTTTTACAATACTCAATTTTATTGTTGTTGCTGTTGTCCATTGAATTTATGGCAAAATATTTTTATAAGTGCCCCAAAATAAAATAAAAAAGAGGCTTCCGTTTGAGCTTCTTTTTAAATTTCCTTTTTTCATTTTACATTTCAAATTCAGCTTGATCTCAGCCAATCAACAAAACTTATGAAATCTCTTACATTCCACCTATCTACTTGTAATGGAAAATCTCCATTGTCGCATCAAACAAACTTGGATACAATTACGGTGAAAATTCATGTTGCAAAGTTGAGTTTCGAAGTATTTCATAGAATTACTTTTGTAACTTTTCTTGCTTGCTTCGTGATGCAAAAATCTCGCTGACAGGTGCAACATCTCAAACTTAAAAGATCTTTGTTCTTATTGCCATTGCCTTGTTGAAGTTTCATTGCATACCAGTTTGGACTTGGATACTTTGGCTAGTTGACAGTTATAAGAGGAAGTAAAATATCTTCGTGAGTTTTATTCTGAACGAGGGGATTAAATCTGTTTTGAAGAGTGTCCTCTTTGTTTTATGCAGCAGTTTGTTGCTGGTAGTGAAGGGTATTAGATTAGGAAAGATTAGGTTGTGACTTAGGCCAACCTTAGGCCCTTTCTGCTGTGGAATTAAGAGCGTTGACCGTGCTTCAACTCTTCACCTCCTCCGCGAGTGTCCGGCGCTGGCTAGACCTCGTCTAAACTTCCTGGAACAAGACTCTGATCAGGAACTCTTCGACAAAGTGTCTTATAGCCTTTATTAAAAAGGTAGAGGGTCTATTTTCTTAACCGGGGTATATTGTAGAAGAAGAAAAAGAAGAAGAAAAGATCTTCTCTGGTCGCATTGCCCGCTTCCTTTGATAGGAATACCTCCTCATTGGTTGGGTTTCCCCGGATCCACCAACCGTTAACAGGCGTAGGCCTGGAGAGTCGTGTTCCACTGATTGGCTGAGAATCGGCCTCAACCACCACGTCACGCATTTTTTATTTATTTATTTATTTATGCTTCAAGTGAGTTATGAACTCACTGAACTCATGGCCTGTGGGGGAAAAACTTATTATTTTAAGTAAGTCACTAAACTACCGAGACCATCCCTGTAGGATATTAAGCAATATTTATTTATTTGGTACAGTAAATTAATATTTTTCAACAAACAAAATAACAAAACATCTTAAATATTGGCTTTTATAGACGCCCGTTTTAGACGCCGAAACCGCTCTACCGATTTTAATGAAATTTTCAGGAAAACTCTAGAATAGCCTGTCGAGTAATCCTGTGAAGTTTGGTGAGTTAGTATACCGCGAAAGTCGGGAAATAGAAATAAATTGGATTATTTATATCAATATTGCTTCATCAGTTTGCCTTTGAAAAGTATGTCAAATTCGAAATCTATATCTATATTAATAAAAATGTAAGTGCTAAATGTATGTGCACTAGTATCTCCGAAAGTTCTTTACCGATTGCGTTGGAATTTTTACAGAACGTTTCTATTCGAATATTGTATTTTTTTCATTTCTTAACGTTAAATATACTTTTTTAGTATTAAGTTTTTGCAACAAAAAAAGTGGTACTAAGCATAAAACTTACCGAATAAAAGTTCGATAATTTAGTGCCAGAATACTCTTTTTTTTTTCGGTTTCATACCAAACAGTTCACCATTTGCTTTTGTGTTGAATGGTTTGGTAAAGTCGGCGGCGAACGCTTTTGTTGGTTGTGGCAGAATGTTTGAAAAATAATGAAAAAAGAAAATATGCCAAGAAGAAATGTTGGAATGAATGGCTCAAGAAAAAAAAATTGTTTACCCATCAAAATTTATTGATTATTGCAGATTGAGAATTGCTGAATTCCTCTGACCAAGAATTACAAAATTTTTTCACATAAACATCATGAAATATATTATGTACCAGATTGAGCCACTGCAACGCGTTGCTGAGTACGCTAGTAAAAAATAATAAAAGTTGAACTCAAATCGAAAGTTTAGTGCGCAATATTCGTTTTTCTTCAATGCAACGGAAGGGGCTTGGTGATAAGGAAACTGATGATCAAAATGGTTCATGCGACGATACTCAAAGGTTCAAAGGTGACAAAGTTCTCATTCTCATTGCTTCAATAAAGCAAATTTCTTGCTAACACACCATTGAAATACTTGATTGTTGTACTTTTGTTGAACTTTTAGTTTCTTTGTTATTACCACGGTCAGCCTTCATGGCAATTTCTCAAAGAAACGTCTCTCAGTCAGTCTGTATTTACAACCATATACTGGTGGTTGTCAGTATAAAAAACCTTCTTATATTCTAATTGGGTGAGCCTCTGCATTGCAGTTGGAGATAAAGTTCGTCTGTCAACATGACATCTTACATAGAAATCAATATCATTAAAAATGCGAATTTTAATAGTCTAACCTCTGAGGGTTAAAATTACAGCTGGGATACTCACTTCGAAATTCAAAGAAATACATTTATGTAAGCTGGTCTACAGTCAAGCTGGTCAACAGTTTTATTACATAATCTTCTTTCTTTCGTGGTTTCAATATCCATTTAATTGCACTCTTTTTTAAACTCTGTAAATGTTTTCCTCAGAATATTGCTCTGCCTTACTCACTCACTTATATTTAATAGATGTTGGCCGCTGCTGGTGCAGGCTGGTGAAGTGGTGAATTGCGGCTAAAATGGTGAACCAAAAAACAAAATAAATTCTTTGTGCCTCGCTTAAAAAGCGTAGCATACTTTACCGATGCGTCTGCTGAATTAATAAGACTGAATTTGAACCAGTGTAAAGAGAGGAAGAGCATAAACGTCCATTTTAATTATTGTTGAATTGATTTTTCGTTCTCTCCAAAGAATGAAACTCGTCTCGCATACCATATTATTTTAAGTTTGTCATTCAGTCGACTTACAATCCAGTGGCATGCCTAGATAGCGGTATTGTCGTTTTTTGGGTATGGGCCTCGTTAACATTAACATGTACTGTTGCTTGGAGGTGGCATGTCACCAGAGCACATAGTGTACAATACCAGCCCAAGTACGCTAACTCGAGGCAACTCTGCCATGATCTGCCGAATAGTCGATGCCTCGTCTTTTACTGTCACCGTGAACGTCCTTTTCTCAAAAAAAGGACTTCAGAATTCAGTAGAACGCTGCATATTGATTAATCATATTGATTAATCTAATCAATGGAGGAAGCCTTGGTGACAAACCCTATCGAAAGCTTGCTGAATATCAAGAGATAATGTATTACGGTATTCTTTATTATCGAAGGTTTCAAGAATTTTCTGGACGACCCGGTGAACTTGCTCTGGTATGCCATGTCTCTTCCTAAAGCCAAATTGGTACTGTGGTATAGCTCTCTGAACTCAATTGCCAACAATCTACGTAAAAAATTCTTTCGAATATTTCGGAGAGAATTGACAGTAATTGGTCTGTATGACTTCACCATACTTCCCGGCTTACCAGGCTGTGAAACCATTGCAATCAAAGCACCTTTCCCTTGAATTGGATAGTGACCGATACGTAGCATTGCGTTCTATTATATCATGACTAGGAAGAGAACCCCTTTTATAAGCATAGCTATGCTGTAATGGCGATTAGGAACTCTTTTTGCATTGAGATGTTCATCGAGTTTGCTCATAAGACTATCTAGCTTACCCTCGAGATTGTTGCTCAAAACATTATTTGATGAAGTAATGTTTTCGTTGCGATTTGGACTTTGCTGAACTTGATGGAGTTGTTGTGGTCTTGTGGGTACCGCTCGCTAAGCTTTGGTGTCATCAGCACACGACAAACTTTGATAAACTTGCTTCGGAGTTGGTGGTGGCTTAGGCACTTTAGGTTTCTGGACTGGCGCTGGGTAGACAGAGTCAGTTTGGACTGTGTCCGGGTCGTTAATTTGAACCATTCCGTTTTAATCGTCTACATCTAAAAGTTGAAAACGATTGTTGGCCAGGCGCCGTAAGAGGAATTTTTTAATAGCGGCATCTTTCGGGGAAAGCTTTGCGTTGTCAACCATTTGCTGACTATCAATTTCTGGTATTTTGAGATTTCTTTCAATCTTCAGCTTTTGGGTTGATTTCCTTTTGCTGGGGAAGTTTTGCCACGAGCAAGTCGCATCATCATCGGAAGTTCCCAAATAGGAGTCCACCTCTACTTCCTTATCATGACTTTTAGTCCCCCAGTAACTGAGGAGAGCATACTCAAGGAGATTTTATGGTGCGCCCCTCGATTAAGTGTATTGACCTGCTGATTGTAGATTAACTTTTAATAGAGCTTAGAAAGACCGCGAGATCTGCGATCTTTTAAAGCTCATATGGCTAGAACTTGCAATTAAAAGCTCCGAGCTTATCTAACAATTAAATATATTAAATCAGGGACCGCAACTGTTATGAGTTTTATTTCAAAAAATCATTATTAATTATTTTCTAATTTTTACTTAAAAAATCAAAAGTAATTATTATTTTCAATTTTTATTTTAAAAACAAAAATATAATAATATTTAAATAAAAATAATAATAATAATTTTTAAAATAAAAATTTAAAATTATTTTTATTTTTTGATTTTTAAAATAAAAATTAAAAATAATTATTATCTATATATATTATCTATATTATTATCTATTATTATCTATATATATTTTTATAATTATTATACAAATAAATTGAAAATATAAATCTATACGCTATTTGGATAGCCCATTGAATAAGCAATAATTTTCATATACATCTTATACGACGATCCCATCATAATGATTTTTTAGTTATTTAATTTTCGGTCCCTGGATTAAATGAAACACAACAAAACTTATTTACCATTACCACATTTGGTGGATTTGTCCATGAATTGAAAATTGTTATTTGTTTGAGGTATGTTATTTTACTAATTAAATTGTCGCACTTGTGTGGAGAACTACTGTCGATCATTCTCGCAAAGAGAATGTTTGTAATTCAGTGAAGACCCCACGAGGGATTTTGTTCAGGAAGCCTGAGTGTCTTTTAACGACGTACCAGTAGAATTTTTATTATCGATCTTCTCATAACGACATTTCTGAGCTGGGAGTCCCCTAAATAAGAATCGCGTCGGATTATCAGAACTTGACATTTTGAGTGAAATTTTTAAACGCCAAAATGTTAAAGGCCCGCACAAACTTATTCAATGGCAATGTACTCACTGAAATGCGTCGACTGGCCATCAGATTTTTTGTATATTTGTTAGCATTTTGTGAATGCCCCCAAACATAGAAATAAATAACTCTGATGGGTGATGATATGTTTTTGGACACGAATTATATTACAATTTGAGTGGAAAATCAACCAGTTGCTTCGCAGGAGGCCGCGCCGCCACACGTCGGGCCAAGCGAAGAGAAACGCGAAATGTCATTCAATTTGAAACTGTAATATAACTACGAGTATTGCCTATTGAACTCTGACCAAGAACTTCGAGCATGTAAATGATGTTGACTGATGGCCTGGGGGTGTGGCGGTATGGACGCACGCATTGAATAACTCACGAACGCAGGCACGCATTCATGCACGCATCAATAAATTATTTATGACTCAGCAGTGGATTGGGATGTGTGTCGTCAGTGGAGCACTTAAATGTAGATCAAATATATTTTTGCATCTACTTGTACGTACACACACACATATATAATGCGATATTCGAGAGCGTAGAGTTATTTAAGCCACAGCCTTCTTGTTTGTGCGTATGGTTGCGTATGTACCCATGTAAACATTTACCATACATTGCGAATTTACTATGTACTTAGTATAATTAAATGGGCCATTTATCGTTGCCGTTGTCGAAACAGCAGCAGTGAAAAAGTACGAGTATCTCAGCATAAATGCATGAATGCGTCGAACGTGCTCGCCACGGGCCACCAACAATTTTGAAATCGTTTTTATCGTTTATGTTGTTGTTGTTGTGTCGTTGTAATCGAACAGTGGTGTAGGCAAAGAACAAACTCGTTGTCTGGGACAATGTGGTATTGTATTTAATTTTCCGAAACTCTTACAAGGCTCTCAGCAACTGCTCTAAGAATATTCTGAATCTGTTGGTTAAGACAAGAATCGATGATTAGATCTTCGTGTCGAAACCGACTCAGAGAAACACCCTCTGATCAAGCATTTGGAACTCTTGGATACGATGCGCAATTATACTCGTATATACAACAATAGTAAGACCAACTAAAACAACATATATTAGTATGTTGGCTTTTTTCGGTAATTTGGGTTAAAATTAGTGTAACCTGTCAGGCTGATATGGATGAAGCTAACATCCATTCGCGCGGACAGAGTATATTGAGTGAATTTTACGTCGATCACATCATTTTGGGTGGCAGTTCAGATGATTAAGTTTTGAAGGTAATGTCACAGCTTTGCTGTGGGAAAGGAAGCTCATGCTTAGAAAGTGGTGTTCGAACAATGGGAGTATCCGCATCGAAGATAGAGCAACAAATAGCCCCTAACGACGACAGTGATTACAGGAGAATCTTGGTTTAATAGGGACACAACGCGGATTATTTACAGTTTCTATATATTACAGATCGTATAATACTATTGTATTTTTTGAAGAAAGTACAGGAAGAAACTTTACAATAGAGTTTGTAACAAAGCATTCCCAGAGTCCTATACATCAGTAGATCCTTTATTCTATTCACAGAGATTGACTCGTGCTCAAGGATGTTTACAATTAATTAATTAATTTATTTTTTATTCTGGTTAATAATACACATGGTCCTACAATTGTCAGCTATACCACTGTCTCTGCTGCAAAATGCATATCTATTGGTGTGATTGTGTGCGTATGCGCATATATCGACAACAATTATTGCGTAGATTTGTATGCAATTTCCATGAAAATGTGCATAGAACACAAATCGGACAGACGGACGAAACAATCGAAGCAGACGAAGCATGAAAATTTTGCGCGCATTTCCCACGTTGGGGAAAATGCCATTTCAATGCATTATTGAGTATACGCACTGTCGGCCAGTGGATTTAATCATGTTGGCGTAAGTTGTGGTGAAACAGGGTGAGGATTTGAGGGCAGAAGTAAAAGGCATCAGTTTCATACTTTACTTCAAAATTGTTGTTGTTTGTTTCGTCTCGCTTGATTATGTTGATGTGACCAATATGCAGAGCAACGAATGAAATACAGACAAATGGACCGACAGACTGTCAGACGCAACGACGAATCGACTGTGCTATTTAACGAGGCGTTTTATATTTGTGGGTAAGTAAGCTGAAGTGTTGGGGGCGGAGTAGGTTGGACATATATATATACAGCATATACTACTGCTGCTTATAGAAAACCAAGTCTTCGCCATAGCCACCATTATCATCAACGCCGCTGATGATGTTGATAATGAGTACGACTAAAAGGAGAGAAAATAAGTTTTTGTTTGTAGCTTGCTTGCTTGCATGCTTGATGTACGTTGATGAAGTGTAGAATGAATCTGGGTGTGCTTGTATGTCAGTGAGTGTGGGCGTGCACTAAAAACGTATACGTATTTAACTACTGCTTGCTGTTGTTAATGTTTGCGTTTGAATAATTTATGAACACAATAAAAGCAAAATCCGAACTGAACTCAACTTGGCTCAACTAAGCTTCAGATTTAGTTCAGTTTGACTGTAATAGTGCCGCAAGGTGTTGTTTGTAATATCTGAGTCTGCGAGATATAGGCGTGTGTGGCTTAGTGGACAACGTTGGCGTCAAACTATATTTGAATCTATGCCGCAATAAATAAACAACAAACCAAACAGACACACAGAAAAAGGACCACAGACAAGCCAAACGAATGTACACAACACACAGACATAAAGCTTAGATATATTTTAGATTGAGTTGACTATAGTCACAGAGAGTGTTTCTTCAAGCGCCTCTCTATACGCTTAACCAATTCACACATTTAGTCAGTCAGTCAGCCAGTCAGTTAACCAGTAAGTCAGCCTCTAAGTCATTCATTCATTCAGAAGAAGAGAAATGATAATTAGCTCTGTCACAGCTAGCAAAACGAGATGAAGTAGAAATAAGATAAAACGTTAATATCGACTGAGCCGAAGTTGTTATACTCTTCCAAATGAATTTATGCTCGACACATCACAACAAGATGGGAGTAGGTTGTCAGAAGAGTCGTTGGTGTTTCAAAAGAAATTAAGAGGCCTCCAACCATACTGTAGTAGTGTATCGAAGCCTTGATACTTAAGTGCATCACCAAAATATGAATGTACTGAATTTTCTATTCTTTTTATGAATACCTTGAATAAATAGAAAAGTAAAGTCAATATAAAACTGGGCGTCTTGAGGTGGTTGCCGTTGAGGTTGTTCTTCTTGGACATAAACTATTGCAACCATACGTTGCAGACAGTAATCCATGCTGTTAATTCGATAGGTCGTCTCTTCGAAGAAGTAGACCTCACACCTCATTTTTTGCTGGCAGTCCACTCAGTCTTAGTGCTAAAATATCTACATTTAATTTTTATTTGTCTATGAATGTGTCACTAATTCGAAAGAGCTTATGTCTTGTTCAATCGTATTGAAATTAAGTTAGCTTCAAGTTTATATATATACTCTTTGTTCCTACACGCAAAGTACTAGACTAATTTTACATAAATGTTAAGTTGAAAAGGTGTCCCTACCTTTCAACCGATGTCGTCGAGCTAATCAACAATTTGCATATTTTGCGAGATGTCCTATGTCTTCTATACTGTGTTACAAAATTCATCATAAAATTATAATACCATTAACCGTATAAAGAGTATAAAAATTGCCACTTGGGTGAGAGTTTGTGAACAACGTGGAAAAGTAGGCGATGATCGTGGTTGATGATGTTGATGGAGATGACGATGATGATTATGATGTTGATGGAAATGAGGATGACGTTGCAGCTGCTGATATGGTACTGGCAACATTACAAAAACAGCAAAAATACACAGAGAAATGGAAATGCGCTTGACGGCGATAAAAACAAACAACAAAAAATGAAAAAAAGGAGTAAAAATAAAACCAGGAAAATGGAGCGGGGAAAAATGTATGCAGCAAATAGCAAAAGGCTAAAAAGGGAATATAAATTGCCTCTTAAATATGGAATAAGTGTTGAAAAGCGTGTTCACCCACTCACAGGCAAACACATGCGCACACATACAAACACATAAAAACACCAACTCATAGATACAAATACAGGAAGCAACCAAACGAGGCTAACACACAATTAAACAAACATATATAGATATATTTTACATAAATAAATATAAGACCAGATACTCTCACTCATACACAAAAACTCCCACACCCTCAGACACACATGAAGGATGAGCGAAAGAGCCAACAACCAACTGCCAACAACAAGAACCGCAGCTGTTTAACCGCGCGCGCATACACAGTGATAAATGAAGTTGTTTTGTTAAGTTTTTTTGTTTATCGTTGTTGTTGATGTTGTTGTTCTCCTCGTATTTTACCGCTTTCAATTAAAGCCTTTTATAAGTTTTACTAATGAGCTAATTTGCTGAAATACAAAATTATTCGCTCAGAACAATAACAACAATAAACAAATAATAACAGCAGCAAAAACAACAACAACACGCAGTGATGATTTAATTTTACAGGCGTCCCTCCGGATTCTCCTTTATATCTTCTTCTACTGGTACCGGCTCAACTTGGTATGAGTTATTTGGCTGGCGGCGGTTACAATTAAAGGAATCTCTTCTCGTTCCAGAACAATAATTTCAAATAGCATAGAACTACTACTATGATGACTCAGTCCATTGACAATAAACGCGCTTCACCCTTACTTACTAAGAGGAACTGATCTAGTCGACTTTGTGGTATCGAAATTTTATTAAATGACATTTCATAAGCCAAAAAACATCGTTAAACCTGTCAATGCATCGTCGACGGTCTTTAACAAGCTCTGCTCAAACCCAGCCTAACAGTATAGAAAAGCTATCAATTGTGAGGCCTTCAGTATTTTAATAAGCGAAACACTTTGCTTTGTTTGCCTCTCAACTTTTTAATTGACATAGAAGTAGCTGTGAAACACCTTTCCAAGTTGCACCAGACCGTAGCAGAAACACTACTACTGTGCACCCAACACCAACGCATCTTATAAAGAACAGCGTAGGGTGCGAAAAATATTTCAGCAAACACAGAACTCATCGAGCAAAAAAAAACCTTCGTGATTGTCGAAGCAGAGCGTTGCAATATAACATTACAGGAACTTGGGCCAAAACCAATAAGAACAAGACAGAAGTATTCGTAAAATATTTGATTGCAAATTTTAGAGCTTTTCCGTTAAACCAGTAAAAATCTGGTTGAAACTTTCCAACTGTGGAATTAAATTCATAAAAATCGCCTTCAATGCAATCATTAGCTTATCTGCATATATGCTAAACCAATGAAAAATCTTGGAAATTATAGTACCAATATCGGCAAAACCGTTTGAACCTTTATATACCCCTCCAATACTCGTAGAAAGAGTAACTAAAACGTAAATACTTCTTCTTCTTCTTAGCTTTCATAGTCCGGTGTGGACCCTAGCTTCATTAACAATTTTCCTCCATTCCGCCCTATCTCTAGTCAGAGCTCTCCAGTCGCCAACACTCAGCTTGTTTGGGTCTGCTTCGACGTCATCTATCCATTTCTTTCTTGGGCGTCCACGTTTTGTTCATCCAATTGGGCGCAGGGTAAATGCCTTTTTTGGCATTCTTTCTGCTGGCATCCTCATCACGTGCCACACCTCCTAATAAGTTTTGCCACCTAATAAGTTTTGCCTTTATGAAACGTACAACATTTTGGCTACCGAAAATATTTTCTATTTCATTGTCGGTTTCGATACGTTCCGTCTTCCAGTTGCACTGGGCCATATATTTCCCTTAAAACATTTCTTTCGAAAGTCAATAATTGATTGGTATCATTTGTTTTTAATGTACATATTTCTGCACCGTACGTAAGCATTGGTCGTATTACTGTTTTATACATTTTCATTTTCTGTGCTCTTGATAGAATTTTTGAGCGAAACAACTTAATGTTTGCGTAGTACGCAGACTTGATTCTCTCGCCGATAGCAATTGTTGAATCTTTACTTTCCGATAACGTGAAGCCCAAGTATTTGAATTCAGGTACGTTCTCAAAAACATATTCGCCCATTATCAAGTCATTACGAGTTATGTTTTGCGATGATCGAATCATGTATTTTGTTTTGTCTGCACTGACATTAAGTTCTAAGGCTTTAGCTCTTTCTTCAAAGTGCTTCATTTTGCTGATCAGAACATTTTCTCGATTGGCCATTATGAGCACATCATCTGCATAAGCGCATATTTGGAAATCTCTGTTAAAGATGTTTCATCTGAATTTATCTCCTTAATAACCGTATGAAGCATTATATTAAATTTTAAAACAGACAGCGCATCTCCTTGCTTAACTCTGGACAATACTCTGAAAGACTCAGATACTTCGCCTTGAACTGGTACTTTACTGGTCGTGTTATATAATAAAATAAATAGTAAATGAAAGCAAAAACTTGGACGAGAAAAAAATTCTGCATTGTGGTTTTTTTTGAGAGGCATTTGAAAAAAGTTCGCCCACAGGTCAATGCTCAGCAGCATGCTCGAAAATACGTCAGATGCAATTAATAGGTGCTATATCCCCACAAGGTAGTTTCCTGGCACATGTCCTATATATTGTTTTTATTGCTAACATTCCGTCACCTTACTGGCAACATACGCGGATAATAAAGGTGTTTTGCTCAACTCCGCGTTACAGAGTCTGCGGATACCATAGGCTACGCTGGTCCAGTTTTCACTTACTGCTCAAGTATCATTTGCAACATAAAGATCTCTCTCATGGTCACGTGTCGAGACAATTTATTATTAAAAATACGTCCAAGTACTTAACACATCAATATTTTTCTAATAAGAATTTAAATTAGCGTCTATAAGAGGTAACCTCCCTATGGTCTGGTAAAGGGCCAAATATACCATTGACATATTTGATCAAATGTGTGACGTTATAATATAATCCATTTCGTCAAATCTATTTTATTATTTTTTTAGTACGTTTTTGAAACGCAATTAGCAATAAACATACGTCTGTTCGGGCCGAAAAATAAAAATCACATCGAGGAAGAAGAAGTCATGTGACAAAATCCATTGCAGATAACTACATATTTAGATTTCTTGCGCTGATTTGGCTGATCAAATAATTTTCTTTTGTATATACAATTTTAACTTAAATGCGTTCCTACGTGTGAGACTCCTCGCTTTTCTAAGACATAAGCAAATAATACCCGACCTCCAATTTGGATTCCGACGTAATCATTTTACGATTCAACAAATTTACTACGTCGTAAGCTACAAAATCCTTAATGATATACATGAAATGAAATTATTCATTGGACATAATAATACATAAGATCCACTCGATGTTCCAGACGCACATTATTTATGTAAGAAATTTATATATTTTGACAACTAGTAGGCTATATATATTATATGGCAATGCAGGACGTCCAACCGGGTTTTTTTAACATCTAATATTGTTTTTTCATTGGGCCAGGCAGCATGTTTTTTTTTTTCAAACTGGTCCAGCTTTCTTTCACATTTCTGCCCTTTCAATGACATGTAGCAAATATCCTTTCGATCCTTCCATATAGCAAATAAGCCCGCATTGTTGAAAGTGGGGTTAAGTCCTAAAAAAGGAAATTTCGGATAAGGCGCACAAGAGCGCACATGCACTATAAAGTGCATCGAAATCAGAATTGATTGAATAAAAATATAAAAAAACGGCATAGCTAACAAGTGTGAACAAAATTTTGTGGCGCTTTACGAAAATAAGTTTCATTTACAAAGCTGTTTTTTTGAGATTAAGTATCACACCATTATAAAGAGACCACTTTAAATTTGCACAGTTCAAGTGTACCAACACATAATATGAACCACAATTATCAGATTCCATCACAACTAGCCCGGAAAAATATTAGCTTTGTTAAGTTTTAAACATTTGCAAACCACTCATAAAAAAAGGAACTTTTGATAAATACTTTTCTTCTGTCAATAACAGCTGTGTTTGGATCTACTATTGGGACAGGGCTACATTTAACCATCATATCTGGTATGCAACATTGTACTTGAATGTATTTCTAATAGAATAACTGCAACTTTCGAAAAATGGGGTTTCTGAACAAAAACAAAAAACATTCGTCATTCCCATGTTTTAATAGAGTCGGGCTTGCGAACGCGGGGGATGCGTCGTAGACAGCTGTGAAATGTGGAAGGCCTTCGCAGTAAGTCAGGCTTTCTTTCAGCAGATCCGGTTTTTTTTTTTTGTTTAATTAAATTAAACATAAAATTTGAGTCAATAAGAAAAGTGTCCTTTATACCAAACATATGAAAGACAAAATTTACATCCAACATTCTGAATACTGAAATCAAAGTAAATCAAAGCCCCTAAAGGACGTACGTTTTTCCCCTAAAATGCTAGAAAAAATGTATGTATATATATATAAATATTTTTTTTTTTGTCAATAAGTAGTTGAAGATCATGTTAAAGAATACCACATGCTCCGCTACTGCGCGCTGTTTCTTTACAGCTATGCAATTTATTTGTTGTGTTGCCTACCTGCGGGGGTAAGAAATAATCTTGGGTGAAGCAGTTTAGTGATTGGCATTTGCCAAACAAACTACAAGCCATCACAGTAAAACATTATTTAAAAATTTTCCGAAACTGAAACAAGAAAAAATGTAATAAATGGAAAAAATTTTAATGTAAAAAGTGTCAAATTAAGAAGAATAAATTATTTACTGTGTACGGGTTTTCCTTGTTTTGGAGTAAAGTACGCGTGTAGTCAGTATGGTAGGCTCGGAATGTTAACGCGCTTCATATTTTTCTTTTGACTTGTTTCCTTTCTTTTCACGCTATTGCGTTCTTTACTTGTTTCTTTTTTCCCTATTTTTTGCGTCGCAACTTTTTACTTTGGCATCAGTATTATTTGGTGACTGCCACAAAGGCTATGATTTTGTTGTCTGCTTTGTGTGTTTGGTGTTCTGCGCTTTTTGTATTGTAAATACAAATGCAGTTACAGAGACAAGATATTTCATGCTTGAATGTGTCTATATTAAAGCACAAAAGTTACACAAAACGAGTCCGGCATAGCGAGTGACATATACAAAATGAAAAGAAGACACAGAAAGCAAACGAGACGAGGGTGTTGCGGAAGAAAATCCGGACTATGAGAAAGACTTCTCCAAAGACATTATTACAGAAAATGGGCTTCGTCGCTTGCCGCTATTTTATGTCACCTTCAACGTCGTTATCCTCATCGACTTGTATGTATGTACTCATGGCCTTTATCGTCCTTGCCGTTCTCATCGTTATTCACGCTGTTGTCATCGATGTCATCCAGTTTTGGCCAGTACACCCCACAGGCACGATTGCCAACACACTCAACAACAGAAAAATCATTTCGTCCTTATTTGACCTGCGTTTTTCGGTTGTGCTTCTTTCGTCTGTTCTCTCCTTATCTTCTTCCTACTACTCATTTCCTTTATTCTTTCCGCACAACGTAAATTGCTTAGGCAAACACATAAAAATATTTCAATTAAGACGTTTTGAGTTCAACTTTATCACCTAAATTTTGCACTTAGCATACACGTACACCCACACACACTGCATTACACCCACCATCACAATAACACATATATGTACATATATTTAGCACGCCTAAGCAAACTGACGACAACACTACAACAATAAGAACAACAATGAGAACCGCATTTAGCGTGCGTATTCTTTTTGTGCGCCATCCAACAGTCGCAGTCTTTCTTTATCCTCTCTCTTACATTCCCTATTCAAACTCATTCATAGGGTTTCTCGCATTCACACCCAACGTTACACCTCCTCATTTCTTCATCTTTGACTTTGCTTCTAAATGACTTTTGGTAATTTCATTTGTTTCCTTCTACAAAGATGAAGAAACACTCTTGCTTGTTGGCCTCATGCAGTTTTAATTTACGGAATGCGGTACCAAGACACGAACACAAACAAAACCCAAGTAAGTACGAGCCAAAAAAGTAATATACACACTAAAACATACCTACTGGTACAGTCGTCGTATTTACGAGGGACGATCTAAGGACGGATTAAGGCAGTTTAAGTTTGACAGATTTCTTGGGAAGCATATGCATTTTAAAATATGAATCTCTATCTGATTTGAAAACTATTCTATAAACCAGCGACTTTGCATCAGTCCAATGACATGCTATTGGTAGAGTACTGAATTTCGGGTAACTATATAATTTGCAATGTTTGTCCTTGGAATTTTGATGGATATGAGAAGATATTGAAATATGAAAGTTTGTGTTACCGCTTAGCCCCAGAGACGTTATTAGAGAACTCAGGCGATTGAATCGATTGTAAAAACCCTTTGGAATGAACACATTTAGTCAAGAAGGGTTCTTCTGCCAAGGCATGGTGACATCGTATTAACTACGGGCTACGAATTGTTAACACATCCAACATACTCTCCAGTTTTTGCTTTCCACCGAGGAAAAACCAACTTTCAAAGGATTAAACTATGAACTATAATAATACAGATTTATATTCAGTATGAGAATCAAAAATCCCAGTAAGCATCAAACATCTTGTTATTTTCTTACCTCTCCTCTTCTTGACCCAAAAAAAAATTAAATAAAATATTAGCCTTAAAAGTCTGCTTATAAGAAAGCCCTTAATTTTCACTCATGGGATTTTACTGGAAACTTATTTCAAACCTGCGCCTTATTTCTGTAGATTTATATTTACATACCTCTCGTTCTATCTGATTTATCGCTAAAATCGGTTTTGTTGTTATTTTCGCAAATCAATATTATGCTTAGTTGATCCATATATGATATCGGGAAGGTTCGTTGACATCCTCTGGTATTGTAACAGGTATTTAAAACCATGCTAACTATTTCATGATCCTGATGATGGTGATCTGCTCGCTATGTAGTTTAAATCCACAAAGGTGACACAATCGCTAAGTCAAACTCACACAAAATATGTTATATTGGTTCCACCTGTTCTAAGTCTTCAAAGCTCAGTAATCAACTTAGGTCTGCCAGTAAAAGAATGCCCCCTTATTATGACGGCACGAGTATTGAGGAAAACTTCTACGCTACTTCTATGATCTTACTTTGGCCAGACGGTATGGACTAGCCCTACAGACTATGGCGCCGGATAAGAGTTGCGTAATATGATCTTAACGAACTATCTTTCTTACGGAGTTCGTCATGCGCGATAATAAGGAATAAAGACGACGCTTAGATAGCCTGAGAGCAACCCTGGAACCTTCTGGCAGAGATCACAGGCGAGACCAACATATTTTGTCCCCGGAGATTGCCAGCATGGCTCATATCAAGAAACCCGGCGGATAAAAATTTCCTAAACCGAGTAACAAGAGAGCTAAAAACACTACTGAGAAGAAGACAAGAAACAAAGCTATGAGCGAATTCCTTGCTGAGCCAGGAAGTGCCAAGCCATTTTCACTCCCTTCGAATTTTGCTAAACTGCCGACAAAAAGACAACTTTGAACTTCTTCGATGTTGGTTGTCAGATGGACCAATTCGTCTATCAGAAGTTCTTGAGGTCGATGAGATCAGTTTTCTGAAGAAATCTCCTGGATGTGATGAGATCAGCGTATGATGTGTCTTACAATGCCATTTTGAAGGTTAGCTACTTCCCCGTCCAATGGAAGTGTTCGGAGATTACCTTGGTAGCAAGGCCTGGTAAACGCGAACACAAACCATGCTCCTACCAAGCATTTTGCTGACAATACTTTCCAAAGTTTTCAAAAGATTATTTCTTGTTATAGTTCTTTTGCTGCTGGACCTATGTCATAACATCCCAGACCACCAATTCTGGTTCAGGAGATGGCACGGAACCCCGGTATAGTGCCACCAAGTGTACAGAAAATTCTCAACACATTCGAAAATGTTGAGCATTGCTAAGCCGCTTTTCCGGTGATTTTCCCCGGCCTCCTGTATAAGTTTAAGGAAATGCTACGGCCATCATATTTCCTAGTTCTAAGATCGTTCCTCTACAAAAAGACCTTCTATATCAGATACGAAGACCAGGATATTGAGATAAGGAGTATGCCTTCCGAAGCTCCTCAAAGCAGTATGTTGGAGCCGGGCCTCCCGATATTGAGACACAAGAAACATATGCGGATGCTCTGTTGGTGAGTGATAGCGTTATACAACTGTGGGGCACTGCTCCCAATTCAATCCTCGAAAGTCTGCAGTCCTAGCAATTGGGGATGATTGTAATTGCACAGTGGTATATCCGGAACTCTGTTGTCCATCGAGACTTGAAAATTTCAACAATCAAAGAATAAATCGTCAAGCACAGCAACAGACACATCATTAGATTGAAGAACCATGTCAAACCCCTAGCCATCAACCTCATGGACAACAGCAGGTAAACGTGACGCCTGAAAAGGGTACACTCCCTTGATAACCATTCCGCATCATGTGTGATCAGTAATTCTAAGTTCTTTTTGTTCGTGTGATTTTTAATCAGGCTGGATATGGCCTGACGATAGAAGCAAATAAAGACTATTGACAAAAAAAAAAAACACCAACTTCTTATAATGTTAAGAGAGGTGCTAAAAACATATACGCTATAGTGAGAAACAAAGAGGTGAAAAGGGACTCAGTTAGTTTCAGTGTGAAGACATGTCCCCCAATATGTAGGACTTAGAAAGAGGGGTCTTTCTTCATATAGCCTTATTCTTATTCTCTTTCCTTCAAAATTTCGATAACAATTGTACCTTATTGTACAGAGTTTAGTATTACGTGAACACAGATATTGATTCAATGATGATGACACTATAGTAAATAACAATACATAATATTAACAAGGAAAACAATAAAAAAAACTACGGCTAGTCATTAGGAGACCGGTACTTAATATAACTTTTGAAATACTAGTTCTGACCTAAAACAACAATTTGTAGTGTTTTTTTTTTTTGGATATGTTTATTTTTTATTTTTTAAGATGACCGACGATCATTTCAGTGAGGTAACTGCTACATTTGGAGATAGTATTCAAAATGAAATGTGTTCATAATATCTAAAATTCATGCAGTCGAACCGTAGAAAAGAAGAACGGAAAGTTCAGATTCTTCTTTAACGGTCTCCATTGGATTACTTGAAATTTTTTGATGTGTTTGTGTACAATGACCCTACAAAGACTACTGATCCATGAAGAATAATGGTCAAAAATATATATTTAAAAATGATAAGTTTATAATATAAGGATAGAACGTATATGAATTGTTTCATAGCGTTTATCAATTGTTTGGTTAAATGTAGTCTAACTTTCAAATTATCCATCGATGTATCAATATTCTCAATCATACCCAAGTTTCTCATGCTCTTAAAGCTAATTAATTTTTTACAAATTACTTCCATGAATATGCCTCTTCATACTTGATATTTTCTAATATGGCATTCTCCACTCAAGTTCAGAATTGAACAATTACTCCACATTTAAATTGCATAAACATAGGTAAATAAATAAATAAAAGAGACTCTAACGTCTTGAACATCCCTCGAAATATTTTTCGTTTTTAACCCAAATGTGTCAGCGGGACATGAATTATCGTTGCCGACGTCGGTGTTGCTGAAGCGCGGTTGAGGTCGTGGTCGCCGCCTGACGTCGCCGCTATCAGCAACGGCAACAGCAACGTCGTCATTGCTTTCGCGTACAGTCACACTTGATTTCGTCTTTGTTGTTCTTATTGCTGTTGTTGTTATTCTTACTGAGATGTTTCACATTTATTGGGTATGGTTGCTTATATATGTATGTGTGTATGCGTGAGCGACACTTTTAACATTGCGTATTCAAGCGTATGTGGTCTGCCTACGTCTTTTGTACGTACATAGAAACTTTCTTATTCTTTTGCCCCAACTGTAACCATCAGCGCCACTGTAACGAGCAGAAGCTAGAAGAGCTGCGCACTTGTACTGACGCTGACATGCGAAGGCGGTTGGGTGTGTGCACTGCTATATGTGTGTGTCGCTAACGGCGACTGCACTCGTGTTGGTGTGCTCTAGTCTGTCTCTAAACCTGTCACTTGAAGCAAGTTTTCTTCGCCTTTTACTTTTCTCTTATTCTTCTTTAATGTTATTATTTTTTCCCTTGCCCTCTTTGGGCGTTTATTTTTTCTCATTGTCTCTAGCATAATCATAGCTAACAGCTTACGCCGAAAAGGCTACTACAGTTTTTTTCTTTTATCAACTGCTCCCACTCATTTTCTTATGCTTGCTGGGATTGCTTCTCTTGACTTTCAGTGCGTCAGTGTGTATGCGTGTGTGTAATTTCGTGCGTTGCAAAACACGCACGTACACACATAGGCACGCACACAAAAATTACATATTTTATGCTTACCTTTAGCAATACGAAATTCCTATGTTTTATATGAAAACGCATACGCACATACAAAAAATGTCTCTCTGCCAATTTTATGAATTTGTGCACGATTTGTGACGTATAATATCTTGCATGTCATAGATCTTTTACGCTGCGCACTACGGATATTCAACAATTTGTTTGCTAGGCAATTTTTCAAAATTTGAAACTTTTTTAAAATTTTATTTAAATTGTTACTTTTACTTTTTTTTACTTTTGCTTAGTTGCTCCTACAATTAAATATTATTCACACTTTGTTCATTGGTTTTCTTTTCTTTGTTTTTGAGTGACTGAGTTCTCTTATTCTTCTGTGTTTTTCCGCTTGCCGTCGTTTTCAACTTCACTGTCGTCTTTGTGTGCGAATCCTTGCGCGTTTTTCGCACTGCTAACGGATGCTGTCCTGATGCTTTGGTTGCGCGGCTCTAATTGCGTTAAAATATATATTTTTGTCGAGCTCATTGCAGACAACGAAAGCAACAACAAAAGCACACTTGTCGTAATGAAAAATGTTATTCACTCTCGCAATCGTCGGCCCTCGTCTGATGCTGCTGCTAATACTGCTTCTCTCTCGCTCTGTTTTACAATGTGGTTACAGCTGCTTGTTTGTTCGCTTGTTTGTACACTTAACTTTGTGCTCTCTCGTGTCGTCCGCTTCTGTTGCAGCTCCGCTGTTTCTTCAGCTTATGCTGCCATCAATTTTCCTTTCTCTTGTTCGGTTTTTTAGTTTAAAGGTTAAATTTTCCGATAGCTTCACCCAGCATCATCAGCTTCGACTTCGTTCGGCTTCGCGCTGTAGACTTTCCGACGAATTGTTTGCTTGCTCCTTCGTCATCGCTAAAGCTTTTTCGGTTACTCTCTCTTGCTGTCGTGTCAATGTTGTTATTGTTATTTTTCCGTTGTTGTTTCGCCGTTGTTATTATCGGCGGCTGCTGCCGTCGCTATCACTGTTGTTGTTGTTTCGTTGTCGGTTTTCGAATCTACACTGATTGAGTACCTCTCTTCTGTTCTCTGCACTTGTTGGCTTGTGTCTGTGACTGCGTGGGTTCGATTGTGAATGTATTTAACTTTTGTACTCGGCTTTTGTAGTCTACGAGTTGCTCGGTGTTTTTGTTTCCACATTTTGGCGCAAGCTCAGTCATTGTTGACTATAGCTGAGCTACTCTCCTTGTTCACGTTTCCGACACTAGTTTCTCTTGGTGTTGTTATTTTTAAGCTGTTGAAATAAGCTGTTTAACAGTATCAATTAAAGTAGGTATTCATTCTTCTGTTGGGCCTATATTAACATTTTAACAGATTTTACAGTTAAAGGTGCACTTAACAATACTGATAAATAAACAAATAAATATATACATATATATATATAATTCAAATGCGTCTTAATTTAATAGCTGTAAATTCCTTCGCAGGTCTTCGAATCTCTTAGTGATCTCAAATTTTTTTCAAAAATGTTTCAAGCCTTATTCAAAGCTAAAGAAGTTTTAGGTCCGATAATGTTAGGTTATAGAATAAATGTTTCTGTTTTTTGTTGTTTTTGTCCTTTAATTATAAACAGAATAATCCAGAAATATCCATCTTGTCTAAAAATATTATACTTGATTTTTATAAATTTACTTCCATTGCTTTATTCTTTAGTCACCTGGGTCGTATAGAAACCCTTAGGTCAAAAACGTTTCTGTTGTTTGACCATCGAGCTTTCATGTAGCTTAAATTTAGGTTTTGCCTGTTTTGGGTCCATAGGCATTAGCCAAGATGAAACTTAAAGTTCCTGGAAGTATGTTATAGTTCTTATAAAAGCAAACGGAGGCCTTTCGAGTGCTTATAAGAAAAACTGTTGTGTTTTTGTAGTACCTATATGTAGATGTAATAAAAATGTTATTGTGAAGAATATTAGTGAACGTTGTGGTTATCCTGGTTAAGCAGCATTACTATGGGATTATAGTGTGTGTGGTATAAGGTGTGTGGGTATTGCGGTTTACTTGAGTTTCAAATGAAAGCAAAAATATGCCACACGAAGGTGAAAATTATTCATTGTTTTCATTGGTTTCGGGTGATTTACCTGATTCCAATCACTTTTGCAAAAGATTCTCAAATGCAATTGAGAGTTTCAAATGTCATATTTTTCATTTCATTGGCCATCAATGAGAGTGAATTAAGCTCAAGATAACTGTTTTAAAATTCAAACGATAATTCCACAATTATTTTTCTGGGGCAGCAACGCGTCACTATACTCGTATAATAAAAGTTGTCTGTAAAGAAAATATAAATAAATAAAATTAAATTAAATTACAAACAAAAACACACTTTCTAAACATTTTGAAATAGTGTGAATAATTTTTTGTCTACATATAAAGTCGATTTTTGCAAGTTTCCTTTACTTTCCTTCCACTATTGCTAACAGTTCCAAGCATACGCAGTGAGCATTACCTAGAGCCGAGGAACAAAAACAGTAAATAAGTAAGCCAAGCACTAAGTCTAAGGGTTTCATGTTTTTCCAGCTAATTTGCACCGACAACAAAAATAAAAACAACAACAACCGAAGAATCGCGTAGAACCACAAAAACAACTTCATCACGTGTGTTTATTCAACCTCATTGTAAAGTAACACATTATAACCCAAGAAAAGCTTAACAGTGCAATCTGCAGGCGTGTGTGCGCTTGTCTGTGTGTGAGCAAAAACAAAAAATTCGCTCTTGGCGCACTCACACATCCACTTACTGTCTCGCTCACTCCGCAGGCTTGCTGACACCCAATTGTGTGTTGGTGGTTTGTTTGCTTTGCTTGTGGTCTCCTTTTTTGGTGTTCCACCAATACAACAACATAGTTTCTGTTGATGCTACTTTTTGGTCCTTTTTAGACTTCAAGCGTTTGTTGTTGTTGTTTTTGTTGCTGCTGTTTGCTTTCAATGACACTTTTTGCAATTGCGTTCGTGTGCGTGCACGGGGGCGTTTGCAGTAGCCAAGCGCTTCTTTGCATAAAAGTGTGAGTGTATGTGTGTTTGGCTAAAGTGTAAATTTGCTTTAATTATTCGACGGCATCTCCCACGGCAATGCCTGTGACAATAACAACAACATGGGACAGCAACAATACGAAGAGAACAGTTTCAATCGCAGTGACAGCATTTTTTGCTGCGGTCAGCGCTACTCCTTCTTCATTTTTCCTTTCATACATAGTTTGTGGCCCAGGGGTGTGTTGGAACGGCGTTTACTCTCTGATGCTCTTTGTAACGGTACTCAATTTTTTCATTGTTGACGGCTTTTTATCTTTTACTACTTTTGCTGTTAATTCGCACACTCTGTTGTCAAACAAAAAATTTGTCGTCGGTACGGTGTATCGCATTGATTCATTAATTTTCGCTCAGTGTAGCGACTCCAGTGATTGCTACTGCAAAGCGCTCGTTGGTATGGCAGCGGCCACTGTTGCCAAGTTTGGGTAACGGATTTTCAGTGCTTATCGATTGATTTTATACCTTTCTCTCTTAACTTACCCGAAGAATTTTCGAAACAAAATCAAAGCAAAACAAAAAATCAATACCAATACGTGTGCACAAATGATAAAAGCATACACACCTGTGCCACCCGGTCAATCATTCAGCGATCTACACAAACACAAACATCATTCTACTGTGGTCCATTTACCTGTGCACCTGGAGAATGAACAAGAAGTTTATGGCCTCGAGCAAGAACGTTGAATGCGCAAGTAATCCTTCACTTTGAGATGCACAGATATTTCACATGGAAGGGAACATCAAAAAACTTCAACGTCGGAAATACGAGAATATTCGTCCGTCCATTGAGAAATGTTTTACCTGCGTTTGTCATTGGGCGCGTTCAGCAGAAGTCATCACTGGCTTTTGTCTCTGACTTGCTCACCGATTACTGATTTGTCTCTGCTGAACGTAGTGCTGCTAGTTGTAAAATTATGGCGTTAGGACATGCGCGGCATAGAAGTCCGACGCATTTTAGAAGAGACTGGCCAAAAAAACAAAAATTAAATAAATAAATATTATTACACTTCACTTTCGCAGCAACTAATGACAACACTCAAATTATTTTCTTAAACATTGTGTCTTTATTAATTTGTTTACAAACGGAAAATATCTGATTGAAATCTGATGACTTGGTTAGCAAAGAATTTTTATGATGAATTTTTAGTCATCGCAATTATTTGAATCGTCTATATCAGTTTAGGTTTGGAATTCTAAATTAAGTCTTAGCTTTAGTTTAATATTGCATGCTTATTGGTTAGAGGCTGATGATGTTTTTTTTGTAGCCAAATATTTAGTACGTAGACATTAGCTTTGGTATCGCATGTACACCAAATAAATTAGCAATTACCACCAGCTGAGCCCAGTCTATGTGACTGGGTGACTTTTGATGCCACTTGGGTCTGACCCACGTGAGATCAGGGTGTGGTCATTGCGTCAATGTAAAAAAAAAAAAATTTTTCGACATGGGAATTTCGGAAACTTCCAGAGTATAATATTATTCCCTCAATTTTTACCGTATATAATAAAAGGTTCCGTGGTAAATATCAAAAATTGTTCAATAACTTAGCCTTTGCAATGTTGTTGTAACGATAGCATTTTACTCGTATTTTTGAAGTATTGGTTTGCTAGGCTACGCCTTTGCCATGGTGGCTGGTGTTGTCCGTGTTGTGCGATTCTTTGCTTAGCGTTGCTGACGTTTGGCGTTGCCAGTGTTGGCAGTCGATATTGGTGGTAATTAGCTTTAATTGAAATTGCTTCTTCCTCTTCTCCTTTAGGTTTAGCTTCATCTGCTTCTGCCTGCCCTTCCAGCACACTATTCTTGTCATTGTCGTTGCTGTTGTCCTCGTGTTCCATTTTAACTGCACGCTCGTGATTTGGGTTTTAATGCAAAAAATTACTATGTCAATTCGCCACGGGCTCATTTGAGCAAAGCGAAACGAAAGCGAAATCAAATGAAATAAAATGAATGAGAAAAGGAATTAGGTTTAATTACAAATGCGAACTATTTAAATTGGCAGCTGTTGGTTTATTCCACTCCTTTTTAGTTTTCACATCCACCAATTGCCGTCCACCGTTGCTCAATTGAAATCTTTTGCGCCGCGTGATAATCACAGCAAATGAATTTCATTGCATGTTCATTCAATCAGTTGGAAGTGTTTCCGCTGCAAACAAAAAATCTTTTATGAACATATGTCAAATGAACTGCTTCAGCAATGCAGACGGTGTTATTTCCCACACATGATTGTATGCATATGAGAAGCTTCATAGGGAAGGCTCAAATGCCACACAGACAGCCTATTTTATTTCAATTATAATCGCATGACATCATCATCAACAACCCATCGCAAGGACTGCTCCTCCAGTGCTCTTCGCCCTGATCAATGCGTGAAAACAGTTCGATTTATTTGTTTCCTTTTTTTCTGTTCAATTGGTGAGTGAAATCGGTCAGCCGATTTTGAACGAAAAGCATGTCAGATTGGAATTGTGATGTAGCGCTGAGATCTGGAAATCGATATCGCGCATTTTGCTCTTTTTTAAGGGAATTAAATGTGCGCTTCGCAATTGAATATGAAGTCGGTGCGGTTTAAGCAAAGGGGTCCTCATTGGATAGGCATGTTGACATGTTGATTGACTCAGGTTGGATGAGAGCGGCTGACGGTAGTAACCTGCCATCGTACGAAGTATGGTTATGCCATCTATGCTTAGATTCCAGCTTAGCTTCTGGTTCAATTTTACCCCAAGGTATTTGACTTGCATACTGGGTAGAATTCTAACTCCATTGAACGTTGGTAGCTTAAGAGTTGGAGCCATGTATTGTTTTGTAAATAGTACCAGCTCCATTTTAGTTGTATTGATACTAAGCCCAACTATCTATGGCTCTAAGGTGCATTAACTTACGGTATTCTTAATCATTTTAATGCCAAAGATATAAACGAAGAATTTAAATTTTAGAACACGCAGTGTATCTTTGAAAACTGTAAAATGCTTCATCTTCTTTAACCATATGGGCTGGTTAGAAATCGGAGCCACACATAATTAAAAACACTTTAGAAAGGAAGAACCCTTAGAAAATTTCTTTAAGACTAAAGATATCAAATGTTTGTACATAGGCGCAAATGTTCGTTTTCGCAGCTGAATACGAGACAACACCTACACAGGTTGTAGTAGTGACTAACCTGAAGAACTTTAGAATTAGGAACACGGACGGGTAAAGGAAAAGATTCGCAATAAGTCAAAGACTCCGTTGGAGTGGAATTATGAGTGGGTACGGAAGTGAGTATGCAAGAGAAATCAGATTGAGGACCTGTTTATTCAGGAGAAGGCTGAGTTGAAAAAGTACTGGAGTCGGCATGGTATGAGGAGAAGGAAGGAGACCAGATATAGGCAAAATAAGCAGTAGTAGAAAATGAAGACGGGATAGAAATGATGCATTCTTTCTTAAGAGGCGAGTAAACCCATGTATATAACATCCGGAATTTAAAGGCCAGAACTGATATTAAATTATAATTAATCACCTTTCAGACAAATCTTTACTGAACGATTAACGCATACCAAAAATTTACACTATTATAAGACGCTACTTACTTACCAAATAATAGACCCTAGTATCAAATTTATCGCAAATTTAGCCCAAATGTAGCACAGAGGCCTAGCTGATCATCACAAGAACCCATGATAGTCAACTGCGTTTTGATGCTTATAATGAAAATAACAGACGCTGAAGGGAGCCCTCAACCTACCTTAACGTCAAGGGTTAGGACCTTGCCGAATGTATTTATTTTCTCTTATTATGGCGAGATTTTACACCACCGAGGACGCTATATTGTTGGTTAGTGTTTTCATATTTGTTTACCACAACAATTAGCAGTCTGAATTCGTTTGATCTTCGAAGCACTAATGAAGAACTCTCTCGCTAGAAAAATGTTAAGAGAGTCCAAAATACATTCAAATACATTCAGATGAATCTTTTTGCAGTCTTAATTAGCCAACAACTGTGTCCTTTAAGACAAGTTAAAAGCTCCAATATGGTTTCTAAAACCAATCTAATATGATTTGATCGGTGCTAGACTTCTTCTTGGTCTTGGTGTAATAGATGAACTCATGCAGATGGATTTTAGTAAACGCACTTGACACAACAGTAAATGCGGTATTGCTTACTAGGAAAATGGTGTCAAAATGGTGTGCTTGCCAATAGCTAGATCTAACGTAAAATTAGGTATGCACATTACCTAATACTTACTAATTTGAGCAAAAAAACCCCAGCAGGTACATAGCTTCACCTTGAACTTAACATCAATCAACACCGACGTCTATTTTCACAGACTAGATAGGAGGTGTTAACCAACGAGGGCGTGGCATGTAACGTTTCCTACACTGAATTCTGTTGAGTCTCACTGAGATATATCGGCTTTAAATCAAATCAGCAACAACAAATGTCATTTGCAATTATGCAAGTCATTCCCAAATTATCATTTATCAATAATTTTGAGTTATAGACGATTGTGTTAAACCGTGTTTTTCTGCCATAATTCTATCCCCATTGTTGACATTATTGATATAATTAAAAGTTTCCATAATTTATTGTATATAGAGCGTTAACAAAAAGATGTAAACAGTGTTTTATTAGCAACTTCGCAAGCCCATTGGAAATTTATCTCAATTTTTGTTATTTCCATTCTGCCAAGTAGCAAGTTCATTTTAGCTGCGCCTCGTTATGGCGATGGTGATAAAAACAGCCCCAACATAACCAACAAAATGAGACTCATGGTGACGTATTTCTCAGATTCGTGCGAGTTGATCTGATTGAAGTGGTGAAAATGTTGAAACGCCGTTTTGCTACAATCTAGGAATTGTATAATTTTTAGGGCATCATAAAACTGCGCCCCAACAAAATATTTGCTCAAATTCAAATTGAAATTGAAATTGCTTAGAAGATACTTAACAATGATCGACAAAATGATTATTCATTGTAAAGTAACCAAACAAACACCCAACATCCGAACAGGCGAGCAAACAAGCTAACTGGCAAACGAACTGAAGTCCAATCGAGTTGAGCTAATGGAAAAGTTTGAATGAGTTTAAATTTTGACGTTATCATTCAGCGGCGGGGTTTTCGTTCGGATACTAATTTGGTTTTAATAACAATAATATCGAAAGCAGATAAGTGTACGGAAAACACGAATCTCTGTTTGAGAATTCATGTGGGTACGTAGCCTCTTCCGCACTCTCAAGTCTGAACAACTTATTTAACTTATTAGAGATGTTTTGGATATACATAGAGATGTTTTGGGAAGAATAATCGTGTTGTGTCCATTTTGCCATTTTGTTGTCGTTTCAAAGTTTCCTTAGCTTTAGTTGGAGTCATAAAAACTTTGGGAGTATAACACTATCTTCGTTTCATACACAACGTGGGGAGAGATGCATTTGTGTGTTTGTGCTATCTATCATTAATCTATTAGTGTTGGGTTGCTCATTACTGAGTGAACAAAAGCGAGTTGCTCGCTAAACTGAGCAAATGAACACGACCCTTACCTATTGTTCTTTTTTGCAAAGAATATTGTTCACAGCGAAGTTTTTAGGAATTTGAGAAAAACAAATGCTTTTTTCTAGATTGCGGACAATTGTGTCGTCCGCGGATTATCCTCGTATAATCCAATTCGATAAAATTCCTCCTCAGAGTAGCGCGGCGGAGCCAAGTAATAAAATTCAAACTCAACAAATTTTACCAAGAGCCGGTCACTGATTATACGCTTATATTATGTATGAATACCTGTGATCGTTAGAGTGAGCAAACACATATTATATGAGTAGTCTAAATCGATATAATTATATTGGGATTACGATAATTGCTTGGCAAACATTCCTCAATATCTAAAATGATGATTGCTCTGGAGCAGAGCATCGCTACTATCAAAGTTTGTTTGACTCTCTGCACGTTTGAAAATCCAATGACAAACACACTTATCAATCATAACGCAACGATTGCGTGTCAATTTATTACTTTATTTCACTTCCATAAGAATCGATTCAAATCGATCTGTACACTCCTTGCGAGCGCATTGAGATGATTTCCTACTTCGAGACGAATCAGCCAGACAAGTCAGTCAGGCAATCAACTCAACTCAAGGCACGCTCTGATACGCAGCAGATTTTCAATTTGGTTTCAATGTGCCATAAATAAAGAAGTCATGCGAAACTTCAGATGTACCAGATGTAAGAGATCAAGATCCAGAGATCCTGTAAAAATCTTAAACCCAATCCTCCATTGAGGAAGAGGTCAGGTAGGTAGTTAAATAACCCCGCCTTGATTGTGTGGAACTGAAATGGTAAACAAAATTCCTTAATCCGTTAAAGAGGATAAATTTTTTTTTTGAACTTACCAATATATTGCGTGCATCCGGGATCTAAACCAATTTTATTATCGTATGTGATTATTATATGGCTAGTTAGAGTGCCTGTTTTGTTTAATATGGACGACAATAATTTTGAATTTCCGTACTGCTTTAATGTGAATGCTCATGTAGATTGGAGTCTTCTCCTGCTTAATGATAAATATAGGGGATCGCGCCATATAGGGGATTCCACCAAGAGTAGTTGGAACTTCTCGTGGATTAATTTGGATGACCATGAACCTCTTGTAGAAGCCCACAAGCGAAGTAATAGGGAAAACATTAAGATTTCGATAACAATATTCGGAGGTGTGAAAGAAGTTATGGTAAAAAACTACGCTTATGGAACCCAGATTAAGATTAAAAGATTAGGAATGTAAGGAGTATTGAGAGTTTCTACAAACTATCTACAAATTATATTTAGCTTCTGGACGCAGGTTGATACTAAACACACAATTTTAAACCTTCGTAAAATATGACAAGTAAGTTTGAGATCCAGAGGTTGGCTTCATCTATCGTATTAATAGCTTCCTCAGCTAACATATTGTGAAGATATGTAAATATAAGATAGAGACATGCCAATGTCATTGACTCAATTTGTTTTATGGACTACGAGTGCGTTATCGTTTGTGTTAACTGCTGATTGAATAAATTGATAATCTCATGAGAAATGTAGTTATTTCCTTATGGCTCGGTGGTCTAGTGGAAGTGCACTAGGCTGCCCACAGCAGAGGACGGGCTCACAACTCCATTGGAGGAAGAATTAATGGCCATGGGTTCTTCAACCTCCGGTAGGTGGCGTTGTTGTTTCTTGGCATCGCTACATGGCATTCTCATCACCAAGGATTGCTAGAGGCAGGCTAATCACCACCTTATCAGACAACACTACTCGATTTATGAAACCACCACAAGTCTTGGATAATAATCCATATCCATAACTGGATACTCATAAGCCTTCTAAACCGAACCTTGTATGAATACCTCTCTATCTACTTTACATTCCTTATTTCACATATACAAAACCGTTAAACAACCTCGTTAAACAGATGAATTTCGTGACTGATCTGTGAACAATTAATCATGTTAGTCAATAAGTCACTCAGTCAGTCCGTCAGTCATCAATCAGCATGTGTGAAATTTCAGATAATTTTTATTTCGCCTGTCGAGGTTACAACTTATATCACAGTTCCCTTAAAATTAGTGCCAACTTGCCCATATGTCTACACTTTCCAAAGTCACTTTGTTTTGACAACTTTTATTGCGTGTATAACGCTATTATTCAGGTACCGTACAACTCGGCTTATCATACGTAGCAAGAACAACAACGGCGACACCATTTCAAATATTCTCTCACGATCGGGTAATAGATATTGTTGTTGTTGTCGTTATAACTGACATCACTCATTGTTGTGTCATACCGAATCGGAGAGGTGATGAGCTGAGCGTATATGCAACCCACCCACTCACAACATTATAAAGAATTGAGGCACAACAACTCCGTTAAGCTGTTTACGAAATTGTTGTTATACCCTACATGCAATGAACTTTATTATATGATACTTTTGTTATGAAGTTAATAATGGAATGGTGTTACGGGGAACACAATGGATATATATATTCGTATATTCTTTATCGGTTCGTGAAGATGTATTGTCTAGCAGTTAGTGTGTCTGCTGTCTATTTGTAAGCCAGTTTTTTAGCTACCAACCGAGAGTTTGCACGTACAAAAGATTTTCTTTTACCATCACATAGGGAGGGTTGGCCCAGCGTTGCCAACTCCCAAAAATATTTACCCCTAAAGCAAAGTTCAAACCCAGAAAAAAACTCTTAAAAAAGAATAATGTGTTTTTGAAATATTTTTTCTTTACAATTAATTTAATATTTCGAATATTAAATCGTTTTCTTCTGCTTCTTTTGACTTTGGGAAATCATAATTGTACATTTGTGCTCTGTCTATCACATAAGAAGTTCCTGCATCTTTCTCTGACATTTAACAAGTCATTAACAGGCCTTACAGGGCTTATATTTGTAAATAAAACTCCCTAAAAACAACCCTAGAGGGAGAAACCACTAAAAAAAATCACAACACACTTATTTTACCTCCACATTTGGTGGTAAACCCCTGAATTGGCAACCCTGTGTTGGCCTCCACACAAGCTCATAAGTCTATATTCTAATTAGGTTTGAACTACTGTTTTTATTTTTGGATTTAAATTTTTGATTTACCTTTTGGACTTTAAAAATTTGAATGCCGTTCAAATAAATGGCTAAAATTCAAAGAAACAGATAATATTGGATTGCATAGTTTTTAAAATACAATGTTTTGTTTCTTGATGTATCTAGTCGAAGTTTGGACAAGTCTTATTAAATCTTATTTTATGGAAATGATCATTGGAAAATTATTTCATAGAAGGCCCTGGTTTAGCAAATATTATGAAAATTAAGCAGACAATATATTTCGGTGCTATGGACACGTTTTCAAGATCCTGGAATTATGGAGCGAACCCCCATACAAACCTATAGAGTATTACAAATGCGGTATAGCTAAGGTTATTGCCTTTTTCTTTTTATTATTGTTATTGCCTTATTCTGGGCATACTTTTACGACGACGAAATATCGACTCTCTCAGCCAGAGTACGAGCGCAGCGCAACGATCGCGTCGAATCGATTTGATTCTTCTGTTGATGGGCTGGCTGGTCTATAAAGCGTCGTCAAGAATTTGCAATGTATTAGTCTCTGCTTAACGGTAGCCCAGTCGACTTTCTGATATAAACGCGTGTGCAATCGGGTAAGACGGAGACAGTCTGATATTCAAAGAAAACACGAATTATCGTTATCGAAGTAACGGGGTGAATATGAAGCAGACTTGAGTACTACGCCCGTTCAAAAATAACGCAAGGATAATAAAGGATATTTACACTCTTTTTATAACGCAAACAAACTAAGTAAAAAGTACGTGTCAAATCATCATAAAAAATAATATTGTATGAACCAATAAGAACAAAAATAATTATTGTCTTAAACAAGTGTCTCTGCAGTGGTTGTGTTTTCGGGCCAATGTTTCGTGTATATTCCTTATTTTTTTCTTTCTTACTTATCAATTAAATAATGTAAATTACAGCTTATAATGAAAAATGATATTATTTGCCGCATTAAAAGATTTCAATAAATATAAACTGAGCATTTGCATAATCCAACATTGAACTGCCCTAGTCGCGTCGAGTCGAGTTTGTGTGGAGTCAATTACGTGAAAGCAGGGCAATTATCCACAGTGGATTTCGATAATTTTGGATATAATTAAAAAAGAAATAAAAAAAAAAAACATTCAATTCATATTAACTTTCAATTTATTTTGTGTGTGGTTTTATGTAAGCGGAAATTATTTTGATAGGCTTGGGGCGAAAACGGACTTCCGGAATCGACACGAGACTTGTGATGAAGAGCATGTGAGTGTTATGATGTAGGACACAACATAATTTAAAAAGAAAATCCCTTAACTTTGCCTTTGCTGAAGGTGTAATACCCTCCACTCCGAAAGGTGTTTCGATAATTGGAAAAATCGTACGCACATCTGTGTATCATCAAAATGAAGGCTACTTTGACTGTACGATCCAGTAAACTTACAGTATGAATATAGGGGTTCATAGGAGTGAATATTAAAAAACACCAGCCTAGCCCAGCTCAGCTCAGCTTGAATTTGAATCGGAGCTTTGTATAGTTTTCTAGTGATTTGATATGGAAAACTTCGGAAAACATATTGCCTACAGGAAAAAAAACACCAACAAGTAGACAGATGGACTGATGGACATAGGTATTTGTCACTGCGAGAGAGCACACTTTATATAGAAAGCTAATTTATGTCTTTCTTCATTCGTTCATCTTTTACGTGACTGCAGAATTCGTACACAGCAAATGGAGTGTAACTGTAATATGTTATGAAAAGCGCCGGCAAAACCAGGATCTGTCCATATAACGGACATATTAGTTTGGATAGCATTCAAAATGTATTGAAAACCACCAGAAGTAAAATTATACCTTATTCCCCAAACTGTGTCTGTTGCTGTTTGCGGAGTAATTACATTTGCATGAGAGAATATTTTGCCCATCTTGTTCTATAGGAATTATGTCCAAAATTTGTTGTTCAACGAAAAGGTTATAGCTCGTTGCAAAGCATGACAATCTTGATTGGATTGTTTTGGTGCCACAAGTGCAAAATCACACTACCTTCTAAACTGGGAGTTATTTCTCAATCTTTATGAATAAGTTGATAAACCCTATTCATATAAGAGTTATCTCAACCGTTGATGATCGGTTAGACAGACCAGTAGTTGTGAGGAGTTCGGGTTGTTGAGTTTCAAATAAGCGTGGCTTATTTTAGGGCGTATAAGCGCTCTTTTGGCTTTCCTAACTTTCATAATTATTAGCCAACTAACTTATTTCGTTGTAGCTTAGCTAATATAGACTTAACTTCTTATATATGTATAAGTTATTGTTTGTATCTCTATACTCAATCAAGCCGCAGCACAAATTCTTTAGATACTTGGCATATGTTCTTCTTTCTTCCACATAAAATAACAAATTAGTTTTGTTCGGTGTAAATTCCCAAGCGATGCTAATTCAAAAATCAATCGTCGGTTGTACATTCTGTAATCTATTCTGTGTAATTAACATGTTGTCATGCTGACATGATTCAAGTCATTATCTAAAGCATAGCATATCTGTCAAATATGTCTCGGTGTTCATTGAAACCAGTAAAAAAAAATTCTGCTTAAATCGCGTAGTATAACGACTTGGCATGGTTTGATTTAAAAAAGCAGTAAGACAAGTGAAAATCTTATCTGCTCGGTAAATTGAGATAATATAAATTAAATTGTTGGACTTGTCAACACCACATCGATAATGATCAAGATTAATCAATTGCGCGTAGGTTATGTTTAATATGATAATGATTATTTTTTAACATTGGTAAACATTTTCACCCTCTTTAAGTAGTAAACTGCGTTCACCACGAAAACGGCCTCGGAGAGCGATTGGCTTAAGAAATATATATAATCGGTACACCTAGCAGAAGTTTAACTAGGCCAGTGCGCCACTAAGTAGGTGTCTAATTAAAATCATCTGCACAGTTAGAAGTGAGTAGAAGTGTGTAGATAAAGCTTCCAAGCTATGGGATTGAGTTCAAGACCCCATACGAGTACTTCATTTAAGACAACGGCTTTGAAATTCATCAATTTAAACAGCTTTCTGAGTTGATTAATAAGAGCTCTACGTTGTAATGCAAGTCGATGAGACGAAATTAGTGAATGTCCCTAGATAAATAAAATTAATATTGTACTAATTATAAATGAGTATGAGCATGCTGATCTACCTCATATATTCACTCCAATTAAATCCATCTATGGGAATATTTTTAGCCACTTTATTAAGCTGACTTCTACTAAATGTGCAGCACAGGGTTTCTATAAGAGTCTTCTACCTTATTTCTTTCTTGAAATGTTCTGCATGGTGAATTCCTGATCCACCATATTTCTTGGGATATTCTCAACTTTCCGGCTATGGGACTGCCATCTGGAGGTTGTCATCAATAATCATTAAAGATTTGAAAACGATACTCACAGGTTGCAAGGAGATTCTGCATGAAATAACAAAGTTGTTTGTTGTCTGTCTTCATGAGTGAGAAACATATGGGTTGAGAGAGAGATGGTAGACGTCTAGTTCTTCTACTGTTAAACTGTCCATGACTTTTTGATCTTCCAAATACATATGTCTGTCCACCATAGAGTCCCAAACAACCTTTTTTCGTATTGAGCAAATTTTTTTCTCAATTGAGAAAATTTTTTCTTATTGAGACTTGAGAGATCGTGTTTTTCATAGAATTTTCAATGTCCTCAGTTTTATAATCTGGTTGTTACGAGTGAGCCGCTTCTCATCCACTGGTGTTTCTAATATTATTTTTAGTTAGTTAGAATTGTACTTGTAATCAATTCGGATTTCTCAGAATTAAAATTTTTCGGTCTCCTCGTATTCGTTATACGAATCAATGTGTGCATTCCTTAGAACTTCGAACAGCCTTTACTTGCCTAATCTGTTGTTCTTGACTGCCACAGATTGATAACTTCGGCTTTCATTGGACTATACTGAAGTGTTACAGTAAATCAATTATTTGCCAACAATTGAGATTCCATCGGTAGGTCGGCCGTCAGTAGGTAATTCAACGGTCAGAATCAATCACAATACACAATACAACAGTTGCCAATATAAAACTATTAACTTTGAGCTACCTTTGTCGATAAGCCGCCAATCGGGCCCGTATCGATCATTTGTACTTGAGCAATCCAAACTTTTAGGAAGCCAATGCGACTTTTATACGAACATTTTTGTCAAAAAAGAAGAGAAGATAAGCCTCAAACCAAGGTACGAGTATATTCGGATTTTAGGGAGTTTCGCTATAACATCTCATATAAGCATTTTTCAGATCGACCATGTCCTCAATCATCATGGCCCGTTTATGTTAACAATAAACAAATTAAAGACCATGCCCTGATATATGGGACGGCTGTTTAAACCGGACTATCTCCGTTCCCCCAAAAGGGCTGATTTAGCGCTTTATTGGTCGTTATGAAAATTCCGTGCTATATATAAAAGAGGCGCTCAACAGTGACGGGCTCCGTATTGTTTTTATTCACACAACTCAGTTTGGGATTACTGATGTGTATGTCTGTCGTTTTGTCGCACCAATTAAGTTGTTAACAAATTGTTTACAAGGCATTTGTCAACTGCTTTCGACGATGGTGCTTAAAAGCAACGAGTTATAAATATTTTATTATCTCATTTCATAAATTGTTCGAGTTCGTTGGTTTGTTTGTTGGTTCGTTATTAATGTTGTTACCTTTCGAGTGTCAATGTAACTCATTAAGTTGCCATGAGGCATTTTCAGCTTATTAAAGGCTTTGGCGATTTTCATTTTAAATTAATTGAGTTTGGCGTGACTTCTAGAATACGGGGGATTCTAGTTTCTGTGACAATACTATACAGATTATAGACTAGTATATTGTCAGATCAAAAAACATCTGACGACGATAAGAAGTTCTGGTAATGCTGTATCCATATATATAAAATTCGCTGTATGCTTGTCCGTATATATGTATATTCATCCGTTATGGACGCAGAAACCGCTGGACCGATTTTGATGGAAATTTCTGGGAAACTGTATAATAGCCTTAAGAAGTTTGGTGCAAAAAATCGTCGAATTCGCTAAATATTAAGACCAACTCAGTTTACAGATGCTTCTCAAACTGTACAGATACAAATAAAACAAAAACAAAGCAGCATCTGAGAATTGAGTTTCCCTGAAAGTGCTGTTCAAACTGTACAAAGTCGAAATGTTCAAATATTCGAATGAAAAAAAAATCACAAAAGTGAAGAATACGAAATGCCACCCAAAAAGTCAAACACTGGAGAACACAACGACAAAATCGGAGCAATAGACAGAGCGCAGAGCTACATCAACAACATCCGAAGAGCGTGACGCATGCCAAGGCACCAACGCGTCGGGTCCTAGGCTATACATATATAAAATTGGATGTATGTCTGTCTGTCTGTATGAGGAAACCGCTGAACCGATTTTGATGAAATTATCAGGGAAACTCTAGAATAGCCTGTCGAGTATCCTGTGAAGTTTCGTGCGTTAGTATACCTCGACAAAAATAATAAATAAATTGGAGTATTTGCATGAAATCAATATTGCTGCATCAGTTTGCCTTTGAAAAATACGTCAAATTCGAAATCGAAAGGCTGTCAAAGAAAAATAAAAAAGTTTAAGTCACAAACCGATTTAATAATTTTAACACTTAACGAAAAAGACGTGAGTAAATTTATTAAATAGAAGAATTTATTAATTAAATTTAAAAAAATTCAAAATAATGCCACCAAGAAGCATAAATTGGAAAAAAAATCAGAAGCATACAGATACAGATAAAGTAAAAATAGAACACTTGAAATAGAAGAACAGCGAGATTCTCGACTTGAACAAGCAATCATTAACTAATGCTGTTTGAATTGTACGTTACCTATTTGCGAGTTGGGATACTAAAAAACTTATGTATTTACTAGTTGACAAAAAAAAAAAAAAAACAACAACAACATGTGGAGAATCATCACATCACATAAACGAAAAATCTCTCACTCTTTTCATTTTCTCTTTACAAACAGCACAAACATATTAATAGAGAAGTGTAAGAAGAAGCAAAGCATGTAACGTTTTCGTACATTTTGTGCTTGCGCGTGAGTTCGGCTTGATAAATAAATCGAATGGATGGAATTGTGAATCTAAACCATTTTCGAATCCACTTGAATATATACAAAAAATTTCATCAAAATCGGTACAGCCGTTTAGGAGGAGTACAGTCACACACGCACAGAAGCTTTTTATATATAACTAGCGAAACCCTGCCCGCTTCCCATTAAAAGACAACAAATTAAAAATTAAAATTGGAAAATAATTGACAATTGCATCAAATCACCGCTATTATGAAGCGTTATTTTATTTTTTTATTCCTTTAAACAATTAATGAAAACTTTATTTCAAATTTCTAATTTCTGATTGATGGTTTCTAACATCAAACTTATTTTAAAACCATGGTCTCGATTTCCTCTAACACATACAAAAAGAATTTTTCGAATTCGTTAACGCGTTAGTTCCGAATATTATTACACACAGATATATGCCTTCATCTTTATATTATATATAATAAAGATATACCAAATGAAAAAACCAAAAATATTGTTTATTCGTTAGCATTAAGATACAACAAAATTAAAAAAAAAAAACATTTAACGGCGGATAGCATGAACCAGAGCGCCAGGTATCTGCTAGTATGATATATAATTTCGATTTAGTATACGAGTTATAAATGGATTCATGTTGCTGTATCGTCAGAACATCCACAGCTCATCGTAGTGTCGTAGCTGACAGTGGACAAAATAATTTTTTTATAAAATATGTTTATCTCGTTACTTTGCAAGATATCATCACTCTTATTCTTCGAGATCAGCTCTCTGAGTTCGAAAATTATGAGTTCGGAAGTAGATTATAAAAGTTATCATATATTGGCAAAGTATATGATTAGATCTACAATATTTTTAAGACATATTATGTTATAACCTATACCAATATTTGTGAAGACATCGACTCGTACTCTATTACGTTTACAAACACACGTTTAATCTCCCTTCCAATTGTCACTTCAAACGTTGACACTTTTTTGTTTTGACAAATTGAAAATCACATATAATTTAATATGGTAATCGTAAATCGTTAAAAAGTTTAAAATTGTATGAGTAAACTTGGGAAGTATTCCATTGGCATCAGGTACCTGTTCGAAGCAGTCACTGAAAGTGATAATTGAGTGACACTAATTGACACGTGACTAGATTGGTGCGGTCTGACGAAACTTGGTTTGGCTCGGAGCCGACGACGATGATGCGTGTCGGGATATTATTTCCTTTGTTATGTGATGTGTCAACATGAAATATCGAAAACCAGAAGGTAGAGGCAATCCGATAACTGAATTGATTAATTAGCACTCCTTTATTAATTTTGTAGGTCTTGTGGTTTACGACCCGCAATTTCGCCCATTACATTTTTCGGCACGTGGCGAACTTTCATCTCTCGGCTCACCTTTTGCAATTTCATTTTCATGATCTGATTTATTGTAGTTTAAATCTGATTTAAAAAGTATTTGCAGAGCGATTAATTTGCCGTCGTCGCACGAAATTTCACAAAACTCAAAACGCTTCATTTGCATTTTTTTTTTTAAATGACTTTTGGTTCTCCGACAAATGCGAGTGCGAGTGCGTGTTCGAGTACAATCTAATACGAAATTTCTAGCCTACTGACCTTGCTGGAGGTTGCAGCTCCATCAGCTACGAGTATACGAAAAATGCTTACTAAAACTTCAAAACTGCTAACAAGCGAAACGCACCGTGAGTGGCGTGGGGTGAAAAACACTCATCGTCAGTATACGTGCCAGGCCTGCAAATTGCTCCACAGAGGGCCACGCGTAAACAGATTCGCCCGCAGCCAGTTTAGGCTTTTGGGTTATTGGCGGCGTTGACGGCGATCTAAACGTTTTTATGAGGCCGTCGCCTTTGGTGTCCGTCAAAATTGACTTAAAATGTTCATCGACACAATTTCCGCTACTTTACCTCGAAATACTCCGTTGGAGCAGCTTTTAGTGTCATGGGTTTTCAAAAATCAATGACGCTAAGAGCATAAATTTGGTTTGGTAACGCATGCTTTTTCCTTGGATTTGGTTAAAAGAGTATTCAGTCTAGTAGGTCAAAATGCATATATACCAGACCCCAAGACCCCTAACTAATAGAGAAGACTCACAGGAATCAGGTCTTAGTTAAAAAAAAAAACTTATCCGGCATGATCAAAGTTTTGACCGTTAATAGAACATTGTTCCACCGAGGTCTTAATGTATAGACTGAAGAGGTCTGGTACTAAGGTCTGGTGTACTAAGGTTATGACAAATCAAATAGTGCTTAGTGGCATTTTACTATACTAACTTTGGCTCTCAGGAAAAAATGGCGCATGTAAAAGGAACAACTTATAATAAGGCTGGATAAGCCTCGTGATATTCAGTCTAGAATAGCTGGCTATTGCTTGTCCACGTTAAGACAAAATATGTTAAGTTCGCCCACAATGTCTTCCCTAATTGCTGCAACTGTGGTTTGCCAAAAAAAGTTGCCAAAAATAAGAGGATGAACATACGGCCTTTATTTTTTGCATTACAAAGACCCAGTGTTGTCTTTCATACAATAGAACTTTATATATAAAGAATATATATTGAAGTTGTCATAAAATACATTTTCAGAATCTTAATCTGTTTTAACGAAGATCACGAATATTTGAGGTACAAATAAACACAACAAGAAAATCAATAATGTTAACTGATGTCGTGTGCTGAATGTTAAATGTTTATTTAAACTTAGTTCGGATACTCCCTGAAAGGCTTATAGACAACGAGTGCTTAAACTGTAAAATGGATTCAAATAATAAGGCATTCTGAGACTTTGGATTTTAAAAGCCGGCGAAATGCAGGATTTTATTCGGACCCTCCGTCCGAGGGGTAAAAAATGGATCTGATCTTCCAATTGAAGATTGTGCATGAGGCTAACTCCACCCCTTAAAAAAAATCACTATTACAGAGACAACAACAAGCCTCATATACGGACGTATTTAATGTTGACGACCCCAGCAAATGAAAAAAGGACAACGATTTTTGGTTGTGCACGTGGAATGTAAGTTCCTTTAACAAACTACGTGCAGCCGATGAACTTGCGGAGGCCATGGACTGGTACAAAGCAGACATTACTGCAATCCAATCCCACCAGTGCGGTGGGAAGGAGCATGAGAGACTACGACCTCTACTACTGCGATTATTACAGGGTGGAAAGGCAACGCTTATTGGATGTAGATTTCTTTTTTGAGGAAGACTTAGCCAAAAAGTCTTAAGCTTAAGGCCGGTGGACTTCGTCTGGGGCAGAACTTCTCTGTAAAGAATATGTGGTTCCCACACCTCAAAATCCATAAAGGGACCGAGCGGTCCCCTGATCAATGAACTGTCAACCAGATCCGAGGAGCCAACATCGACTCGGATCATTTGCTTGTTGTAGCCAAGGTAAGAACGAGGATACCGACAGAACAACGGAGTCGAGTGAAAACTTCGAAAAGCTACAATCGCAATCCACTACTTGCAACTTTGCGGCAGAGTCTCCCAGAAACTCTCTGAAAGTTTGACGCTGCCTGCACCTCCACCTAAATAAGGAGACCCCCTTTCCTACGCCGAGGGCTTTACAGTGCCATGTTTAGTTTTGACATCCCTACAAAACTCGTCAGATTGTGTAGCATGACGATGGAGACAAAAAGAGAAGTTTGATAGTGCTAAGCGCAAGGGTCAACCTGAAAACAAAGTATAGGCTGTCATCACAGAGGGAGGCACAACATCGACGTCTCGGACAGAGCAAATATAGGCAGCAAAAACTTTGAAGTGGTCAAGGACTTCGTCTACCTCGGCTCCGCAGTAAGTAGGGACAATAACATCAGTACCGAAACTAAGCACAGAATTACTCTTGCCAGTCGCTGTTTCTTTCCGTTCATGAGGCAATTGAATAATAGAGCCACCTCTGGAAAGGCCAAACTGGCTTTATACAACACTGTACTCGTCCCAGTCATGCTCTATGACGCAGAAGCATGGACACTATTGAAAGCGGCTTTCGAGAGAAAAGTTTTGCGTTCGATATTAGGTCCTATTTGCGTTGATAACATCTGGAGGAGAAGATTCAACAACAAACTTTACGGGGTGTACTGCTGCATGAGCCTGCTTAAGCTTTTTAGAAAATATGTCAATCTAAGAAATGAAAATAGGCAACTTTTATGCTTTCAATTTCACTCGGTTTGTATACCCTTGATGCACTGAATGGTTTAAGAGTCTTGACATAAAGTTGGTAAAACAGTAAACAAAACATCTGAGATCCAATGAAGTATACATCTTCCTGACGCCCTAGAAGTGTTACATATATTTGTAAAAAACGGTCCAGTCTAATCACTAAGAGGCTTCACCGCAATAAAATCCCATTCAATTCAAGTACTTAAGAGCAAAACATTTTGTTTGTTGACTTATTGAAATGACATTTTGAAGGATGTTTTTTGAGGTTCATTCACGTAATCCCTCAAAATATTAATTGCCTTGGTTAACTTCATACTACAGCCCCTAGACAAGGTAGTTTGAAAAGTTTCAGGAAAATTACTTTGTCATCAAAATTAGGACCCAGTTGAAATTTACACACATGCAAACGAGCTTTCCAATTACGAGACCCTTTTTGCTTTGAGGGGTATTATAACTTCAGATATGTACGCTTCATTATGGAAAAATGGCATATACAAACAAGTGAGCTAAACGGGGAAAATGTGTATAAACTATACATTGTTTTATTTTCTTGTGCACTGGGCAGGTGTTCACATGACGAATAATCAGCTTGGGTCTGAACCGATTTAAAAAAAAGAACAAAAACAATGAATCCACAAATCCCATTAGGTTTACTTTTGATTACGTTTACGTCAAGGAAATAGCAAGAATTTATCTAAATTATACAAATTAAATGTAGCACCAACCAAAAAATAAATAAATAATAATAGATAAATAGAGCAAAAAAAAAATAAAATCTAAAAAAGAATAAACAAATTAAACCAGATATTTGTTTGTGTTTGTCTAACGAGCCGCATGACTCGTTGTCACAGGGTAAAATTGACGAATCTCAAATAAAACCGTCATTAAAAATGTCAAATTCTGAGCAGACAACCAAATCAAATTGAATGTATGGTAATTATTTTTGTCACCAAAAAATATTAAATCAATAGTATAACATTAACAGAAACAACAACAAAATATGAATGCATAAAAACCCAAAATTCAACTCACGTGAGTTTATTTAGACAATCAAATGGAATAAGACACTTATATCATCATCATTAGCAAGAGCCAGAGCAAGTAAAGATCACCATTAACATCATAATCTCATAATCGTCGCAATCAACAAAGACAGTTGTCGACATCATCACCTTTTGGCCTTTCGTTGTACATATAATATGTATTTTAAGACCGAGGCATCAAATGACGGGCAATTGACTTTAGACACAATTGACATAGCCAACCAAACCAACACATTCCGAGTGCCTTATTGTAATTAAAGCTAATTAACGACAAATTTTATTGGAGTTTTCTTATTATTCTATTTATTTGTTCATTATTATTATTACTTTTTTTTACAATAAGTATTTGCCTTAATCTTTAGCATTTTCAAGAGCTCAGCGTCAAACGTAGGCAAAAATAAACTAACAAAGTAAAAAAAAAAGAAGTAATATTTTAAAATATAATCTATAAACGGTCATCATGATCACAATTGTCGTAAACGAATCGTGCTAACTGGATTTACAGTATTTCAGCGCTAAACGCCGAACGAGATAGTTGTAAAAATCGCTTGGCTTGGTGGTATCATCTTTAGTGTACGCGAGTGTCTATAATAGAAATATAAATCGATTTATTAACGGGTTGATTCTAAACGTAGTTGAAATTCCTCCCTCGTTATATTTCAGAGACATAATACAATGGGGAACGAGGGCGATATACACAACATTAGCTACATGAATAGTAGCGGTACGGGCCTTATCTCGAATTCGAGCCTAGTTGGGAATGCAGGCATTCCAACCACACACGCGCCCACCCTCACAACTACAACGGATGTAAGCACAACACCAATGCCGAATACAAACGGTAATCACAAGGGGACAATGGTCATCGACAGTCAGCCGAAGCGACGTGTTAGCATCGCCTCAGATCCCCTGTCACTGAATCACGCTAGTACTGGCTACGATAATCCCGCCTTTGAGCAGAATCCAAAAAGGAAAATTTCACAGGTGAGTACACAAATAAACAAAAATACAGAATAAAAATTGCGTTTTGGATTTTTAATTTACCGAATCCCAACCTGAGCCTCTTACCATTAAATTAACCGACACAAGTTCGGTTCGGTGACATGAAACTTGGCAATACTAGTAATTGAATGGTGGGCATCTATAGCAAGTTAACACAGGACACCGCCCACTGGACTATTCAAAAACCGAATAACAATAACAAACAGCTAGATATGTCAAGAAATAGAAGGCAAATATTTCAGAAAGTGAAATATTTCAAAGAAAAAAGGAAATTGATACGAGTTAATACGATACGGAAGGAAAGTAAGAGTTTATAGTCCAACTGTCACCAGAGATACGGACATATGTATAGGTTTATATTCGGTTATAGCCGATTCGATTTCTTTTGGTGTCCCAATCGGATTCATAATTTCATATGTGTATTAGAAACTTCTTGGTATCCTATTAGTTTTGATTTTCCAAAAATGTAAAGCATAAAATCATTAAATAATATAGGCGGTAAAGGATTTTATACTCCTCCCACTTTATAATAACCACCTCTTTTTCTGATGGCTGCATTCAGTTCAGTCAATAATAGGGCTTAAGACTAGTGATAAGATAGATTTATTGTTACCTCCATTATATGAAAGGCAATACGTCCGATTGGTGTCAAGTTGTCATTAGATTTTATATTATTTATTAATATTAAATTGTGGGGCAATACACTTTCGGACCGCGCTTGTAAATCTTCTAGTAGCAATGACGTTTACTACCACTGATTAGCGGCCTAACATTCCTTTGATATTCAGTTGTTTATAACTTTTTATAAAAATATATTACGTACTTCCTTTTTTCTCATTTTCTCAGACCTCAATACATTCACACAGTGAAACTGGACCAACGCGGCGAAAGAGCATACTGAAGGAACCTTCCATACATGACAATGAATCTGATCGTGGTTCAACACACAGTTTTGGTAAGTGGATTGTATATGGTATATAGGGATTAAACCTTTATGTTCAGTTACAATCTGGCCTTTTCATGCACTGGGCATTAAACTATGCAGACAACGAAAAGTAACTAATCCTGGAATGAATTGCAATTTAAAAAATCGATTTGTTTAAGTGAAATTAAAAACATATTCCAAATATTATGTCCCTTGATCATTATGTCTATTGGCAAGAGGCAAAGTAGTGGAGGACAATTCCCTGTGGAGTACCTCTACTGATGTCTGATGTGTCTTTTTATTGTAGCCGTCTTCAAGGGGGCCCATGCAGTTCTTCGAGTTTGGAACTAATGTATCAGCGCCACCAAAGAGTCTTCCACACCAAAGTGTAACAGAGAACCGTTGATGGATGCTGAGATGATGTTGTTAAGGGCGCCCTCAATATCTATGAAGCCCTCAAGTACAAATTCTGACTCTAACGTACATTTCAAATGAATATCTACTGAAGACCCTTTATAGGGCCAGTGGAGAGGAGGACAGAATATTGTATCTGAAGTCATTAGGGATGCATTGTGTAAAATATGTTCCTGGTATTTCTCACCTTCAAATCGCACAGTGCACGTAGTGATATAAATTCTTGTGTATAAGTAGGTAACATTGTATTCCGTTGTTAAGCTAATTTCATCGTAATATGACCACCAGTGTGTTTACGGCAGTCGTTCTGTCGATCAAATAATTTACCTCAAATTTTGAGTTTCTGACGAATTTTCTTGTGCAAAGCGTTAAAACTGATACAGAAAGCCTATGGTAAGTCGTGCCTATAAAAAAACGCTTCATACGAATGGGACAAGACCTTTAAAGACGGCCGAGAAGAAGTGCAAGTTTTGCCGCGTGCCCGCCGATCGAAAGGAAAGGATAGAAAAAGTGGTCATCCATAATCGGCGCCGGAGTTTGAAAGATGTAGCTTACGAAGTGCAAATATCTCAAATGTGTGGTTTTGGGCATGAGACGAGTGACTGCACGACTTGTTCCAAAGGAGCTGAAAGGAGCTTTCTGCCAAAAGAACATGGAAAAGTAGTTGCTGAAGACATGATTTCACGATCTAGTGAATTTACTTCCATGAAACGCATCAAAACCCCTGACGAATTATGGTTTTTTTATATGATATGGAAACAAGTCAACAATCTTCGGAATATCGCTTAGAAATTGAACCAAACTCTAAAAAACCACTCCGAAGTCGGCCGAAAATTAATGTCCTTCTCCCTGTTTCTTTTCATTATTATTTGAGCCTCATGAGACTCTTGCGTAAAAATTTTCATCAGAGACGGCCCGATGTGTGGAAAAACCATTGGATCCTGCACCACGAAAATGCTCCATCACACATATCGATTTTGGTGAGACAATTTTTGTCCAAAAACTCTACAAATGTGATTGAATAAACTTTGACTTTCTTTTTTACCCTTCCGGTAAGGCGTTTTGAGTCGATAGAGATAATAAAAGAAAATTCGCAGAAGGATCAGAAGGCGGTACCTTTTTCAGCGTTTAAAAAGTGTTTTGCAGACTGGGGGGCCTACTTTGACGGCGTCAAAATAAATTTGGATGATTAAATAAGCAATTTGAACTTCATTTACAAATTCCGGCTACTTACTTTACATAATGTAAATATCTCCCTGGAACGATAATTCAATCGATATCATCGACCCCATTATATACCTTATGGTGACTAGCAATTTCTCGGGATTAATGTAGTCCGAGCCAGAGGGATTGTCGAGCTTCTCCGATGTCACAGGCTTAAAGGGAACATTTGTCGAAAGAGTCACCCTAACTTCCCTAGTGTAATTCTCATAATTAGTTCTTTTATAGTTTCTGACCGGTTTTTGAACCGTGGTGTTAGTATTCACAGTTGCATCAATACCAGGTTCCTTCACTACATTTAGGGGTCCTGCATGACTTCTCTTGACTTCTTTCATCCATCGCTCGGAATCAATCGTCCAGAGGAGTGCCTCCTCTGTTTCAGGCTCCATTATAACCACATTCACGGAAACCTCCTCACCTTTTAGGTGAGGGTGATCTTCTCAAACCCGTACTTGCTTTTATTTGTTTACCCCGAAGTCGTTGGGGTATCGTACTACCCCCAGGTGGACTTACCAGCCTACATGCCTGTTTCACAGCGTACAGACAAATGTTAACAGCTGCTTTCACTACCAACCAAGTTAGAATTACTATAAAGTGTTAGAATTACTACAAATGCTATATAAAATTTACCAATGCACCAGTGTATGTCAAATGATTAGAAAGTAAATAATACAATATATTAATTTAAAATTAGTTCGACAACTCTCATAGTTTTGTTGTTTGTTTGGTCGAAGGGGAAGCTAACGCATAGTGAATGTTAAAATATTTACATAAGACATAAAACGGATAGTGCTGTAAGTAAGAAGTTTTACACAATGCGAGGCTAATAGGTATGTAATGCCTAGTAAAACGAGCAGGTACATTGAATTTGATCAAACTCAGTAAGAAAGGTGAGTTAATATTACCGTAGATAAGATTATGCATGAAGGTCACTCCCAGGATTGTTCTTCAACTAGATAAAGTAGGAAGATTGATTAATTTTAAATGACTTTGATGTGATGGAAACTGGTTTTGAACTGACTCAATGCAATCAATATACCTTTTCCAAACACAAGACCCATATTCAAGAATACGTCTAACAAGTGAGGTGTACAGCACTGTGGTGGTAAGAGGATCGTTAAATTCCTTGGACCAGCGTTTAATATAGCCAACGACACATCTGGCCTTAGAGACTGAAAAGGAAATGTGGCTGCCAAAATGCAACTTGCAGTCAAACAAAATTGCAACATCAATAAATGAGAAACGTGTTCCAGCTTATTACCATTAATATAATATGAGTTTGAACTTAAAGTTCCACAGAAAAATGGCAAAGCTTTACATTTGTTAGAGTTAAGTATAAGATAGTTAATGAAACACCAAATAGATAAAGGTCTAAATCACTCTGAAGAAGGAACCGTACATTAAAATAAGTAAGTGTTTGATAATAGTAAGTAAATCGTTGTTGAATATATTGAAAAGGAAAGGTCCCAGATGACTGTCTTGAGGGACAGCAGACTTGAAAAATAACCTTTGATTTCGTCAATCAAGATACGATGCCAGCCATCGAACTAAGGGGAGAGGAAACCTAAACGCTTTGAGCTTGGTTAAGAGCAAAGTATGCGATACTGTATCGAAAGCTTTGCTAAAATCAGTGCTCCTCCTTCGATTTCTGTTGCTTCGTGCACTCCAGCCATTGAAGTTGAATATCACTTCTCTGACCAATTCTAAGGTCGCATTCTGCTTTTGCATAACCACAGTGTGCGGCTTTTCCATGTGGCGCCGTTTGAGGGTCTCCAATCGGGGTGATTTCCGGCTTGGATCGCGTGATTTCTTAGTCCAGCCCCACTTCGGATCATGGTCAAGGTGAATAGCACAGCACTGTCACTCCTTAAAAGGGACAATGCACCGTGAGCTTAGCGAAATCTGCTCTGGCATCGTACAGAGTAACAATGTGGTACACATTTCAAGGCGCTACCCTTGAGTAGTGTTCTGTCAAAGGAATTTTTCCCACCATACATACCCTACGTTTTAATTTATATTTTTATTAATCAACCTTCAATAAAAATTTATAACGATCCTAAAATAAACAATTTATCTGTCTCCACTTCCTGATTAACCTCTTGACAGGAGCTCAATTCCCATTATTGAAGACTTTTTAAATCAAGTTTAAACTCCAATATTCTTCAAATTACGTTCGACAACAATTGTGCAAAAAGAGCATTTGCGGAAAGTTTTGCTCTTCACATTCCGTTGGAAGAATACTACTCTCGAAGCTTATAGAATGCTTGTTGAAGCCTATGGTGAACATGCAGAGAATGGTACAAACGATTCAAAAACAGGTGATTTCGAACTCAAAAAAAAAGCGTAGTTTACCTGAGAAAAAGTTCAAAGACGACCAACTACAAAATGAAGGAAAATGCCTCACGAATTGGTGGAAAGAGACATGAAGAGACGATAAGCCTCATGTGAAATTGTGCTTGCCAGACAAAAAAGAAAGAGATTTTTGTATCGAATCGTCACTGGCGATGAAAAATAAATTTATTTTGTCAAGCATTATAAACATGAAAAAAGTTGTGGTTGATTCAAGCCGAAAATCCATGGTGGGCCCAGGAGGGTCAAACGGTTAGTGCTGATTGTCATTGACAACTCATCGATTTGCAGCGAGCACTGAAGGGAAAACTCGAAGAATTGGCGAGCAGACAGGGGAAACTGACTTTCCTTCATGACAATGTCCAGCCGAATAGAATGTCCATGAATCTATAGAGAGTCGGTGTTTGTTCCACTTTATGCTTACAGTGACTTTTGGAATTTCAAACCGAAATCTCCTTTTTTTGTCTTTTCTCACTTTGACAAATTTAGGTGCAATCTTTGGAGTGATTGAGGGATATTTTAAAACAATTGAAGGTGTAGCCTTGAAGAAGGCTTGCTCCTAGTAACATCAGAGTTGAGAAGGATAAATACCACTTTTCTAGAGTTTTCATAAATTAAGGTCTGAAAGTCGTTCCAATTACACCTCTTATAACAGTGATTTGTAGAAATGGTTCCGAAAATGGTTCGCTGGTTTCCAGCTTTTCATTACAATTCGATACTTTCCAATGTAAACTACTGTTCTAACCTTCCGTGTTGTGGCGTTTCCAACTTCAATAGTTTACTAACCGTTATTGAGATTATATCACCGAATGATTTTTTTTTCTTTTATGTTTAATTTTTTGTTAGCATTTTCAATTAGCAGTAAATGGTGTTGTTTTTGGCATTAACATGACGCGTAATCGAAATCAAAGTCGTATTCTTCACACACATCATCACCACACACAATATTTACTACTTAATTAGTTGTGAATGCTCAATGATGATGATGATGAGATAATTTGTTTATTTCGCTTGAAAATTGAAATTGACGAGAAATCAACTCGAGTGACAACTTCGTAACCTTAAATCAAATTTCTGACAATTTACCATTTCCTTGACAGATAACTACCGACAGTATCGGCCAAGCGCGCTTGACGGCTTTCAGGACAAGCAACAGCACCAACAGCCGCCATTGTCACAAGGCAGCATTAACCAGGTGGAGAATTCTTGGCTTTACACATTCTGTTTGAAATGTCGTGGTCAAGAAGATACGCCCTCTTGGGAGCCGCCCTACTGGAGGAAAGTCTGCCCTTATCCACTGTGTCCGTCCTTTAGGCAATTTGCACACATCGTTGTGCTCATACTGATAGGTGAGTAAAGTTATGTGAATGTGAATTAACCATTTCCTTTACATACACCTCCCTTCGCAGGCGTCCTCATCTGGATAACTGCCTTCGTTATTATCGGCGAATCCGCAGCGCCTGGAGGCCAGCTGTTTGGTTTGGTTGTGCTCACTGTCGCTGCTAATTTCGGTGGCTATCTAATGTCATTGACAACGCTGCCGCGTTTAATTGGTATGCTTTTGGTTGGCATACTGTTTGGGGTGAGTGGGGCAACAGCAGCAATGATAAGAGAACATTTGATACATTTCACGCACGGGATCCAAAAACATATCTGTTCGCAAATGAGCTTAGAGTGTGAAGCTTTATTGTTGTTGTAGCGGAGTAACAATTCTCATGAAGATATACTTGACAATTCTTCGTCACAGAATGTTTCTCCGAGTATAGTTTGGGATGATGACCAAGAGAACTGAAAGTTGTTGTTGTGGTTGACTTAGATTTATGAGGAAAGACAAATATTTTCCTATGGAGGAATACCACTAGGCTTAAGTGGGTTCTTCGATCCAGTGCTATAGTCCGATAATTGTATTACACAGATATATCGATAGAGACAGGTAGGTCGTTGGGTCCACTGGGAATTCACTGCATCGAGGCTATTGCCACCGTTTGTAGCCCTTATAGGAAGTCTTAAAGGCGTTATAGGAAAGCGATCCATATTTTATGTCCTAGTTTGGACTTAACTTGATGATTGTTAGCGCTGTACGTGTAACTATTCTACGATCCATTATATCCCCTAGTTGAATATTCCCTAGTTGAATTTGTAAGCATAAATAAATCGTTAGTCAAATCAACAATGTAAGGTCGTGGTGTGCTCAAAGACAAAACCGCAAACTGGGATTGCATTGATTCATGTTAACTAGACTGTGTCTATGTCGGCACTTCAAGTATCTATTTGTTTCTTAGACTCCCCTTTTCAATACCAGTTAATAAGTTGGGAGTTTATGTTGCTATGATGAAGGCCCTATTAGTGTGAGGCCATATATATATCGACCCCGACTGCGCTAGTCCTGTGAGATCTGACGGAACCACCAAATGAGGCATTACTTCACCAGATATGCCTATTTGTTCTTTCTTCATCTCTTGTTACTCGTTACATTATTTTGCCCCAATTATTTTGTTTGTCAGGTTCCATTCCTCTACGCCTTTCAACATGCATGCCAGCGATTATATCGATGGGTGTGAGCGGTTCGCTTATGCTCTCAATGGTGCGTAACTAACGCATTCAGTTAAAATGCCTATTTAGTATATGGAATATATGCAGTAAGGCACCCGCGCAGACTTAATTAATCAGGTACTACCGAACTGAGTAAGGTGGCGGTAGTATTTACGCATTGTGATGAGTCAGTCCCTTATGTCAGGGATAAGCACATACTCATCCAGTTCTGGGGGTCAGCCATAGACCTTTCAACGTAATCACTGTAGAGTTTTTTATATCTCCTCCTAGCATTGATAATTTCTTTCTATCAATGCTACTGCAAGGTTTTATTGTACTTGAAGTTTCACAAGGTGGTTTCCTGTTCTGTTTTTGAGTAGTTTGTTTTGACATTTTTGGACCTAATGCATTAAGTTTGGAGTTCAGATATCGTGTTCAATATTGTATTAGTAGCGCTAATCTGAATGTTAGTTTCTCTTGTGCTATTTGTAACTGGCGAAGAGTATGAAGGCATCCGTGGTATTGTCGAACACGTTGTGGAGAGCACTGAACTCGAGGAAGCTGCTGCGGTGGAAGACTTGCTATCTAAATCTTGGGTATTTGATACTCGTGCTTGGTTATAAATATCGGTCATTGTTCTTATACTTACGTGTTTGCATGTTTCAGTCACAGCGTTAGTTTTCATGTACGCTAGCAATCACGGTCAGAAGGACCGTGCACTAAGAGTGTTCTATGCGCTATAGCACCGCTGTTTTACAAATTTTTAAGTATCATTCACTGCATTATGTGTATATAAATGCAATATTTATTTGGAAAAAATTAACTATTAATTTCCTCTTTTGTTCTCCTCAACTCCTACTCCCCACAGAATGTTGGCTGGGTAAATTTGGAGGGCAGTTTCTCAGTTGTGCCGGCTCATATGCGCAAATTTGCACTGACGATCATACTCATTCGAGCTGGTCTAGAAATGGATCCGCACGCATTCAGAAAAGTTTACAGAACCATCCTCAAATTAAGCGTTGTGCCGTGGATTGTTGAGTGTTCGGTAATGGCGCTTATGGCACACTTCCTTTTAGATTTACCATGGATTTGGGCGTTTTTGTTGGGCGCGATCATCGCTGCCGTGTCGCCTGCTGTGGTTGTACCCTGCCTGTTCCGGCTACGCACCAAGGGCTACGGTGTAGCGAAGGGCATACCGACGCTTATTGTCGCCGTTGCGGGCATTGATGATGCTCTCTCGGTGGCCATTTTTGGCATGATCAGCACAATTATGTTTTCCGACCAGGGACTCGCCTATCAGATCGCACAGGCCCCTGTTTGCATTGTTGGTGGCCTGAGCTTTGGCATCATCTGGGGCTACTTATCACGCTACTTCCCCGAGAAGGGTGACACTTATGTGGTGCCATTACGTACGCTAATGCTTTTCTCAGGTGGTCTGATGGCAATCTATGGCAGCGAACACGTCGGCTTCGAGGGCGCTGGTCCACTCGCTGTGGTCTTCTCGGCCTTTGTTTCGAATTTGTTCTGGTGCAAAGATGGTTGGGATGTCGAGGATAATCCCGTTTCAACAGCATTTGAAATCTTTTGGATGATCTTTGAGCCAATACTGTTCGGCAGTACGGGCGCTACTATCAAGATCAATGAATTGACCTCACATATTGTCTCGTCCGGTGCGGCGTGTATTTTCACGGGAGCCATTGTGCGCATCATTTGCACTGCTGGCATTGCCTTTGGCGATCATTTGAACACTAAAGAAAAGATTTTCGTTGGACTATCGTGGATGGCCAAGGCAACGGTGCAAGCAGCTTTGGGCCCTGTTGCACTAAAAAACCTCGGAAATGACGCCAGCGAGGAGGAACGCCACTTTGCCCATCTTGTGCAAACGATTTGCATTTTGAGCATTGTTTTGACAGCACCGCTTGGCGCTATTGTAATATCAGTATCGGGTCCACGATTACTCACTAAAACCAAGCAACCGCCAATCTTGGAGGGTAAGTTGTATGACTGTATTGTAGCTTCCAATCATTCTACTTACATATATGTTTTGTATTAATACCAGGTTGGCGACGCAGCCACCGCCCCTCGATACGCGACATTAGCATCATCGATGAGGAGGAGGAACGGGAAGATCCAGAAATTCCACAAGACAAGCAGACCTCTGATAACACCAACATCAACGTCCACTTACCCAATACAACGTATACGTACAATAAATGAGTGGAATGATCTATTTGCTGAGCGGCACACATTCTTTTGTACAAATCTTTTCTGGCTATCTGCAAGGCGTTAAACTTTCCAGGCTTAATTTTAACTGTGTTAAAAGAGTCAATGTTGCCTAAATTGATACAAATTTATTTGTTGTTATGAATATGTTTTATTATATAGATATATAATGATAAGAATTGAAGCGATCTGCTTAAGGGTCACACTCGTATTGTATTTGACTTACTTCAACTTAATCACATCCTTAACACGGCCGAAGCCGTTGTAGTGATAGAAACACTTAAAAATTAACGACTTACATTAAATCAACTCCAAGCCCCTGTACTCCATTCCATGATCTGCTTTAGTCGATCATTTACTTATTTGAGCTTAATCGGAGCTTTAACCCCTTCCAATGTCATCCAAGTGGCAGAATTTAGAAAGCGTATCAGGAATTTAAGTTCCCGTCCTGCTTTCATAGACTCTCTATCATCTGCTATCAAAGCCGTAGAACCACTTACAAGTAGTTCTGCAACGACTCACCCAAAATCTGTTCCAGTTCCTGTACTGCTTTCCGCGTTGTCTTCTCGACGCGCTCATGTTCATCCTCCAGTAGTTCGGCAATAAAGGGCACCGTTTCTGGCAGCAGAGGACTGAAGTCCTCGCCTAGCTTTCGTGCAATTTCCACGCAGCAATTGAAAGCATTAATTCTCACCTCAGGTTCAGTAGCGCGCGTCTTGAGTAGCACCTGATAGTTAAGCTGCTTCCAGTGTACATCGCTGGACACGGCTACGGCCAATTGGGTAATACACCTCGTTAATGCCTCCAGCAACTGCTCATGCTCTACAACCAAACCATTCTCCAATTGATCAACAATGGGTCGCATAAGTACACCAAAGCGTTTCTCGTTCACAAAATTGTTGCCATTGTGAAGGAAGACATAATAGAGTGTATTCAATATGGCCTCGATTAGTTCGACATTTAAATCGCCTTTTAGTTCTGGCTGTTTTAGCGTATTGCATTCGTCCAGCAGGCGAGCCGCGTCGTCGATGAAATCGCGTGCGAAGAGTACAAAGAGTGACTTCAGAGCCTCGGCAATTTTGTGTGTTAGCAAGAAGTACGTCAGGTGGGAGGCCTTTTGCGCTTTGGTTGATTTAAATGCCCACTGGTGCACATTACTGTACATCGGACGGAATGTGGTCTCCGAGAGCTTTAGTATCCAAGCAACGAAGGCGTCAATGATATTAGATTCAATTGCTACTATGCGCTCCTTTGTCACCGCTTGCTGCACATGCAGTTCCAATCGAAATTCCAAGGCCTGTAAGAATAGTACACTCAGCTCTGCTTGCATGGTAGATAGTTCAGAGTTTGTGTGATGTTTAATCGAAGCTAGGAGTAGCTGCATGAGCAAGGCAATTTCTTCGTAGCTATGTGCAGCCAAGAGCTTCTTGTAAGCCTTCTTACAGCTCGGCACGAGGATGCGCAGTGGAACGTGACTCGCGATTTTCGGCCAGATGACGGAGATTTTATGCTGTACCATGTTTGCACATTGATCCTTGGCGTTTGCGATGTGATGTGTCGTAGTAAGCGTGTATATCGAAGCAAGCGCAATAATGGTATCCACAACATAAGGTTCTAAGAAGAGGGCCAGAGACTCGAAAAGTTTCTGAATGCCTGAAAATCGAGAACAAAAATGTTGTGAATGGAATATTTGTGAAATGAGCAAGCGAGAGTGAAATTTGTTTTGGACCCCTCCATGTCTTCTCTTCGGAAACAGAATGGGCAGGTAGTCGTAATATTAGGCGCTTGCTTTGAAACTCGTTTTAAAATTGCCATTAAAACAAGTTATTTGGAATAATTATTATACTCTGATATTATGAGTACATGGGATGAACGTAAGATGGATGAAAAGCGGCATTTAGTGCATTTCATTTAAATCGTCTAAATAGTCTACAAATCGCTATCATGGTATATGTAAATTAATAGAGAAATAGGAAAAATGAACAGCCAGCCAAGTAAAATATTTCGATTAAGCCCGTGTTTCATATTATATTATTGTGCTCCTTCTACCTGTACAAGGACACAAACGCTTTGATTCTAACGAAGGACTTACCTGCTGTTATGGCCAAGCAGACATTATCCGGGGGCTTCTGGTGTACCTGAGCCACTTGCTGTCTGAGTATGTCCATGACATGTGGCATGTACTTGTGCAGATGTGAAATTGAGTGCGCCTTCAGATTCGATGAAACCTCAACGAGCGTCAACACAATATTAGCTACTAACACGTCTGAGATGTTGGCGCGTTCCTTGAGAATATCGGTGAGCATATCAATAAACCCTTTGAACTTATCAACGAACAGCTGAACAAATAGATTCGATAGCGATTTGATGGCAATCAACGCAGTCTGTTGCATGTAGATAGTTTCACTTGGCACACGATTGGCCGAGTTAATCGATTCCACGAGTTCGGCTAGCGGTTCAAAGACTTTCTCAAGCGTTTTGGCTGGACACATTTCCATGTAGGTTTTCTGGTGCTGCAATTTGTCAATTAGCAATTCAATAGCCCTTTTGCGTAGCCCAATGGATTCGACCTTCATCAACTTCGTCACCACTGACACGAATAACTCTGGTGAGAGTAGCGACAAGGCATTGTCTAACACATCGTGCGCATGGTTCAGTATGACCTTCAAAAGTTTCACCTGAGTTGGATCGGTGCAAGTTGTTAGAGTTTTATTGACAGTCGTGCTGTAGGACAGCGTCTTTTTAATAAGGTTCTGGTAGTACGGTTTCATTTGGAGCACCTCATCCTGACTGAGACGTGCTACTTTTTGCAAGAAAGGCGCGGAACTTGAAATGGACGATATGAATTGCATGATGGTGTATTTGTAGTGGCGCAATTGCGTAGCACTATGACTTTTCAAATCAAACAGAGTCACTTCGGTGGACTCGACTGAGTTTAGGTTTGGTTGTCCAGTCGATTGACGGTCCACGGTCGTGGGCAACTCAGCTATGTAATCCAAAAGCTGTATGCAAGTCTGAGCAATAACTGATGGTGTAAAACTGTTCGAAAGTTGTTGAACAATCTCAATGCGACGTTCGGTGGCTGCAGGTCGTGATTCTTTCGATTTGCGCGACTTCTGCAGGCGTTGCTTATCATACTCCAACACATGTGCCTCAAAGACAACGCAAAGGAATTGCCAAAGATGAGTTTCCGCGTTCATGGTATGCAAGAATTTCGTGTAAAGAGGCAGACGACGATGTTCCGGCACATCCAGCATTATATCCGAAAAGACTTTCAACACAGGTATAGCTAGTTTGTCCGTCTTCCCAGCAACTGCCTCTTGTTGTACCAATATTGGCACAATTTCCTCGATTATTTTATTGATAATATGGAAGCTGAAGGCATCATCATGACGTACCACCGAGGAGCCAATAAACGTGAAAATGGCGACAGTGCTATGCAGCACTTTTTGTGGGTAGATCGAGGCACAGTGCATCAGGAAGAGTAACGCTATTTGCTGTGTCTGTGGATTCTGAGTGGCGCGCAGGCACTGCACTACCTGCTCGATTCGGAAGCTCGACTTTGGCACTACGGACTGTAGTTGACCCGCCGTCGTTGACTGACAGCAGTGAAGCAACGACGAGAGTATCAACTGCTTCGGGTATTCCATAGCACTCTGTTCATCCAATTCGAGACAGGCTTTGAGCAAATCAAATAGCACCGTTATCAAAGATTCGCTGTTAATCAGATTATTCTTGTGCTCTAAAAGCTCCAACAGAGCAATGCCTTCTCTCCACGCTGAATTGGAAACATCAATTTGCATAGCACTGGATGACTCCGGCGACTCCTTAAAGACCTTCGACTTATTTAGGTTGTTCGTGGCACACTGTTTGTACATCTGTTGTAGCATAATACTGAACGGCTTGCACTCCAATGTGCAACGTTTGAGTAGCTTATTTGCCGCTAAAAATATGGCATCGTTATCAGTTCGTGCTGTCGTTCGGACAATTAATTGCAATAGTTCTTGTTTATACTTCTCCGGCATGGCTTCGTATGTCTCCGGCGTAAAGGTTTCGAGTATGACACAAGGCAGTGGCTGCAATTTCTCCTCAAACAACAAGTAAACATCGGTCAAATCAAAACTCGATACGATTAATTGCCAAGCCGGTGTGGCCGACTCCTCTTCGATCAGTAGGCCAAATATAGTCTGATAATCAAATCGCTCAACAATCATCTGATAGATTTCATTATGAGGGGCTGGCAGCTGCTTAAACTGAGCCTGATTATCCTGCGTAGTATATTTCAAAGTACACTTTGCCACTGGTAGTAAAGTTCTCAAGACATCGGCATTGTTTACGTGTTTGTAAGCCCTCAGTAATGCGGCTATGAAATTGGCCGGCTGCGTTTCATCACAGATCAATTGGAGGAGTTCACGGTTTAATTTATTCGCTTGCAATTTCACCGAATTCTTGGCTTTCTGTGGACTTAGAATTGTAAATAGTATAAGCGCAAACTGTTCATTATCCATTCCAAGTTCATTGCTGCGTTCAACTATGTTCGAAACAAAGTATTCCACATACTTCCCGAATTTGTTGGAATTTTGCTTAATCAGCGCGAGAGTCTCCAGAGTTTGTAGGCGCAAAGTTTTCGATGGCGATGATAAACCACATGTTATTCGTAAGATGGACGCGAAATTCAACTTGAAATCGTTTACTTTATTCCGTAAAACCGCTTGCAATAATTTAAAAGCACGGAGGCGATATATTGGGTAAGTGTGCGCTTTGCATTTGCGGGTGGGTGGCTTTTCATATAGATAGAAATTGCTTAGAAATTCGATTTTCAACTGAGTTGTTGGCAACATGACATCCATGCAGTTTTTCAATATGTGCACCCAAGCATGTTGCTCCGTGGTTGTAATACCCTTGCCTAGGTCAAACACAAACGCTGAGAGTTTATCCAAAATATACAGGGCAAATTGTAACCCCTCGCTTTCAGGTGTCCATTGTATCAAATCACCGAAGCTTGTATGCCGCACAAGCGCCAGCAAAAAGTCCGAGTAGAGTTGGATTGGTATTGTGCCATTAGTGCGTTGCCAATGCTGGCGTTCCAACTGCTTGTATTGAAATGCGTCGCTGTACGTTTCAATCTGTTGAAACAACTCCAGACTCTCGCTTGCGGTAAGCTCCTGCTTTAGACAAGCTGTGAGCAACAGTATTAAATGTGTGACTTGCACGGATTGCTGCATGTAAGCAGCACCACCTCGTGCATCAACACTGCGCATGAGCTCCTTCACACTCAACGTTTGTGTGGCATTTGCAATCGTGTCCAGGAAATGTTGTTTATATTCGCTGTCGTTGAATTGCTCGTATTGTCCGGGTACTTTGAGCGCGCCTAAGAATTTTACCTGCTCACAAAAGCCGCTTTTTACAATCTCCAAAAGAGCCGCATGCACATACGACGAAGCATTATCCGGAAATAATATCGGCATGAGCGCCAGCAAGATCAAATTGTTATCGTACTTGCCGAATAATTCCGGCGTCGTCAAATGTTGTACAGACCGTTTCATTAATGGCTGCCAAACATTGGGCACAAATTGAGCGCGACACAGTATGCTGAATAGAGCATTAATGAAGGTCTCAGTGCCGAGTATTTGTATAAAATTCTTAGTGTCGAGATTGAGTACAGTCGCCACAATAGCAGGACAGTCATCATTAATTCTATCGGCGAGACATTCCTTCAACACTTCATAATTCTGCTTGCGCGTCTCATAGTTCTTCAAATTTTTCAGCAAAGTCGACACTGCAATTTGACGTACTTCCGGATTAAAATGATAAAGGCACTGGTAGATATTGGCAGCATCCTCATCCGAAGACTTTAGTCTGTAGGCTATGGAATTGCAAAGATGACGATTAATCCACGTAATAAATATAAGAAAAACCTTACCCAAAGCCAGTTTAATCGCCTTATTACGATTACTTTGCACTTTGCTGTTCTCACTGCGAATTTGCAACGCCTGCTTGATTGTATTATCAAAGGCGACCGGATAGCGACGCTCTAATTTGAAGAGATAATCGGAATACCAACTTTGAAAATCATTGTCATCAGAACCGAGGTCGATGACTTCGTTCTCACTGTGTGTTTTGGGTTCCGCAGTTTCCGAGGGTGTCGAATCAACGAACGCGCCTAAGAAGTTACTGCAATAAAAAATATAAAAATAAAAAATAAAAAAAAGGAGTTAATGTTGCTCGTGCACAGAAAAGTTTTGAACTAACCCCACAAACACAGAATCGGTTTTCTTTTCGTATGTGCCCATAAACGATGGTCCAAAAAAATTAATATATACCACTATAATGCGAGTGATGTTCACATCCCCACTGCTGTCTATATTAACGGAAGAGATTGAAAAATCGATGTAGACTTTTACACGAATGGTTCAAAACTCGAGAGCATATTTAGAATGATATATTTTCTGCGGAAACACACCTTAAGATAAGTTACCGGTTTCTGAACCATTGTATCGTAAACTTTGTCCATTAAAGACTTTAACTTAGTAAATCGACTGGTCATTATAGCCTATAGCTTTATGGCCGCGTTGCCAGCTCTAACCCTACAACGTATCAAAAACCATACGATGCTGTGGATTTATTTTGCTAAGTGCGAAAATTTATTCTGTCCGCTGAGTGGGCGGTCAGTTTGAATATCTGCTACTGGTAGTATTTAACATGTAATACTGTTGACATAGTACCAGCTCAGTTTGTCGAAGATTCACTGCAATTACTTCAGCTTGGAAAACGAAGTTACCAAAAGAACATACTATGGGCAATTTTTAACCACCGAAGTAACTTAAACTTATAGTTCAGGGAGGGGGAAAACAGATGTAATAGATCTACATTTAGTATAAATGCATCGTTTAACTGTCGTTAAAGTAGCTACTAATATTTACTCCATACTTACTTGATAAATGCTTCAGCGCTGCTCTTAGAGAATTCAACATCGATAAGTAAACGTTCAAGAAACTCCTTGAAAGCGGTCGCGTCGGGATGCTCCTCTTGTATTGCACGCACAGAGTCAAATAGCAGTGGCCTGCATAGCGCCTGCGTTGCAATATTCTCCTTCGCGAGTGAGGCAAGTGTACTCGTCAACCATTGTTGACGTACAAGATTTAATAAAGTTTCCGATTTCAGTTCTGGACTTGATTCTGTTTGTGTATCGAAAATCCAGATGATTAACAGCAAAGCGGTTTTACGTAAACGCTCAAAGACGCAGTTGGCTACACGTTCCACGATTACATTGCATAGTTTCTGCTTAAGTTTGGCTCGTGAAACAAGTTGTGCGATGATGATATAAGAGGATGATACAAAGTCCATTGAATCTGATCGTAGGCCTTTGAGTAGGGGCTGTATTATTGTGGTAATGTGCCACTCACGCACGGGCTTAGCATTTTGTAAAGCACCCACGACAACAATTGTATAGAAATTGACTTGTGTCTGTAACAAACTGGCACCTGAGCCCAGCTCTCTGATCGCATTTAGTGTTGACTTGCAGACAAACTCATAAAACGCAGGATTGGACGCGGCACGATTAACAATGGCTGATTTTGGTAAAGGTCGCCCACGTTTCTGCATCGGACGTAGCCAATTCCATTTGTCGTCGGTTCGCAACCTCATCGTCTGTAGCACCGAAACAAATACTTTCGTTTCATGGTAGGGCAATATAAGAGCCATCACATCATCTCGATCGTACTGGTGCACTTGGAATCGACGCAATAGCCATTCGAAGCACATGTGCGCCGGGCGCAGCAAAATGTATGGCGACAAATGGCTTAGAAATTTAGCAATATTCTTCTTCAACAAGTTATTAATTTCACTAGTTTCCACCGCGCGCTCCAAATTAATGGCGGCTTCATCGAACAGTGTCGATCGGAACTGCTCGAAGCTGGAATTGAGTGTAATCAATTCCCGCAGACCACTCAAGCCAATTTCATAGATGGTGCGGCGATCTTTGGTTGCGGCGTCTTTTGGCTCAAAAAGTATGGAAGCTCGGCTATGCCCATCGACAAGTGTTACCCCTGTTTGTGGTGCGGCCAAACGCTGTAGTTGCTGGCTCAACGATGTAGCCATTTTTAAAGTTTATTTATTTAAAATGAATACTAATGAATTAATTATTAAACTTCGACACACTATTTGAGACAGGCCGGCAAAATTTAGACTTAAATGATACAACGTGGTTTCAATTGACGAAGTTGCCATATAGTTTGCGTGTGAAACGATGTGTCAACATCGCTAGGTGTGAGCAAACAATACATTCGACATTATGGACCCTCTGAAGAGCACCTTCATATTCCTTCAGCCCTGGTTCAGTTTTACAGTAAAGCTGAATCACTGAATCGATTCTTGGTGTTCCCACTGCCGATTTCAAATCATTAGCTATTCATTGTGTTGGTTATACACACGTTGACAAATTGTGAGAAATGAAATAATTGAAAAATAGCGATTTGTGAAAAATCGAAATTTGTCAGAAATCCGCATCCCTGTTTAGAATCGTTGTCGAATATTTATGGATTCGTAGCGATTCGTATCACGTTGTACAACAGCAACCGCTGCATGACGTCACTTTTCTTAGTGGTTGTTGTAGAAAGAGATACGAATCACCAGCGTTTCGTATCCTAGCCCACTGTAAATGGGGTGAACGATGGGTGAAAAATCACAGCGGGTATAGAGAAAAGCATTACTTCAGAAAATTGCAATCGAAATTGCTACATTTAACAAGCAATATCTGTGCACCAATTTTTGTAATCTGTATATGTCATACCGTAAAACTTGGTAACATAACTATGAATAATAAGGACGTGAAGACTAATTAAAAATTTGTGTACATCAGGGAGACCCTTTATCAAAGACAAGCCTCTGTGTGGTCACCCTTGGACTAAAAAAGTGGTGAATGGTCGGTACACACAAAAGTACTCATGACATCGCTAAGGTTCCTGCAACCAAACGACTGTTTTAGATCATTAAAAAAAGGCTAAAAAAAAATTGATCTATGAATTCTTACCAAGTTGGCACGGTAAAATATGATTTACAAAAATTCAATTTGCGGCGGTAACTGGCAATGAAAACTGGTATATAATAATAATGTGCGAAACAGGTCGTGGTCCAAACAAGGTTTGCTGGTCCCATCCACCAAAAAGGGGATCCTCTCTACGAGGAAGTCGATGCGATGTGCATTATCACCTGCGCCCACTATAAATTCGAAACTCTATTGGAACTGCGCTGGGAAGTGTTAATGTACCCCACCTAGGACCATATGATAACAGTTGATTTAGGTAACGGAAATGGCTGCAGAAGATTTGAGTGAAGTACCCGGTGAAGAGGAACCGCGATACTTTCTGAAACCAAGATCTGAATACCATTGGGACCTGGAAGTTGCAGTTCTGTTTAGGTGTTAGTTGTTTTAACATCATATGAATATGCTAATATAAAGAATAGTAGTACGGTGAAGCAGTACGGCATACTCTTTTAATGAGGTCTCATTCATTTTATGATAATCCCGTTCTGTTAATTCTTATAAAATCGTTTATTAATCTCAAGGAAACATTTTAAAATACATAAGTGAATGAAACTTACTGGTTTAAAAATGAATGAGTCCAATTGTTGGTACACACTTAATTAGCAAATGACTGAATGACGAAGGAACGAACATTGAACAATTATAGAAATGGCTTACTTAAAATTAACAAGATTAAAAGCAAAGACGCTTTAATGATTGCTTGCGCGTGAGCTTCATTTCGGGTTTGTGGGTCGTACGCTTCGGCGGTGTTGTGCTCTCGTTGCAAGGAAGAATTTTCGATGGTGTACCAAACTCCGAAATAGGGCACTTTACGCCCGGATGATATGCGCAGGAGCACTGTAGGCAAAATTTGAACTTACAAGCGGCGCTCGTGCATTCGGCGTAGGTTTCCTGATCCTGCATCGGTGGTGTCGTCGAACCGGAAGGATATGTTGACCTAGACGTACTTGCATCGAATGAATGGAATTGTATTAAACGCGCACGACGCACAACGTCTGATGAAGTATCCGTGAATGAAGGCAGGGTTTTTGATAGATCGAAGCTCTGTCTGTGTTCTGTGTGTTCAGAGGTGAGTATCTTACTGCTCTTACCGCAACGTGGACAACGCACACGGCTACCTTCCATGAGAAGTATAGGGCTATCACGGTCGTTGGCAGTCTTATGGCGAGGAAATGTAGTTGTATTTGAGTCCTGAAATGGCACCGTATTCGAATTTATATATGTCCGCTTTTTGAGAGAAGTCGATAGTCGATTCTCTTTGGTTAGGCGTTGTTTCATGTGGTAGACATGCAGACGTTCAGCCGAACGTTTACTGTTGTACACGATTCGACGCCAACGCTGCGATACTTTTGTCATCAAGTTCAGCGTACTCGCGTCCATCTGATTGAGCATTAGTTCCAACACGGGCAACGTGTCCAGCATTCCGACAATGTCCATACGTTCAATGCCATCGTAGTAGTGGGTGCGTCCCGTTACTGGCGTTACGGGAAACAGATTCTTTTTTGATTTCTTTGGACTATCATGGTGTTTGTGCGCTTGCTGGTGCTTGGGGCGTTTTGTTGCAACGCGCGGATGATTCGCCAGCGGAGGAGTGCTGTTGTCCGCGACAAGCAAACAATAACTTTTATTGCCACTCTGCCCGGCGAGAGTTGCTTTGCTTTTGTTGTGCCCTTCTGGGGTAATACTGTCCCGCAAATTAAACGAGATATTCGGTAGATTAATCGAGTTTTCTACATCAGCCGCTTCCGTTTCGACGAGTATCGAAGGCGACGTCCCTGTCGATGTGAATTGTAATGAAGACTCCAACGTTGAATTGTGTAAGGTGCTGCTCGCTTTGTGAAAGGACGCATAACCCGATTCGTCGAAACCCATGTCCATTTGTAGAGAATAACGCCCCGGGTTATTTTGCGTTACAATATTATCCATTTTCACAATTAGAATGCATTAAAGAAGTCGTAGTATTTGGCGAATTTCTAATTCGTATAAATCAACTAATTTGAGCGTCTTCTCCTTTTTGCGCTACTTTCCAAATAGTGTTACCAGGTTTTTGTCAAATTTCTGAAGAAGAGCGAATTATTTAATGCGATTTTTTGTATTAAAATTAAGAATTAAGATAGACATTTCAATATAAATTTTTATAACTCGAGTCAAAATAAATTTTAAGTCTTCCGTTCTTCCACGTACTCAATCTGAATACCGTGGAGGAGTAAATGTCATTCTCTCTCGTAGTCATAATGATAAATTGGTTCCACGGAAATTGGCGCTTTAGCAAATAATGAAATGACTCATGCAGAAAAATAAAGGACTTTTAATGCACCAAAATAATTTTCCATATATCCATACGTCCTAATTAATAAAATTCGTTTTCTAAGTATCATAGTACACTATTACACTAAATAACCAAAGACCAATCCTTTAACTGACTATATGTTATATGTGACATGGTTTCAGCGAAACGTAGAGCAGATCATTAAAGACATATTTTATAGGACGGCTGGGTGTTAACGGTAATTTGTTTGTAGTGTTCTGATACTGTATCACAAATAAATAGCAAATAACATTAATCACCAATAATATATGGCTTCAGTATCTATGGCATTATTGACCATATGAAGCATATGTTTCGATGTTAATGAAAATAAAAAAGTGGTCACTCTATTTGCTGTTTCAATTATTAAAATGTCTTTTTTTAGTACATTGAAGTTTCAGCACTGTAACAACTCTTGTTAGATTTGCGCACTTTGATTTTTGATTGAAATAGCAGAAGTTTTGAGTGAAAAGGAGAAAGGAAATAAATGAAAAGTCATAATAAAAATAATGACTTTTATATCTACATAATTCCAAAATGGTACCATTTCGGAAACGTGCGACACTCAAACAACCGGCTCCATCCTATAAATGGTTCGATCCTTTTGGTTACTACGCTGAGGAGGATGCCAAAATAGAGGAAAAAGAAAAACTATTAACGCCAGAAGGTGAACCGGAGTATCCGGTCATAAGGGAAATACATGAACATTTTGTAAGTAGCAAGAATGAAAACGAATATTAAAAGCTAAATATACCAATGGATTTCGGGTCTTTGCTTTAGAGACCATCGGAAGCCGATCTGAATCGGGTCTACACTGAAGAGGAGCTAAGGGAGCTATGTTTGAGTAAGAAATGCAGAGTTGAAATGACGTGGGTCAATCCAGTCGGCGATTATGTTGAACGCTGGCGCAAAGAGGGTAAGTTGCGGTAGTGTTGCGTTTATAGTACCCATCATATTTTCCTTGCCATCTAATTTAATAGGTCGCCTACAACGCTGGTCGCCAAAACAACTAAATCATATGCTGAATAAAGCCTTTAAAAAGAGCAAGGACAGCATTGCCTCTCACTACTCTCAAAAAGCATTGGACGATCTGCGTGAGTTTCATTGGCGTGAACGTAAGCGTTACAATAACTTACACTTAGATATATGGCACTACGATAGAAAAAGCGCTGCTAGACATGTTCAGTGGAATAATACTGAAATAGAAGACTGTGTTATACCACTGGGAAGCCAAGAACCCTGTGAGCTGCACACTACCAATGCCAATCAAACTGCTACAGTTGATAAGGACAAGCCTGCATACAGTTCCCATGATGGTTTAGGCATTCGTTCCGGTACTACTCGATCTTATGTCGGCAAAGGACCACACACAACAACAACAGCTCCTGAATACACCAATATTGAAAAGGAAACTGCAAATATAATATTCTACGATGAGGACGAATATGTTGTTGAGAATATTAGTATGTCATCATTGGAATCGACAAGCGATGAGGGCAGAAATGAAGTCGAATTAAACAACAATACGGATACGGAAAAGGAGCTTACTGAATATAATATCAGCTATAATAGTGAAGTAATCGTCGCCGCAAATCAGATTAATACTGAGTCGATGAGCTTTGGCAGTCAATCTATCTGCACGCAAACTCAAGACCCAAAAAAACTTATTGCCGAGTTAATGGACTCGGAGTCGGAGCCTTTGCCTTATGAACAGTTCGGATCACAGATACCCCTTACATCGACACAGTCACAATCTCAAACTATAAGTCAAGTCCCATCAGTTTAGATGGGAGTGTTACCTCAAGATTAGGATATACACTAAAAGCACACTGAATAGCACAAAAAATTTTGTAAACTTTATATCTCCCGAACATATGTGCTCTCTTAGGAGTACATATCTTAGTTTAACCACCGTCCCGCGAGTTTTTTCGAAAGCAGGACATATAAGGTGACAAAAAATAAAGATAAAACCACCTCCTAATCCTGCCCATAAGTTGCAACGCCTCAGTTTTTGCCGCGCTTACATTCCGTGGAACACAGAGTGACATCGTGATTTCTTCTCAGATGACATATATAGCTAATATTTCCATGGTCTACGTAAAGAGAGCCACCATTCTGATCGCTTACATAGCCGGGGGGTGGTCTCATAGTGTGGGGAGCGATCTCGTATTATGGCCCTTATGAGCTTCAGCTTTTGAATACGATGAATGCAACAGTATACAATGACGTACTACAAACGCTTTTCCATTCTTTAACACTCTTTTTTGACCTCTACCGTGGACGTATCAACATGACAATGCGTCCATCCACACTGCTCGGATCGTTAAGTCGTACATATAGAGCCAAAACGTAGCACTTAAGAAAGTGTTTGAAGATTGTTAGCCCAAAAAGTTGAAAGGTCTGGGCAACATAATTCAAACATACCTGAACTTCTCCACGCCATCAAAATAGCCTGGAGCTTTATATCTCTGGATTATATAGCCCAATTACAATGCGCGAAATAAGTTTAGGGCCGCTTACATTTTTAAAAAAAACTTAAGATTAAAAATTTTTTTTCGGTTTTTCATTTAACAATTATTCACAAATATCACAAAAAAAAAACAACTATTTTCGTGCTGATGTTGACCTGGCCGCATGAAGTGGTGCATTAACTAGCTGAAATTTCCAGTCCATAAAAGCACACTCGAAGCCATATGATGGAAAATACCGACGAATCATCTGCTGATATTGTTCCGCAATGAAAGACAATGGCATCTTTTTGAGGTATCTGATGGCACCCCAAATCACGACAGAACCACAACCAGAATAGCATGAGTTGAAAGGGTCTGGTACGGTGCGCAATCATATCAGTAGTAAGCGAATCCATCTGGACCATGCAAATTGAACTTCTTTTCGTGCGAAAATATAATTTTTTTCCATTCGTCTGTCCAAATTAACTGTTAATGCTAATTTAGGTCGGCCTGCAATTTTAACTTTTGATAGCATTGGATTTGGTTCAATTTTTTTGTGTTTTAAGCATCAGCGTTTTTCGGCACTTGTGACCATTGGCCAGTTACGTAATTCTAACCATAATTTTCACGATTTTTGAGAAATTTCCAACACAATTTTTGCCTCGACAGATTTCTTTCGCTATCTGGCGATTTTTCATTTTATTATAATCTTTTAGTGTAGAAATCTTGTTTTTTTTATGCCTCACTTTATGGTTTACATTTGATTGATCGAATTTCGGATGACGACGGCGTAATTAATATTAATACTACAGTATTACTACATTTTGAGATTTGATAAACAAAAGTAACAAAAATTTACAGAAACTCTGTTTTTTTTACAGATAAAGTCAAGTGGACCTAACCTTATTTCGCAATTAAAATAAGCACAAAAAAAATCAAAAAATTTGAAAAAACAGAAATATGAAAAATTTTAACGTTTTTTTTTTGTGACATACAGTGGGGAGTAAAATTGTCCGGATGATTTGGGCTTATATAGGTTTACTAACTAATGAGTAATGAAAAAAGTAATGAAAAAAAGTTAAAAAAAAATTTTTTTGCCAAATGTTTTTCAACCATTTATTTTATTTAGTTATCATCTTCAGTTTTGCGAAAAAAATGTTAATATTAATTCTTAGACAAAACTGCAACAAAAACCAAAAGAGTCTCATTCGGACAATTTTGCACATTTTGCATCTGCATTGTGCACTTGGGTGACTGTCGTATGGCTCACACTGTTTACAAATTAATACTCCGTCGAAAGTCCATTATTTTTTATAACACTTTCAACCCTTCTCGTTTCGTGAACCCAATGCTTTGCTATTCTCTTTCCACTCTTTGATAAATTTCATTGAAATTTGTTGGAGGAAATTTCATATGCACCCAGCATCCGTTTTAAAATAGCCCAACAATTTTCGATGGGGTTTCAATCTGAACTCTGTGCAGGCCATCGCATCACTTGGAAATTTCGACTTTGAAGCCAAGCTCTTACGACCTTAGCAGTGTGCTTCGGATCTCAATTTCGCTGGAAAATGATTTCTTCAGCTGTATATGCGCACTTATCAACAAAATCAGGAAGGTTGGTTTGAAGAATACTTAAATACTTGTTCTTTCTTCATAATGCCTTAAAGTTTCATCAAGGGACCAAGGGACAAGGGTTATTAAGGCTAAAACATAGTTTTACATCATCTGTATACATTAAAATCTGAGAGTGGTTTGATGACGGTAGGTAGATCATTAATAGAGATTTTGAAAAGCAAAGGCCCCAAATGACTGCCTTGAGGAACACCTGAGGTTACCTATAATACCTATTAGATATTGAGGACTTAAAAAGCACCCTTTGAGTGCTATGATCAAGGTAAGATGCCAGCCAGCGGACCAATGGAGAAGGGAAACCAAAAGTTGAGTTTGGTTATTTGGAAAGATTGAAGTCGGTGTATTGAAGTCGGTGTAGATAACATCAGTTTGGCTACCTACCGAGATGTTGGGATTGACAATAGAAGTAAATTCGAACAGATTGGTTACCGTTGAACGGTTCTTTACAAAACCATGATGAGATATAGTTGTAATGATATTTGATGAAACTCAATCTGCTTTTTCGCACACTGTTTATTGTTTTTTTAAGATGTTTGACTAAATGTACCTAATTTTTCTAGGTAACAAAGAAGCACATAGTAGTTTAATAAAACACTAACAAAAAAACTTTTCAACCAATTTTTAGATGGGAAACAAAAAAAAATTTTATAAGAAAATTAAAAAATTAAAATTACAATAGATAATATAGAGACAATAAAAGCCATTTACAAATTTAAAAATTTAATTAATAACAAAATGAGGAGTTTTTTTTGCTGCGCTCTCCATGCTCCAAAATATATATATTCCAAATATATATATTCCAAATATATATAACCGGAAGAGATCCTTGTTTGTTGGTTAGACGCACTGCTGCTGCAATGACGAAAAGTCAGTGGGATTCGTGAATTTAAGTTTCATAAATTGCTGTTTAGTCAGTGTTGTTGTTGGCTTTTTTTTTAAGACAGTGAGTCTTAAACTCTCGTTGCGAACGCGGTTTCTCGGTGCAACTTTTAGTTTAGCTTAAACAATAATTATGTTGAAACAATAATTATGCTGAAAGTTAAACTTAATAAGGACACAGAACGTTTATCACACAGTGTTATCCGTGCCAACAACACCAGTGAAGGAGAATGGTTGCGCATTATTAAAGATGCCTGCGCGACCCCTCGTCCTAGAGTTCACATCATTGCCATAACCGCAATTAGCTGCTGCGGCACGCATATCTTCAGCGGAAGCTTTTTTGCCTAACAACACCCGTGGCGAAGATCAGACCACTGCCAAAGAGACTGGCCAAACCGAAGCACAGAAATATGGGCGGCACGGAACGCATATGAAACAGCATGGCGCCTCTAGTGCCATTACCACAAAGCCAGCGATCATTTGTAGTATGCCGGAAAGGAGAAATGTTCCACTCAGGCCAATAATCGAAAGCATATTCCACAGCCCAAAAAGTATAGCAACTGAACAAAGAGAAAAATGCACCAACAATAAAACGGCACTGGTGGCCCATCTGCTTGCCCCATTTGCTTCAGCCGTTGTAGAGAAGACCCCGTTGTCTTTTCCGCAAACGACTTTTTTGAATAATTGTAAAAATAAAGCTAAGCTTATTGTTTAAAAACAAGAAAACTTAAAGAAACTTGTACAACAAACGTTTTCTCAACTACTTCTCCTATTGCAAAGATCGAACCACGGGCCACCGAACGAGAAAATGACAGGAATGAATACTCAACAATGGGCGAATATAGAACTGTGGATGATCTGTGATAACCTGCAAAAACAACTTAGGAATTGCACACACCTTGCCAATATCTCTGTACTTCGATATATTAGACTTACTACCCTTTTTGAATAAGGGAATTATATAGGATTCTTTCCAACCACTTGGCACAGACGAAGTAATAAGTATAATAAATTAAATAAGGTACAAAAGAGAATGTATAAGTTGTCAGCACAGCTTTTTAAGATACAACTACAACTAGTTATGAAGCAAAGGTTTGACGGGGTAATGTTTTGCACAACCTGTCTGTACTAGTTAATTTCGCATTGCTCTTTCCAAGTGACCCTACCTATATACCACTTAACCACAATTTGAAGCCCTCTACTTTAGACTTGTTTCTTACGAATGTACCTAACATTTCGAGTACGCCTAGCACACTTTACGATCTTTCATCTGACCATCTTCCTGTAATGTCAACGGTATCTACCAGTATTACATTGAAACATAAAACCTACCTAAAGTTTTCTGAAGCAAACTGGAAGCGCTTTAGACGCCTGCTAACTAGTGACTTTCCAATGTTGCTCACCGGTGCCAGTCTTGACTCACCACCTGATAAAGATCAAATTGACAACATGATCAACGCTTTAAATTCCAAAATTGAGGAGGACACCGAAAAAAGCATTCCTAGGGTACCTGTTAACTACCCTAAAATAAATTTTTCAAATCACATCCGTAAACTTACAAAATTACGGAATGTCGTTCAAAGACAGTGGTGCAGAACTCGTCTACCCATTTTTAAAGCAGGGCTGGATCGCTTTAATCGCCTTTTAAAGTTTGAAATATTTAACTTGAACAATATCAGTTGGAATGCGAAACTCAAGAAACTAGATAACCACTCGAAGCCTTTCTGGAAGGTAACCAAAGCTATTAAAAATAAAACTCAGTTTATACTATGCTTGAGTCACAAAAATGAGAGATTTGCCACGAATGAACAAAAAGCAAATCTAATAAACAAACAAGTTAACCGAGTCTTTTTCTGACAGTGCTACTGAAACCACTGTCGAACATTCTTTACTTCAAATTAATGCGTTAATTCTCGAGACCTTTTACAGAGATCACAATATCTGAGACAAATACAATAATAAGTTCGATCAAAACAAAAAAGGCTGCTGGTCCTGATTGTATTCAAAATATTTGTATAAAAAAACCTATCAAAAACGGTTATCGGTTATCTGGCCAAGTTATACAATGCATGCCTTAAGCTAGCTTATTTCCCAACTATTTGGAAGTTGGCCAAAGTCATAGGTATTCATAAACCAGGCAAAACACCTGATTCTTCTGAAAGCTATAGGCCAATCAGTCTGCTATGTTGCTTCTCAAACATTTTTAAAACGATTCTTAAGAAAAGGCTGTACTTTCATATTGAAACAAACTCCATTCTTCCGCCTGAGCAATTTCGGTTTAGAGCAAAACTCAGTTGCATCCCCCTACTGCTAAAGCTTAAAAGTTTTGTCAAGCTTAACCTTGAAAACAAAAAATCCGTCGGCTTGCTTACGTTAGACATTCAAGCCTCCTTCGATACCGTTTGGCATGACGGTCTACTACACAAGTTACATTATCACCAACACACCAGGTTATATGAATAAAATTATTCAAAGTTTTCTTGAATCAGACAGATCCTTCATTACTGTTATTAATGGCGTGTCATCAGAACCCTCGCCTATCACGGCTGGCCATTACTTTATAACATCTACACGTTTGATATTCCGCATTTCGACAACTCTGTCATCTCAATGTTTGCAGATGATACTGCAGTCTACTCTTCAAGTGAAAGTTTTAACTCTATTCAAATTAATCTGCAAACTGTTCTTAATACCTTAGCTACTTATTATCACAAGTGGAAAATCAAGTTAAACTGTGATAAAGCAAAGTGTATCTTTTTTACTAGAAAGCGTAAGTCGTGCTCTTTACCCTCCTCAAATTTACGTCTGGTTAACCAGGACATATGCTGGGGAAATTGTGTCCGTTACCTTGGATCGTTTTTAGATACAAAAATGTTATTTAACTTAAATATCAACACAACTATTGACAAAATAAACAAGATGGTATGCATTCTGTATCCACTAATAAATCGTAAATCAGGCTTATCCATTCCATACAAACTACTAATATATAAATCGATATTTGTACCATTAATCTTATACGGTTCTGTTGTATGGGGAGACTGTGCACCTACATAAACAAACTTCAAAGAATTCAAAATATGATCTTAAAAACGATCCAAAATCTGTCCTTCTTTTATCCAATCACCCGCCTTCATCAAAAAGCTAGAATCGCAATGATTAAAGACAAAATACAATTACTAAATAATAACTTCCATTCTGTAAGTCCCCTCACATAAACTGTCATCAAAGCTCCAGCAAGCCCACTTTAGCACTTTTATGCTTAAGTGCATGTTTATAAAATAAATTAAATAAAACTATTGTTCGCAAGCCTGCACAAACGTCCATCACCACAACTAAGTTCTCACTTAGTCCATCGGTATTTGTTGCCTAGTGTTAAGATAGTTATAAGTTTTACTCGTAACACTAATTAAAGTTTTTTTCCCTCTTTTTCCTTGATTATATTTACATTTACTTTAAGGAAAATTTATTTACAAATCTTTCTTTCCTTCTCAGTAGCAGGCCTTAAATTAAGGCTCAAACTCTGTACATTATATATGATATTAGTCTTAAGAAATATGAATTATTATTATTGCAGGCGAAATAAATTGAATTGACTTGAATGGTTATTTTGTAATAAATGTACAACGCTATTTGCTACCTCGATTGCCGTCTTTTTCATTGTCTGTTTTTTCTTATGATTACTGAACAGCAGAACGAAAAAATCTTTACTAATTGAAGATTTATGAAAGCAAAGCAAAGAATATCAAAAACAATATTCAAGCACAATCATGCATAATGTACACATGTGCAAAATTGTCCAAATGAGGCTCTTTTGGTTTTTTATTGCATTTTTGTCTAAGAATTAATATAAATTTTTTTTTTTTTACAAAACTAAAATAAATGGCTGAAAAACATTTGCCAACAAAATTTTTTCTTATTATTTTCATTACTTTACTGTAGAAGTGCAAAATATCCACACAATTTTGCGTCCCACTGCACATTTTTTGTTAAATAACCCAAAAAACCGACCCTATATTGTGAGCCGTTACAGATATCAATAAAACTATACGCTAAATTCAGAATTAAAAATGCTTTAATTTAAAAGAAAAATTAAGTCTCTTACGTCTGTTGTTCTGAAGACATAAAGCTTGCAAATTTTTTTTAGGTGTGCTATTCAAGTGGCGCGGAGTGTACAATGCCAAACCGAATTTTTATTTTTGGTTTTTTTTTTATTGATTTATAATGTGGGATAGATACCGCATACATTAAACGAAGAGTGGAATATTTTATGTATTTGTTGTGCAGAACGATGGCCTAGGTTCCTTGATGGTTGTCTCATTGCTTGTCATTTTATAAATGGATTTGTTGTTGATAGTTTTTCTTTATGTTCATTTTGATGATTTATCTTTTTTGAAGGTATTTTTTCTTTAGTGGTTTTTTTTTCTATCGCCTTGAACTTTATCAGTTTTATTTCTACCAGTGTGTATTCATTAATAGAGTTTTTTTTGCTAGAAATTATTTTCTTTTGGTTCCGTTGCAAATATATGGCATTTATCCTAACCCAAGTCAAATTTATCGCCCAACAATTAAAGCAGTGTAATTCTTCAGGATTAGCAATGAACCCGAGAGACTGAAAAATAAATTAATAATTATTATATTTATTATTATTAATTAACTCAGCAAGGTTGGAAACTACAAATAAATTTGGGAACGTTTGGGAAAGGAACATCTTTTGCTTATTGCAAATAACGGTGTATGTTATGTTTATACAGTAAAAACGCTCTGCGCAGACATAATGTTAATAGTACTTTTGCCTTGTTAAATTTTGAATGGAATAGAATATTGTTTCATGAGTAAAATAAAAAAAAATTTACTTCAATAATAAATATGGGTTTGTATGGCAAGTACTCCTTCTAGTAGCCGCATCCAGCTGAATTCGACTACGAAAACTGAGGGACTAGTTCGAATACATACAGACAGCCAACCAGACAAAGCTCAATGAACTCGGCAAGCTGATCATAGATATTTGTGGGGTCTGCAGAGTCCTTTTCATTGTGATACAAGTTTCATGGCTCAGTTTAATTCTTTGCTCTCAAATACACTCGGGATAGGCTGAACAATTAGTTGAATTTTTGATGGGCCTGCTGAGACCTACGGCCCGTGCTGCCAACGCCCTACTCAAAATATTTTAGAAAGTCAGAAGCTAGCTTATAGGTCTACAATACTTGATAAGGTTCTCCAGCTTGTCATATGTGGAGGCACTTCCATTGTGTAGAGAAATAACCGATTTGTCGATTACTATAGAATATTGACACCCGAAATGACACTTTATTGTCTAGGACATTATTTTAAATTTCAGCTTGTGAATCTGTGTCTGGCGTCATGTGATTAATGGGACACAGGTCTAACAACTCCCTTGAAGAGGGTTTTATCATTGAGGTTTGCTTCATCGACAAGTTGAGTGAAAAGCTTTTTTCCAGATCTTCAAACGTCTCCGCCTTTTCCTCTCTCTGTTCTACACAACGTGATTGATTTATAGGGGCTTAATAAAAAGTATGTGGGGCTGCTTGCCAATCCAAGTTTTTGCTCTCCAAAGCATAAATCTAACCTTGTTGTTGGGATCAACGTTATGAAGCAGGACCTCTAGTTGTTAAGATTACACAGTTAGTTAATTAGCCACAGCTCTGTTTATTTCGTTTCTTGTCCGCATGTAGCACCTGCATAAACTACGTTTGAATCTCATCTGTTTCATCCAGTGACTTAGGTTTCGAAACAGCTTTGTTTGGCTAGGAGAATAAGGTGATTGGTTTGATCTGACATACTCGCCTGTTTAACGTATATTACGACTGAGACACAAGCAGTATTGCAATCAACTACAAGTATGTGCAATAACATACATATAACAAGATACGGAGTCGGCGCGTAGGTCGTTTCATTTCTTTGCCGGAGTTGGTGACTGAATCATAAACCTGTCTTCATCTTTGGTAAGTAAACTGGAGACCGAGATGCCGTGTTTGTGTGTACCAGTACCCATCACTTTTGGGCCAAGCTCTTTGAAATAGTCCTAAAATCCCGCTCATTCAAATGAAGAAATGGTTTGTCAAAACATTTACGTCAGCTTCTTGCACAATTGTATAGTACTATATACTGCTACACTAGACATTATAAAAGCTTTCTGTCCCTATGTAAATCAGGTTTTTTATTTTTTGTGTATTTATTATATGTGGGTGATTTTTTATTGCTGTCCCTGTGTTATCGTTGTAGTTGATATTTAGCTGTCCCACTAAATGTCCAGATTGATTCCATTATGATTTTATCAATAGTTTGTTTTCTAGGGATACTGTCAAGAATAATTTCTGTTATTTTTTGTGTCCGCTCTATTCGACGATTGCCGACCGCTTCCCGCCAAACTATTTGAAGCAGCTGGGGATGGCCTGGTTGAGCGAATGCACCAGCTCATCTGCAAGATATAGTCGGAGGAAAGCTCGATGCCCGATGAGTGAAATCTCAGTGTCGTTTGCCCGATCCATAAGAAAGCAGACTGTGCTAACTACCTATGGGTCATGAATGTGACTATGACTATGAATAGAGCAGATTCTGGAAAAGGCCCAAGAAATACAAATCGGCACTCACCACCTATTTGTCGATTTCAAGGTCGCATATGACAGCGTGCATAGAGACGAGCTATACAGTGCCATGTTTAGTTTTGACATCCCTACTAAACTCTCGCTGTTCCGTCGAGGTCGATAACGAACTCAACGAGGCCTTCAAAACCAAAAAAGGCTTTAGACAAGGCGACGCGCTGTCATGGGTCTTTTTCAACATTGCACTTGAGAAGATCGTGCTAAACTCACGGGTCCACTGTAGAGGCAGCATCTTTCAAAAGTCCGTTCTGCTGTTAGTTTACGCAGATAACATTAATGTGATTGGTCGAACAGAGTTGGCAGTCAATGAGGCGCCTGGCATTAAAGCGGAAGCGGATAAAATCGGTCTACCGGTAAACTAGGGAAAAACAAGGTATATGCTGTCATCACAGAAGAAGGCACAACATCGACATCTCAGACAGAGCAAATATAGACAACAAAAACTTTGAGGTGGCCAATGATTTCGTCTACCTCGGCTCCGCAGGAAGTAGTGACTATAACATCAGTACCGAAGTTAAGCGCAGAATTACTCTTGCCAATCTATGTTTCTTTGGCCTCAAGAGGCAATTGAGTAATAGAGCTATCTCCCCGAAGGACAAACTGGCTTTATACAACACTGATGAAGAAGCTCTGCGCCTATTCGAGAGAAAAGTTCTGCGTTCGATTTTTGGCCCTGCTTGCGTTGATGGCATCTGGAGGAGAAGATTTAACACAGGCTACATTAGCCTGGTTAAGCGTCTTCATATGCAACGCTTGAGATGGCTGGGCCACCTATAGCATATGGACAACACAGTTCCAGCCCGAATAGTCTTTGAATCCTAGCTATTGGGACAACGCAACAGAGGACGCCCTCGATTGACATGGCGCACACAAGTGTAGAGGGACCTCGACCTCAAGAGATTGGGCCGACCGGAGAGGTTTGTTGATTGATGCCCTGGTCTACCGCGGAATATAACGCCGCACAAAGAAGAAGAAGAAGAAGGAGAAGAGGGCATACAATATAGTTATAATTTTTAATTTTTGGTTTTAATGTATTTAAATTTTATTGGATCTATTTAAATGTAACAACAACGAAATCGATAAACAATTATTACAATATATATACATATACGTCGTATATATATAGTATTGCCACACTTTGTAATTTGTGCTAAACTTTATCTAAAGCTTTTTGTACATCTAGGGACACACCGGCGAAATTCGCTGTCGTGAAGTCTCCTTAAATTATGTACGTACGTACTTGTTGTATTATCGAGAGATGTCATCAAATAATGAAATATTTTATATATATAACCTGATTTTTAAGGACAAAAGTCAACTATTTATTTTAATGAAGTATTATTTTCAAGTCACTAATCAAGTTCAAGTGAGATGTACCTACATATATATTGTGTGCAAATGTCTACAATTTGTGGCCCATGACCAATCGTTAATTTTTAGGTGGGATTGGTAAATGGTTTAATTTCTCAGTTTCTTTATAGCAGATTGTTATAAATATATTGTTCTCTTCTTGAAATGACAATATTAAGTTTAGTTACACAGTGTGCTGCACCATTAGGGTGGTCTGTAGCCACGAGTATAAGTTTGATACCAATTAGTTTTCATACAACTGCAGAGCATTAATCGACTAAATCATTTAAAGAATTATTAAGTAGCTTTCAATATTTGGAAATTCCTTATCATAGTCGCCTCTGCTGTGCTGCTGGCCGCACATCGCATAATCGCAGAAACATTAAGCGCCGACAGGAGAAATTATCGCTTAGCCCGTGGTGTCTGTGTTGCGCAAACCTATTCAAAGCCAGCTGTTTCATCATACTCAGCAAACGCAAGCTCCATCTCAGTCCCCATCCCCAGTATCGATTTTTGCGCCATCTTGTCCGCCTTCTAATCTCTTCCAATAAAAATATTCTTTTAAAAATAACAATACTTTTGATCGTTTTTCAAGATCTACGAGATTGAAGGATACTTCGTTGTGAATTCGAAGTGAAAATACTCACTGTATTCGACCATAAAAGACACAAAGGATAGATGACCTGGCATTAGGCTCTCAAGAATCTGTACGCTACGAGACCGCCTATAGTTTCTAAGTTAATAATACGTTTCTAATTCCCTTCACTAAAATATTTGAATAATCAGGCCCTAAATTCTTAAGTGATGGTAGTTAGCATTATTCTATGTGTTATGTATTGCGGGTGGTGCTCTATTAAATCTCCATACGCACAGACACAGGTTAACTTCCCCACGCGGCTTAGATGGCCGAAGTATGAAGGAAGTAGTCTTGTCGCCAATCACCCACTCACCACCCCAACAGGGAGCGCTTAACTGTTCTCTCTCGCCCTGGCAGAAGGGCGCACTGTGAATTATTCCTTATGCGAGTGTGGCATCACTGTCATCAAATCAACAATGAACTTCAATAATTTGTCTTTTGTTCCATTCGTTTTGCTCTTGATTTTCGCTTGTCTCACAATGAAGTGTGCTTTTTCTAAGTTCGCTGTTGTTGTTGAGTTATAGCAAATCATGATTTGAGTGTAGATTTGAAATTCATAAGCAGCTGGCCTTTACCCTCACAACCGCAAGTCTAGCATCCCTCGCCGACAGATTGCTTCAATCTACCTCCGTTAATAGTTTCGTCTCATCGCCGACACGTCTGATGGTATACATTGCCCACACACACCTCATACGCCATTCATTGGTTGGAAGATGTGAAAACACTGGGGTTCACAAAACGCTTCCTTAATTCTTCCCTCTTGCAATGCTGCTTAATTATTTGTTGCGGGGATTTATTTGCTGCTTTGTTCGGTTTTGGTTTCGGGTTTGGCTTCTTCTGTTTGCAGGATTTCTCTTTTATTGTTCTTTTAAATGCTTTTGCAAAATATTTCGGGTGATTTGGATGGCTCGGCTTTAGTTCACTTTATTCCGTTCTGTAATAATTTATGAATTTTTGCTCATTTATCGTCTTTTTGCATTTCTAATGCCGTTATTATAGCAGTAGCGTTGGCAGGCGATTTGTATCGGGTCAAATGGGCACATGTCATTTTGATTTCAATTAAAGTACTACTGATTGGACATTCATTTAAATTCATAAAATGGATTTAATTAGAGTCCTAAGCGATTTGGGGAATATTCGATTTCTAAATATTTGAAAGCGTTGAAAGTGGATTGGTTGCCAGAAACATTGAAGGGTGCGTTAAAAGAGAGAAGACGAGGCTCAACATCACCATGGTCTTCGGAATGCTTGACGAAATTAGGAGTAGAGAATCTTGCTAGTGAAGACATATCCCTCAATATTTGTATATGGGAGCCAGGCAAGGAATCCACCGTCCAAATTCCACTAATGTGAGGACACGCACTTGTGGCTACTCTCTGCTTAGAAGATAAATTGACCTTAACAGACTAGGTACTCGGTTCAAATGAACACTCAACCCCATTCAAACGAAGACACTTTTGTTCTGATTACACAATTTTACTCCAGAACGTCATATGTTGTCTACAAGAATCAATTTCCACTGGTATGATACTAATATGGATCGTCCCTACATATGGGGGATCATGTTTAGTAGATGCTAAGACAACTGTGTAAAGTATACGTTTATCTTATAAGACTCGGGACCTTTTCACGCTTTAGTGATTCACTGCACTCCAATTCCCTGAAACCCTGATTCAGAAACCTTACCGTAGTGTGTTATATCTCTCTCTTGCAAGTGCTGAATAGTGTCAAAATGGGTGTTCTAAGAATTTTTACTTCTCCACATCATGTAAAATATTCCAAGACAATGAAGGGGACATCGGTGACTACATATATTAAGTATATTCTTGATCAGTCTTCGTTGTACATTTGTCGGAATTGGCTGGATCCCATCACTAGGAGGGGTACCTTTCATATAAACCATAAATTTAAAGAACTATGGATTCACATAAATTTTGAATATTGGAACACCCTATGTTTACTGGATCGTATAGCTTCCATACGAAGAAGAAAATTGCTGGAAAACATATTTTGATACCATTAAAGGATAAACAGATATGCTTCCCAATTATTATGTTTCTTTTTGCTGTGAAGGGTATTATTATAAATTAATCAAAATTAGCGGTGTCAGACTTAGTTCGCCGTTGGTCCTAAATACCAACGTTGGTCGGTTGGCTGTTAATGCCGACGCTGGTCTTCTACGGTGTTGCTGCATGTGTGGTGTGAGGCTCGGTTTGCCGTTAGCCTTCAGAGTGCCGACGTTGGTCTCCTGCAATGCTGCTGCAAGTGCGGTGTCAGGTTCAAATTTAGTTCGCCGGACATACGCCAGACGCATAGTCAGCAACTTCGTTCCGGTTCTTGCCGACTCAGTGTTTTCTCATAGGCTGAGCATACTGTTGCTGTGGTCGACCCGATAGCTTTGTTGTCGTCTTATGCCATCGTGTTAACTTATACAACTTCGACATTTCTGAAGTTATCGCCTGTTCAGGTCTCAATTGATGAAGCGAACGTGTAAAATAAAGTTAAGGCAAAATACACTGACATACTCCTAGTTGACATTGTTGGGACGGGCCCTCGCTCCATTCTTAGATTTTCCACATTTACAAAAATTTTTCCAGTTTTACATAAACGGGAAATACATAAGGACATTAAAGTGTGTATAATTACGAAGAAATTTACCAAAGTGTTCCTTTGCCATTGGTTTATACTGTTCTAATACAAGGGATGACAAAGGGAAGAGAAGCATATTTAAGTCAATGTTACGAAGACACTCAACAAGGCACTCATTTCCATCGGTCGGTCGGTCGCATAATACATACCTGGCAAAACGCTCTGCTTCTTAGCCAACTGAGTGGACGTGCAGCGTTGACCACTCAAAATGAATTATTGCCAAGTGACGCGTGGCCAACATCAAACACAATCAAGCGAATTACCTTGCACAGTACCGTTGCGGCTCGTGTTCGGTTTGGTTAAAATTAATCAGACCGTTACGTGTAATACTTTTTGTGATTATTATGCTGAAGCAAACATCGTTTGTCAAATGCGTCATTTCTGGTGTCAGTTCGGGAAAAAGTCTCTGTTGACATTCTTCGCTCGGAAATTACCATAATTAGTTGATTTGGACCGGCTGGTTGTTTGATTTCGACGGGGGTGGACCTTTAGTCCCTCACGTATCGGTTTCACTTTCGTGTTTTGATCCGTGCAGGGTTGACGGGTACTGCCCACAGTTAAAAGGATAATTGACGCATATGCGCGGATTGCACGTAAATATTTGCACTTCGTCCTTGCGTGGGCCTGTGTACTGTTCATGCATGTGCAGAGGCGTGTTCGCTTGTAAATGCGAATTAATCAGTTTGAAATAAATATTGGTGTAAACATGTGACATATTTTTATATATTTGTTATTCTTTTGGAACACTAACGAAAATCGGTACATAAACATGTGTTCTCATTAGCGTCTTTAATGATCTTTCTGATGTAACGTCAACGTGTGGTCATTCAACATGAGTGCTGAGCGATTTTGGTCAGAATTATGAATGTTGAGAATGTTGGTGTCTACGAATCCAATATATTTTTACGTGTTGTCAGTATTAAGCTGGCCTATTCGTACTTAAAAATTTCTGATATTTTGGGGTTGTGCCATTACCTTATAATGCAATTGATTTATGTGCAAATATTTTTTGTAATACTGATCTCTGCAAGCTATAGAAACATATTTACAGTCGACAGTGTGATAGTCGATAGTGTGAACTAATTAAAACCAACCCTGTTCACACTCGCATTTCTCACTATATTAGCATTTCTTCCAAAAAAATATAACTAATTAAAAAAAATTTTTTTTTTTAATTTGTTAACCCTAGAAAGATAATGTTATTTTTTTACCTTGAAAAGATAACGATACGTCTAAGGAACGTATGATGATGTATATCCTTTTAAGGACGTTTTTGAGGAGAATATTAAGTTGAAATAAATTGAGATCGTTTGTTTATTCAATTCTAAACAAAAAAATATCAACTTCAAAGTTAGACTGAAATTAAATTAAATAACATCATCGTAATTAAATTAAATTTTAAAACCTAGCGAAAACTAGATAAGGTCTTTTCAAAAAGGCAAATTCAGTACAACATTTTAAAACTATTATTGTTTTTACTTCATTTAAGTCAATATATACCCAAAAATTAAAATAAAAACGAAAAACTTAGTTTTTGAAATATTTTATGCAAGAATTGCAAATTAAATTTTTGTGTTCGTCACATAGATCAATATCACACTTTGCGCATACCACTTTTGACATTCTTCGAATGCGAAAAGGGCAAAAACCATAGCATATTTTTTTTTGATACGGGGTCATCACAGATGGTTTCACAATTATTATCGCTAATTGCATTTTCAATGTTGGTACGCAGTGTTCTATGCAGCGAGGTAATTTCAAGTCTACTCTTTATATAAGGGGCTGTTAGAGATGTTTTCTTGAACAGGATATCAACGAGCACATTTAGTCGAACGTATCCAATCCGTCTTTTGTTTGGTTATAGTACAATTTTTTCTACTGCATCCTTAGATGAAAGCAAATAGACTATTTTGGATGACTTAGGCTGGCATGACAAAACAGTTAGAGTTAGCCATCGTAGCGAAACCTTGTAGTTCGAAAGGTTCGTGTTTGGGACTTTTACAATTCTTCGGGGATTGATCAGCAATTTTTGTGTCATTTAAACTATGTTTAAAGGCCATTGCTTTTAATTAACTAGCCGAAAAACATAATTAAACTTTAAACTTTAATCTTTATAACTGAAAGGAAAATATAGTATAACGAAAAAAAAAGTTCTAAATGTTACACAAAAGATAACGATACGTCTCCCAGACGTACGATACGCTAATATCTCAGAAAATAGAAAACTTTCTGCGCAAAAACAACCAACACCGACCATCTGCAGTTACCGGCTAAGAAAACTGAGCACTGGAAGACTCTCTGTTGACGATCAAAAGAGATAGAACATAAAGTAGAAAATGCATCCGGACGTATGGCGTAGCTTTTCTATCTAGGGTTACCTCTTATTTAAGTTCTGCAGCCAACCACCACTCGCAAATAACTGACTATCAATATCTATGAGTTGAGTATGCATGACTTTTCGGAGCCGGTATGCAAAAAACAATATGTACATATCGAAGAAAACAAAGCATAATATGTAAACTTAATGGCTGTGACGCATTTTTGCGTTGTTTAGATAAAATAAAATAAACAAAACAAAGAACACATTTTTTTATTCGCACTATAGCGCTTTCAAAATTTGTTCACACTAGCGAGTAGCTAATGCAAAACAAAAACGTGTTCACACGAAGGTGAGAGTACTGCAGGCCAAGACATTGCGAATGCTTACTGGTGCCCCTTGGTTCATGCGAACGGCGGACCTTGTAAACGACTTAAAATTACCGAAAATTGGCGATGTGATAAATCGTCAGGCCAAAAAATATATAGAGAGGTTAAAAATCATCAAAATAAACTAGCAAGGCGCCTTCTAAAACGACGCAGAATTGGAGGAGTTAGGGTAGCGAGACGGCTGAGAAGATCGCACCCTGCCGACCTCCACAACAGATCCTTTTAATATTATATCTACACTTTACTATATCCCCACTTATTATTTAAGTTGTTTTGTTAATTTTTGTATATACAGTTTAATTGAAGTTGTTCTAATAATAACAGAAAAATTAAATATAAAGGAAATAAATAAATTAAAAAACTACCAAAGGTTCACACTACCGAGTGTTCACACTATAGAGCGTTCACATTATCAAGCGTCGACTGTATTTATATCAATACTGAGGCCTTGAGAAAATCCTAGTACAATACTAAAATTCACTGCAGACGTACTCAACGGTTTTCGACGTCACAACGGACAGCGTTATATGCTGTGACCGAGATGTGTTTTTCTTTCAGATATATTATGGTAAGTAGTGCATTCTTTAAATTGTGCCCACAATTACTAACAACCTGTTTGCTATTCTACAAAAGTAATCTCATTTCTCTTTAGACCGTCACTTATCTATCGCGAAATGTATGTATTTTTGATAATGTTTCTGGATTATCTATCTATATATATATATATAAAATCAGTTGTGCGTTTTTTTAGGAATGCGTGTTATCCGGATCTATCAAAGTTATCGATCTTAAATGTGTACCTTGGGTTTGGTTCGAAATCTTCTTTCTTTGGACTGGGTAGATGGCTTGGGGGTGGGGACATTTTAATTATTCAGATTTACGTATGCTAGGGTGGTTATACCTCCCTAGTCCGGAAACCTATAGTTTCGACCACTGTCCAGATTACTGAATTGTCCGGAGTACAGTATAAAATCAAAACATTACACAAGTGTGATAGACACAATTTTTATAGGCATAAGTTTTAATTGATACTCATTTAATTATCATAAACATATTCATTTAAAAAGTAAAGATCAAATAAAACAACATATAATTCTTAAAATACGAGCTTATTTGTTGTTGAACACAATTTTCTTTTCGTAAATTTGCAGCTGTATTTAGATTTTTTTATAAATATATATGTATATAAACCTACAAATACTTACACGAAATTGTCTACAGGAAAATAATTGAGATGATATGGGCGTATTTTCCTATTATTTGAACCATCGGCTAAAATAATTGGGAATTACAACAAGTTGTAGGGATCCACTTTAGCGCTTATTTTATGTATTGAAGTTCGGTGTATTTTCGGAGAATAAGGCACACTCTTCTATTCGGGCTCACTGTTGCAGACATTCCAAGGGACACTGGTAATCTGAAGTATTTGAAGCACTCGAATTTTACGTATATGAATATCATATGTCCAGGTTAACTGTACCACAGCGCGATACAGAGTACAAGGTCTCAGAAGGCAGCCCAGTTTCGTCAATTTCTTACGCTTTAGTCGTGGTTCTGCAATGAGGTAAGGTAAGGCGTTTATCCAGAGTTTACCTGAGGACACCAACAACAGCAGTTGGCCGTGCTGGAAGCTATTCCTGATCACCAATTCGGTTTTAGATTACGGCATGGGACGACAGAGCAATTGCATCGAGTCGTTGAGCACATCTTATCTGCGTTTGAGTCGAAACAATATTCCTCCGCAGTTATCGTGGATTCCAATCAGAATAGGGTCTAGATATAGATGCTGTTGCATCGTATCGATATTGCCTAAGGCTTATCCAACTACAGTCAAACCTGCCTAAATTGACCACTTTTCGATGGAACCAAATTTTTTTAATACAAATTTCATAAGTGCATAAGTGGAACCTGTACTTTTTAAGTAGATAACTATTTCGACAGATTTTTTAATTCATTTAGTGCAAATTTACCTTGATAAGTTGACCACATGCAAATTGTGACAGATAAAAATTGAAAAGAAAAATACGCAAGTCGAAACGATAAAAAAGGCTTTCAGCCATGCAGGTTTTCAAAATTGCAATGATAATCCTTTGGAAACAACTGATGAACAATTCGACAATCGTTCACACAACATTGAAAATGAAAATGTGTACGTGGATTTTGGCGATAGTATCGACGAAATTTTAGATAGCGTTTTAGCTGATGTTTCAAATTCAACCGCAGGATCGGACAGCAAACAACACTTCTGACGAATGTTCGGAAGCTGACCACCCCCCTTATAAGCTGACCACCTGCATAAGTTGACCACAAATTGGTTTGACTGTACCTACATTGTCCAGTCGTATAACGACTCTCAGTGTAATGTTTTTGCATAATTTAATTGTTGGCAGTATCTATTCCCCTTTTCTGATTAGTAGCATTAATTTTAATCTACCTTTTTGGGCTACAAGAAGTTATTTTCCAATTTTTGTTGATCTTCGTAAACCCACATATCTGCATTACAACCTGGTATTTATTTCTTCATCTTCATCTGATAACTTAAAATCGAACCTTTTATCCTATCTCAACTCCTAACAATTATCTCTTCTATCACACTCTTAGTAACTTCATTTGGATTTCTTATTTAAAGCTTTGTAGTATTAGGTTAGCTTTATTATTTTTAGTGGCCATACTCTTAATGGAAATAAGATGTCTGTAGTACAATTTCTTGCATGTTTTGATGTAAAGGTCTGATGATATTATGTCTGTAGCCATGTTGAAGGTAGACGTTAGTTTTGGTGTCGCATGCCGATCACCAGCTGTAACTGGGTGAATTTAGATGCCACTTGGCAACGCCCAATGTGAGATCATTGTGTGGTCACTGCAAAACAGCTAAGTCTAAACTGTTTAAACGTATGCAAAGCTCTACTAAAGAACGAATCTTCCCCGTTGCCGTAAGACACGAAACGTCCACTAAAAGACATCGAGGGCTGGTGGCCCGCAAGGCAGAGTTCTTGCAATGGTTCTCTATTCTTTATACACTTCCGACATGCAGAGGATGAGCAACAACCAAGCGATTATCGCTACCTAGGCGGACGATATGGCAATTTTAATCAATACCGGCTGACTGAACGAGGCGCTGCAGAGGAACCGGTACCTGGAAAGATTTTAGGACCGGACCAAGCGCTGGTACCCACATAAGCCGAAAAATTAGGGTCACAAAAGAGACACCGAAGTAGTAGAGTCCCGGAAATTTGTAGACCGAGTATAATTTGGCAGAAGGAGCGTAGGGCTCGCTTACAGAGAGTGTCTCGAGAGTTTAGCATATGTGTGTATGTGGTATATGTGTACCATTAAGTGGGGTCACCATCATATATTACTTTCAATGTAGTCGAACACTGTAAACATATTTAAGGCGATGATTTAGAAAATTCAACAAGTGGGGTTATTTATTCTTACTTTGTGGGAACACTTTCACCTATTAGTTCCAACGGTCTCACAAACATATATACTGACAATGCACTGAAAACAAAAGGCGGAGTCGCCTTTCGAAAGTTTAAACTCATTCAAACATAAATTATTTGAAATCAATGTACGATAAATTATGTGCAACTATTTAACAATAAATTAATCTTCATAAATCACAAATCAACAACGGCGACGACAGACAAGGCGGCAAGACAGTCAGCAAAGCGGGCAGGAGCTGTCGCGCTACATTAAATTAGAAGCGAAACATTGTCAGGATTCCGAATAATGACAAAAGCAATTAATTTTGTATGCCAGAAAGGACAGGTGAGAAAGAGAGAAGTTAAGAATAACACCAACAACAACAAGGTAGACGACAATGATAGCAACAAGAGTGCGGGTAAAAAGTGGAAAGGGTTGAGTGTTAAGCACTTATGCTAATGCTCGATTACGTCTACAAATCGCTATAAACCTACACAGCGATCTATTACATGTGAGGGGCAATGGTGTTCGCCTTATCATGTTGGACCCGGCGAGAGCACATCAGAACCTGGGTGCACTCGAATTGCCAGAGTCGTGTGTGTGTGTCAGTCGGCGCGTAAGGCTGCTGGCAGAAAAGGGAAAATGTTTTAAGGCCTACTTGAAAATCGCAATTAATTATGCGAATCTGACGAATCTGCCTGGGAGCAGATACGGATACAGATGCTGAAACTTGCACGAGAAAGTTGCGCCCCACTCTCCCCTAACTCACTAATCCACATTTGTGAATTGACGACAGAATAATTTAGTGGGCGGAAAACAACACGAGCATGGTCTCACCATGATTGCAGAGGTAATATATGTATGTACGATACAGTCACACACCCGAACTCACATCACACATCATGCTTATCATCTTGTGAGATGTCTGCATCTTTTGCCCTAACGTTTATTGTGTTGTGTGTTGTCGACCTGACACCGAATACCAATGCAAAGGCGCTCGCCAGCCTTGGCTTAACCGAGCGACATCCCCGTAATTATCCGCAATAGAAATGCCATTAATGAGATTGAAGTCTTTAGAAGCGGGGCCGCAGTTAGATTAAAGAGTTTTGAAGTCGCTGCCACACTGTTAAAAAGCCCGGATGAGATGAACTGGCTGTGTGCGCGATTGTCAGCTTTGGCACAGTATTATACGGTAGTATTAGGTTATGTTAAATCTGGTACATTCTTTTAACACATCTTGAGGTGTCCATAAATCGAAACCTTTGAATCCTTCATGAACGAATCAAGTTGTTTTGTAGTTTTTGTCGTTGTGTGTAAAATAAAATGCTTGATGCTAATGCGGCGTCCACAAATATTTGTCGTAAGTCCTCAGACGCGCACTTACTTCAGGGAGCCTTCAGTTTTCAATGTTATGTTTTACGTGAATACATAACAGTTTTTTTTTTGTTTTTGGTATCTTCCATATATAAATCGACACAACTTTTATAGACACAACGTAATAATGTGAAACATACATCAATGGAAAGGCACAGTTGTGTAGATGAGCACAAAATAGTTTAATTGTAACAAGTTATGTCTCAGCACATTAAAAAGACTTTTAAATAGAATAATTAAATACAAATATGTAAAATATATAAAAGACTGACGTACCCTATCATCAAACAACAACAGCAACTGGCTATGATAGAGATCTGATGTATGACCAGTAGTTTTTGTGCACCATTATGGTAATCGACGTTTTGGAAAATTTTATTTTCAAGTTAGTTGCCATCTGTAAATCACTCATCAAGGGTTGTTGTCTAGTAGGTTGATTCGTGGTTCCAATCATGATCAATGTGTGGAACCTAACCTAAAATTTTCCCTGAAGATCCCAATGTGTGACAGAATCCTGGACAAATCAATGAATATTCCGTAAAGTTGTGTTAAAGAAGAAAATATCTTGAACAATCAACTTAAAATTATCCACTTGAAATGCAATGCTTTCAAAGGGCTAAGATTGTCTCTCACTGAGATGTCTTTATTGGGCTTGTGAAATCGAATTTGAGCGGAATAGTTCGTTCTTCTTAACTTAAATCAGCAGTCAAAATGTTTAGCTGGAGTATAAATAAAATGGACCCTTAACTGTGAGCTTTAAACAGCGGACCGGCCGATCTTAGCTCGGGAAACCCCGTGCAACATGGAGTCAAATTATACTTACTAAATCCGAGTACAATTTTTAATTAATTGTTAGTTTCTATCAGAATAAAGTTAGTAATACGAGGGGATTTTAGTGACTCCACAAAGTACGAGGTTCTTTCAAAACGAAAAGTGACTTTTCAATATTTGTTTTTGATCAGGTCAACGAGGGGAGTTGATTTAGCCATGTCCTCATATCTTATTGAATAGTGGTCGGCATATATATTTTGACAAACGGCACTATAATTTTTCATCCTTCTTTTACTCTCCAACTTTGTGCAACGGAAGTTTAGTTATGCTTTCCTTCTTTTTTCTTTCCTCTTCTATTTGCCAATAGTGAACAACAAGCATTCCAAATATTTCAGTAATTGCTTCATGCATTCATATAACGTGGAGTATATGATCGACTGGCGTAATGGGTGGATGCTATTTCCTGATGGATGTTGGCCTTACGTTCGTCTAGGGTCCTTGGCTAATCAATTGAATTTTGTAGGGCAATATCTGTAATTATGCACCTTAGAGTGGGACGTCTAATCGCTCAGAATGACGGTAATTTGAACCACGATATTTTCATCAGGTCACAGCAGTAGCTTTTTATTTGGACGCCTGGGATTACCGACAATATCGGAAGACAAAAATATTTCGTGAATACGATTTTTTGTGTTCCTTGGAGGCGCACTTTTCAAATTTTAAATTTTTTTTACAATTGTTTACTGAACAATTTCGATTATATATACTTATTTACATAAGTATATAGGAAGTTTAATTCTGTTTATAGCCAAGAAACAAAAGTAAACGCTTGAAATTCACAAAAAAGTTTGTTAACTAACCCCTATCACTTCAGGGTAATATACTATATGGCACTGGGCGGTTGTGAGTACTCTTGATTCCCACTCGTCAAACTCTTTGCTTTGCTTTGTAAACTCAAAATCCTCTTATTACTGGATTGTGTCTCCTAAACAAAATCCATCCATTGAACGACAAGTCTGTTGAGCTTGAAAAGAATTACAACCGTAATCTTTTTTATTTTTTTATTTACTGTTCGTAGAACTGAATTACTTTAAATTGTCGATATTTCCGCCTACTCAAGGCAAACAATTCTGAATCACTTAACCACTTGAAGAAATTCCAAAAAAAAAGAAATATGAATAAATAAAAAAAATAAAAATAAATAAAAAAGAAATAAATAAAAATACAGATGCAAATTGCAATTTGCAAAGCCCCAAAGTTAATTTGAATGCACTTCCATCTGGCATTAATGTTTCTGCATTCAATTTAAAATCTGTGTTTTGACAACATCAACAACATTTGCAGTTGCAGCACAGATACATAATACATGGATACAAAGTGCAATCACCAGCAGTAACACTTGACAATTGCTCCGTGTGGCACTTACGAGTATAAGTTGCTTGTGCATAATTCTTAATGTTTGCCTTTCAATTTACTAAAACTTCTTTGGAGTTGCAATACGCAGTTGTACAATTTACGTATGTAGGTACACATATTCGTATATACATATAAGCATAGTACGAGTATCGGTTCGGTCAATTTATGCAAGTGGGACATTATTTGAACTGTGACGCTGCATAAATTTTAGTTGCTAACAAATGAATTTCTGTTTGACCAGGGGCAAGGATAACTTAAGAGATTGTTTTTGTTTATCGGAAGCACACAATTCGGAGAATCTAATTTGCACAAAATCAAAATTTTGTTTGTATGAATTCAATTAGTCAGACAAACTTTCAATATATCTAAGACATGAGAGGGTTGACTTTAAGATTATATTAGGGTAGTTTGTATTGGGTGTCGCTCGAAAAGACACACAAAGGTAAATAGCGATATTGCGTGTAAATCATAACCTTCAAATGAACTAAGAGGGCGAACTTTTATTTTTCTCGGGTTATCAATTTTCGATTTTTTTTTCTTTGTTATGTTGGTACACCTGTGCCTGTCAGGAATTTTGCAGACATAAAGGTTACATGTGTTTTGTCCTTTGGCGACTTGTTGCAAACTATAATATGGATCAAAAATTTGTAATTTTTCGTGCAAAAACAAATCGTAATCATGTGTCAGCCACCGTATTAACCTGACATGGCTCCCTGAGACTTTTTGCTGTTTCAAAAACTAAAACGAACCTTAAGAGGATGGAGGTTTGCAACAATTGAGGTTTGCTGGTCATATGTACCAAGAAGCGCAATCAGAAGGTTTTCGAGAATCGGCAGAAGCGTTATCACACAGGACCACTTTTTTGGGCGCAACATAGATAATGATGAATAAATAAATATCTGTCGATAACACATCTCGTGTGTTAGAACCGAAATGTTTTAACTGTTTCTCTCCTGGGAATGATGAACAACGATTTTTCTGCAAATTCCCCTGGCTTGTGGGTTTGTGCACACAGAAAGCACTCTTTAAAGTAGATTAGAAGAAAGAATGTTTTATATGGAAAATATGAAATGAACAGTTGTAGGTCCATTCTTATACCAGTTCATTGCCGCCCTTAAGAAAAAAAATTGGGGCCAACGTAGAGTTTTGGGCATGCCAAGTTCCTATGTTGCGAAGGAATATTTCAATGCAAAAGAGTCACTTTTTTCCCTAAAGGAATACTTGTGATTTTGTCCACTTCGCTTACAGTTACCTGTTACCTACCTTAGTATATCTGCGTCGACTGCCAGTGTCATTAAATACTTAGGTCACTCTCCGCTTGTTTGTAGTGGTACACATATCGGTATCTCTAATCTCGAACCTTCAATGTACTGTAATAGCATGTCGACTTATGTAATAGTACATACTTTAGTATTCCTGAACTGGATTAGTGCGAGAAACTTCTTATTAAAATTGATCAGTTACAGCAATCAATAGGGTTGGGGTGTGACTATTCCGTGACAGGATATCAAGTGAAGGTACCGGAAATTGATTCTATCCTTAGACTAATAGATAGTAAATCAAGACATACATAAAATAGAATAGAATAAATGTAAGGAATCCGTTTCACCAACAAAACAGAATATAAGAAAAGCAAGTTCATCCAGCTCATAGGCGTATTATATATTTAACACAGTTTAATCTTGATTAAACTCATGAGCATTCTCTACCAAATTAATACCACAACTTTTTAACAACGTTCTTTCTATCAAAACCATAATTATGGACTCAATCGAATATTTATTGCGAGACCCTTTTAGTTAATAGAATCTTCCCTAACGAAGTTCAACCCTTGACCGACCACGAGCCCACAAGCAGAAACGATAGAACGACGACTTTCGCGGCGGTCATTACAAGTAATTATTACAACAGGGGCAATATAAATTAACATTTAAATCGATCGCTCGGCTTGAAAATATTCAAATCGAACATTAATTTACAATGATCGATGACATCCTGCGATTTAATTGCACAAAAGCGACCGATGCCGCCCAAAGCGAAATCAAGGGAGAACGTAGTAGATTCCCGGTCAAGACCCCAAGTACTGCACATGCACCATTCCCTCTCTTTATCGCTTGCGACGCTAATCAATCTTATATTGGGAAGCCACAAATTAGTTGCTTGCAAGAAATCAAGAAATCAGCAACATCCGCCTTCGATGTCAGACTTGGCGTCGGGTCGCCGGGGAACCGTAGTCAGCTTCAATAAATCGCACAGCCGCTGCACAAGAGGCAAGCGGTACAAAGTGCTTAAAACGCTGAGTTGGCATGCGGGTGCTTTGTACGAATTAAGCCTAATTATCAAAGATACCTCTAAGAGCCGAGAAAAATACTACCATCAAGCAGCTGAGTGCTGATGGATTTTTGGGGAGTTTTTTGTATGACAACGGAAAATTTATTTCACAACGTCATGTTATGTAATACAAGACGTATAAATGTCGAAACACACAGTTCGACTTTAAAGCGTTCTTAATGCGAATTTATTACCGCCATCATCGAAAAGAGGCGCCTGCGCATCGTGACTTAAGACAATTTTTTAGGCAATTCGGTCCACCCTTTTCTTGTGAATGAAAGACAATGGCGGTATCTGCTTTTGGCTTTGGTGTCATTAATGCCTAAGTGATAACACAATTGTCTTTTTAATTGAATTTTATTGCTCTCCTAGCCTGAATGTTCCCCCAAAAATGTTCAGGCGCAGAAGAGTTTTGATCGAAGACAACAAAATACACATCCACTAAGTACAATCAGTATCGGATTCACGACAAACTTCACCGATGGTCAATTGCATGAGGAATATAAGAAAATAAAACGTTTAAAAAAATTTCGGATTTTAATACGAATAAAATGGAAATTCCCTTATTCTTAAGTTCGTTTAATTTAGTTTAATAATTCTTGAGAAGAGGAGGCTCAGAAGAGTATGCCACAAATGAAGAATATGTACAAAAATTCAGTAGGTCTAGCGACAAGAGAGCTAAAAACACTGCTGCCAGAGTCAAGAGACAAATCTATCAGCAATTTCTTTGTTGGGGCTTCCTAAGGGACTAACGATCGACCTCAAAAACCAACATAGAGGAAAGCGTTCATCCAACACTCTGGTTGTTCCTAGTGTAGTTTATATGAAGAAAAATCACAGGAATGCGCCAAACATCTGGCAGCTACCTCCTCTACCTTCGACTTCTGCACAGCTTCCAACAAAAAGACAACTGTTGACTTCATTGTACAAGTCCAAAACTTCTCAACACCTTTGAAAGTGGAGATGTGCCACTTTCCTAGATGCTTGCAAAGCATTTGACAGATTTTGGGGCCTGTCGGCACCACACTTTCTAGTTTTAAGATCGTTCCTTCACAAAAAGAGCTTCTAAAGCAGATGCAAAGGTCAGAGTTTTTTACATAAGGAGTATGCGAGCTGGTGTTCCTCGATGCAGTTGTTGGGGTTCATCCTATGCCACTGCTCTGTTAGTGAGCGACAGCTATCTCGGTGTAGTCTCAGCTCTCACAAAAGATCAGTTGAGCTTTATTAAACAAAGCACCTTTATTTAACCAAATATTTTCCAGTGTTCATCTTTCGCGTTAAACCATAATCCCGTGTTTGTTTCTGACCAAAAAATTGGCGCAATACCGTTTTGCCTGCAATTAGGGAATCCATTATCACGCTATCAAGATAATTCTGCATGAAGCAAAATAAAGAGAAATCAGATAGTCCAGACTATATGTTGGATGTCTTTACACTTCCAAGCCGAATCTTTAAATTTTTGCCGAGTCATAACAAGTGTGTGGCCCAGCATTGTCGTGGTGGAAGATCTTGCCCCTGTTGATGACAAATTGCGACCGTTTTTCCTTCAACGCTTAATTCAGTCTTGTTAGTTGTTGACAATTTATTGTTTGCCCAGGTGGAAGAATAACATAATGGTCATGATCTTTGCAGTTCAACCAAATCCACAGCAACAACGTCCTCTTAGATAATATCGGCTTTGAATGATATCGGCAGGCTCCCCTTGTTTAGACAATAACCTCTTTCACACATTATTGTATTATCTTACCCATTTTTCATAGCCAATTTATCAATTTTGGCAGAAAAAGTTCCAAATATTTCCGTTTCAGTAGCATGTCTCAAATTGAAATGCGATCATTAGGTTTTTTTTCTGCCAAATTGTGTACCCAACCATCCAGTTCTAAAGCTGTTGTATGGTGCATGACAAGGTCCTTAGTGATTTCTTCAGTGCCGGCCATTCTCCACTTTTTAAATAAATTTTCCGGTGCACGGCAGACTAGACCGAGGCGCGTCACAATTTTAAACTTTCCTGACGATATCCCGGAAACCACATTCTACCTGATAAAGTAACTTCTCCATGATGTGCACAGATTTTTTATGAGCCTTCTCTGCAGAATAACCTTTTTTGAAGAAATAAACTAAATTGTTCATTGTTTTGGCACTCATTTTATTTACGAAACAGCTGATTTTATAATGACGTGTTCCTTATAGAACCAAGATTGCCTACTTGTCATTGCGGTATGATATTCCTAGATCAGACTAATACTTAGAGATGCGCTTTTTAAATCTAGCAAATCCTTTAGCTACATTTACGAATGATGTGAGTTAAGTCAATTCTGATAATGCATGCTCAGAAAAATTTAATATGTGTATTCTTTTTTATTGACAGTTAGTCATCCCCTTAAAGAGCGGATACATATGTATTATTGCAGTTGTTTTATTAACTGTATCTATTGTTCTGCTAGAGGTAATTTACTGTCAATATGTAAGTCGAGACCAGATATATAGCATTAGTTTTATGTGTGTTTAATTTGATTTTCCACTTCTGAAAATAATTAGCGAAGGTTTGTGGAGCTTCTTCCAAGGTTCTTTCAATTTCGTTGAAACTTCGGGACCTGAAGACTTTTTCGTTTTGTGGACGCGAACTGCCTTGCCTTGGCAATACTCGACACGAAAATATTTAAATACAGAGGTGAAAATTACTCACACAAAATTCTATAAAAATAACTTCAGTTGTTGAAAGTAATTTGCAAATAATGTGGCATTGCTTGGGGTACGTAAAAGGCAATAAACGACTGGTTTGTATCATAACAAACAAAAAACAAGTCAAACAATTAGTGGTGGAACTGAGCTACTAAGGACCATTCTAAATGGCCGTTATTTAAAATAGAGTATTGTGGTCAGCGTGGCCCGCGGTGTCATGACTAGAAAGCCTTTCCCAGCCAGGCTTTGTTGTGTTAAGGCGTACATATAAGCTCATTTACAACTTAGCAGGTCCATTGGATGGGGGGCTGTCAGGATCTTTGTATCGTAAGTGAGAGTTGAAAATATGTAGGTTTTTTTCTATTCATTTATTTTTTTTAAATTAACAACAGTTTATTAGTAGATGCATAAGGAAAAATTAGTGATGTCTTAAATTCCTAAAAGTTCATCGTTGTTACTTAATTAAATTTCTGTATTTCGGAATTTCAATCTTCTTCTTCCGTATCTACTGATTTGCTTGTACGACGACTTGGGGTCATGCTCGCCATCAAGCTTTCCTTCTTCAGGTTCATATCCTGCTCGTTGCACGTAATACAAGCTTCAATGAACGCGACAAGGTTTGGTGAACGCAAATCGTCGGCCAATTGTAGTGCTGATTGAAGCACCTCCCGACAAGCTTCGACCTTTTGTAGTGTGGCGTGTGATTTGCACATCAGCAGTAAACTCAGGAAATGCCAAATGCCACTGCTGCAGCTCCTTGACGCTGATGATATTTAAAGGAATAAACGGGCACAGAGATCGATGACTTTAAAGCAAACATTTATACTGGTATTTAAGTGCAGAACACTCACATTCGATTGCCCTGCGCGCAATAAAGCAACATTCATCGTAGCGGTTTTGCTTGAAGTGGCCGTGTGCAATTTGGTGCATCAAATAACATCTTTCAATATCATACGTAGCATGGATCAACCGCCGTTCCAAACGTGCCATTAGTGCCCTAATAACGTAACGATTCTATTGCAGATAACTTAAATGCATAACGGGTACGTCCAATATTTACTTAGAATGCTGAAGAGTTGTATCATCGCCCATCATTTGCTGGTATGACCACCGATCCCCAAATTTGAAGGACACAAAATCATTTGACTTGTCCGTTTTCAGATGTAGCAGTTTCAGTAAACCGTATCTATTCGATGGATTAAAACCCTTTGGTATTTTGTATTGCTCGGTGTAGGCCAATGCCAGAGTGTTGTAGACCTCGTTGTAGAACTCAAACTTCCATGGCGCCACTCGGATGGTCTTTAAAACGAAGTAATCACCCATAGCCTCCTCAATGTACTCTGTGAGTTTCTATAAATGCAGGACACCAAACAATGATAAAAGCAAAATATGAAATCAAGTCAACAAACTTCAGTGTAGTAGTGAAGGAAGTATACTTTATACAGCTTCCTTCGAATAACGGACATAACAAATTAAATTGAGCAAATGTGTTAAGATGCGTATGTATATTCTTTACCCAGAAGCGCTAACTCAGCCAAGGCCCTTCGAAGAATTATACCATCACTACTGAAACCGTATAGTCTACCTAGAAATGGTGGCAGTCGTAGCAGAACCTTTTACGAAGTGAATGATTATTAATAAATTCTCCCTCGAGTGGAAGATAAGGATAAAGCATTCTCACTACCTGGAGTGTACCGCACGTATAGCTTACTGGTGACAAATTCGAGCACAGGATTTAATGCGGGGTGGAACGATGACTATGTTAGAATGACCAGGTAATGATGTAATGAGTTGAAAACCTACCCTAAAACCATCTGTTGAAAACCTATGAAACATGCACACTGTGTACCTCCTTTTGGGCATTACAGATTGTGGTTCAACAAACGGTCCCAAAGTAGCTACCGCCCGACGAGGGAAATCAATATACTCAGTTGTGCAAACTAAAATAGAAAGTATCTTTAAAAATGTCGAAGCCCAACTTAGTGTATGAGGACATGGCCTTGTTTATTGAGATCCTGATGTGCCATCTTAGTCAATTTCCGGACAAACAAAATTTTTGGTGGACCAAGCATAATTCTTTCATGGGTCGATGATTTCTTGTGGATATGCTGCCATCTGCCACCAGTAATTTATACGTAATCCTGTCAATGGGATTTTGGGACTTATATGATTCGCTACTTCTCACATAAAGATTCTTTTTAGCTCTTAGCTTGCGTATGGCCCGCAGCACTGCATCCATATTGCGTCGTGTTTGATATTGAACACGGAACAAGTAGGCGTTCTGATATCTCGCCAACTTCTCCTGATCGGATATCTTATTGTATCTTATATAATACATGGGACTGCGTGCTTGTATCATTTTCTGGAAAATAGAATTGAAGAAGTGAGATCAGATAACAGAAGTCTTAATACTTTGCAAATGTAACTTACGCGGAATTTTTTAAGGACTTCATCTTGTTTATAAATAATATTTTGTACATATTTTGAAGATTCAGGACACTGCTTTAAAACTATATTTTCATTCTTTTTTATATGCTTTAGGAATAGGACATCATTCCAAGTTTGATTCACATAATTTTGATTGAATAAATCAAATTCTCGCTGTCGTCTTGCATTCTCAAGTGGCGATAAGACCTTCGGCTATGAAATTTGAAAAGACAATGGGGTAAACATTTACCTGGGTGTCTAGAGAGTTATGAGTGACTTGATGATATTCAACACACCTTCACTTCAAGAATACTGAGAACATCACATTTACCCTCTGCTTTCAAAACCTTCCACAAGGGACGTGTTTCGACCCGCTCTTTTTCTTTAAGCGTCGATTGCACGTGCTGTATGACTTTGTCATTTGTTAGTATAAAAGGGCTGAGTGCATCCCCTGCACAATCTTTAATATTCTCGTTGACCTGAAAGATACCAAGATATAGACACAGGAAGAGATATTCTCATTGTCTAACCAATCACCACATACCACAATGAGTCGCTTCTCGAAAATTTTGGTCTTGTTCCCGATGAAATAGCGTATGTTGTCGTGGAGCTCGACGAGACTTTCCTCGAACAGATTGAGGTCGTAGAGGGCATTACAGATTTCAAGGTTGATCGGTGCGCTTTGCACGCCATTTCTCTGTGCTTCTGCCAACTCTGAATGTGTTTAACCATATGACATGTGTTTAAACATAGCACCAGAAAATCAGTAACACTCTTGAGTTTACTCACCTGCTGCCGCCCTAGTGTCTCTGAGCGCACTCTCGATCTGAGCTTGTTTCCGTTTGCACAGACTCCGGTGGTATAGTGTTATATAGTCGGTCGGGTTGAGCTCGAGCGCTTTATTATAATAATGAAGCGAAGTGACCTCACGTCTGCGCCGCGTGTAATAATTCGCCCAGTCCCTGTAAATCTCCTGTTCAATTTTCTCATTCCAATTTATTTTCGCCCATACTGGTGTGGGTTCGTCGAGATCTCTTTTCGGCACTATTGAATGTACCACAGACTGCATTTTCCTTACTATTTCTTATCTCTTTTTTGATTCAAGTATGAAATATATTGTCCTTTTCGTTCTTTATTTATTTTCGTTTTCAATATAGTCTTATTATATATAGTTTGTTCTCTAAATATGCGTGGCGTATACTACAGAGTTGTTTCAAAATTGTCCTTATCATTGATTCCTCAAAAGATAATATGTCAGTGATTGTAAATTCTTGGCCCTCTTAGTAGTCAAAAATTAAAAAAAAATGTTTCATTGAGCCTCGTTTGAAGATACGATTGTCCTACCGCATTCCTTTGAAAGCATAAATCTCATTTATTTAAGAGTAGTTGAATGGAAGTCGCGTTTTTCTATTCGATGAACGCTGTAAGAAAAGCTTCAAGGCTAACTCGAGGAACAGTGTGTTAAATGTAATTGTTTCCCATACTCGGTCGTTGGTGGGAGTAGCGCCGGGACACAGTCGTCAGGGCATCCGGTCGTTATTCCTAGCTGAAAATAAAAGCCGGACACTCGAGCGAAACGACGTTAGAAATAAGTTTATTTAATAAGTTAATTATTGAATGAAATAAGTTATCAAACTTAAAATAAAAAAAAAATAAAAAATACTGTTCAATTACTATAAATTCGCAAGTGCACTGTCAAGTCGTCTCCTTTCGCTCTCCGAATTTAACAATACAAAAAGTAAATCAAGGGACAAGATAATCAATTGTTCTGGTCTCAAAGATGCCTGTTGAACGCAGTCCCCCGACTGCGCGCAGCATCCAAAAACAAAAGCAGCCATCAAGGAACAGCATGAGCGTACCCCACGCTCAAACAGCTGTCCGCATAAATAACAACAACGAATACCTTGGCACATCAACAGGCTTTGCAAATACAGCATAAATATCAGTGACTCTCACCAAGCTTCACTTCCCGCTAAGTTCGAGAGAGCTCGTGCTTGCTCTGCCGCAATACATCAAACAGTTTCACACTCACAAAGTTAAAACAATAACCCATCAGCAATCAAAACAAACGCAGCCTCTCGCTCTACTGTCAGCTGTTTCATGGCATCAGGTAATATGCAGACTCTGCCGTGGAGTGCACAATGCTCTTCACCAACGAAGCCACTCTCCTCTTTCCTACCAACAACAACAACTACAACGCAGACATCATCTGCAATCTCACTCCTCACAACAACGACCACGTCAACTTTCTCAGCTACAATGCTAGTTTGCTCCCTCTCTTCGGCAACATCACTTATCAGAGAAAAGACATCAAACACGGAAGTACAAACTTCAACCAATCAAAATCCACAAGATTCAAAAATAAAACGAAACCGTAGTAAGCTCTCTTCCAACAACACTTTCGAACAAAATATTGCTATTTTTTTTTTTTCATAATTAAATTATAACATTTAACGCAGTAAACTGCATAACACATTTGTCGGATTTAAGAAATAATGACGTGAAAAAAAACCAAATTAGACTTATACTAAATTAAAAACGATGTAAATCGCCGAAAAGGCAATGATATAGAAGGCTGTATCCTTCTTAGGGGGAGATCATGCGGGTGTAGCCTCTTAAGTCTACGCCTTGTTGAGATACGGGTGAGGGAGGAAGCTAGCGGATTTGGATGCGACAAAAGTCTGTAGTGATAGCGGCAGCTGTGAGAATTAATCACCTCCATAACAGTTGGCACGTCAAGATCCCTATGCAGCGAGGAGTTGCGGACGTACCAAGGGGCGCCCGTAAATCTTCTGAGAGCCTTGCTCTGACACGCCTGCACTCTTCTGATGTTGTAGGCAGTAGTAATGCCCCAAATTTGTATGACGTAGCGCCAAGCAGGTGCCACTACTTGCAGATAGATGAGCCTTTTATTAGTTAAAGATAACTTATTCGATGGGCGGAGGAGCCACTCCAGTTTCTTGAGCTTTTGGTAGCAGCGCGCTGTAACTACCTTAATGTGTGCATGCCAGGTAAGACGCTTATCCAGGATCAAACCGAGATACCGGATTTGCTCCATAGCAATAGTAAAAAAAAGAGGAAAAAAACACAAACAAAACGACAACACAAACAACACTTGCAAAAGTATTGGCTGGGCGCGCCTAATACTAAAACAGGTTCGAACACCTCTCACAAGACGGAACGGCTGAAGACGGCAGTGGTACAGAAGCAAATTCTAATGATCCAAATCAACCTCGACCATCTACTAAAATTCACAACCCACCACCAATATACGTACAGGACGTATAAATAAAGCTCTGAAAACCCAATACAACAAAACTACATTTTGAAAACAAAAACAACGAAGTATGCGAAGAGCCACATGACTCGTCGAACTACTCGGTGGTGGTTAAGATGCTCAGGGAAAACAAAACTAAATACTACACATTTAAGCCGAAAGAGGAGCGGGGATTCAAGACAGTACTTAGGAATATGCCCTACGCCACTGACCTTGACGAACTTAAGAACGAGCTATCGGAACTAGGCCACGTTGTCATTAATATCCACAATGTACAACAAAAACTCACGAAAAAACCAATGCCGCTATTTTTTTTATAGAATTAAAAGCCAAAGCAAATAATAGAGAAATCTATAATATTACCACACTCCTATGTACCAAAGTCATCTTTGAGCCACCACACCACAAACGCACGGTAGCTCAGTGTTCTAACTGTCAAAAATATGGTCACACAAGGAATTTCTGCACCAAAGACCCGTTTTGTGTCAAATGCGCCGGCAAGCTCAAGACTATTGATTGTAAATTAATAGGTGCCGATCAAATTAAATGCGCTCTCTGTGGTGGCTCACACACAGCCAACTACAAGGGCTGGGAAGTCTCTCAGAGAGAAAAACATTAAATAGGATGACCATCAGTCAGTAGAACAGACATCAAACAAAGTTAAAATTGGAATAACGTACGCCCAAACAGCAGCAAGTACTCAAAAAAAATCCCACAAATCAGATACAACCACAACAAAAATATGAGGAACACAACAAGAACGAAAGCAACAAAATTGAAACCAACAAAAACGAGACTAGTAAAAACGCAGAAAATAAGACTGAATTGTCAAACGATTTGGCGGAAATAAAAGATATAATAAAACAACTAGCGCAACAAATGAGTAATATGATGAACATCATGACAGTACTATTGACAAAACTCGACAACAAGAATGGATACTAAAATAAAGATTTTAACTTGGAATGCAAACGGATTAAAAAATCAGTTGAATGAACTACACAACAATTACACTAACATTGCTTTGATATCGGAAACACACTATACAAGTAGCCAGCACATGGACATACGTGGATACAAGATGTACCACACAAGCCATCCCGACGGTACAGGACACGGTGGGACTGCTATCATTATTAAACAAAACATTAAACAAAACGTACTGCTTCCATCCCAAGAAACCTATATCCAGTCGATAAGCATACAAATCTTCGATTCATCCGGACCACTAAGGATAACAGTCGTGTACATCCCACCAAAGCACAATATCTCACATTCGCAATACCTTAACTTCTTAAAAACTGTCGGACAACGCTTTATGGCTGCAGGCGACACAATGCGAAGCATACAGGCTGGGGTTCCGGAATATCAAACAAGAAAGGTAAAAACCTACAGGGTGCACTGCTGTTAGCAAAAGCTAAATATCTTAGTACCGGCGTACCCACGTATTGGCCAACAAACAAAAATAAAAAGCCAGACCTCATTGGCTTTTATATACTCAAAAATATAGACTTAAATAAATGTGTCATAACATCAAGGCTGGAACTCTCGTCAGACCATACACCTATACTACTAGAACTTAATTCAATTGAAGTGAACACGACCATTTCTAAACTATTGCACAACAACAAAACTGACTGGGATACCTATCGCGACTACATTAACACGAACTTAAATACAAGCATTCCACTGATATCACCCAGAAGGCAGTATTGCAAGCAACTCCGGACAAGATAATACACCATGTAAAGCGATACACACCCCTACGCTTCGCAAATTGATATGTACAAAACGAATATTGAAAAAAGGATGGACCATTTGCAGATCTCACGATGCGAAAAAGAAATATAACAAGGCAACTAAAGAAATTAGAAAATATCTCCAAAATCAGAAAAATTACGAAATCACGAATTATTTACAAGGGCTAACACCGACAAGCTGTACCGACTACTCCCTGTAGAAAACTACAAAAAAAACTGACAAATAAAATAATACAGCAGTCACCTATAAAAATAGAGTGGATCATAGGCAGGAACGACCCTAGACAAGGCGACAGTGCTAGCGAATTATTATGAGAAAATATTTGCTGATGAAACACTCAACGAAGATGACTGTCATATAAACTCGACAGTCACTCCCCAGCCAACTAGCCTTAAAAAACATTCACAAATGAAATACTCAAATGTATACAGCACGACATAAAGCCCAAAAAAGCACCCGGATATGACAAAATTGACGGAAAACTTTTAAGGGTAGCTCCCTTAAAAGGCACTTCAAGCAGTGGTATACACACGTAATATTTTCAACGCGATAATTAGATTAAATTACTTTCCTAAATTATGGAAAGTGGCTGAAGTCATTGCAATTCCAAAACCTGGTAAAGACGTATATAATCCAGCATCATATAGACCAATTAGCTTACTTCCAGTGCTGTCAAGAATATTCGAGAAGCTCCTGTTCCAGCGACTGTTACCTATTATAGAACGCAAACATATAATACCTGACCACCAATTTGGCTTTCGACGAAAACACTCGACCATACAACAAATCCATCGTGTGACTCATAAAATTTTAAACGATCTTGACAACAAAAAGTTCTGTATAGGAGTTTTTCTAGATGTAGAAAAGGCATTCGACAAAGTTTGGCACAAAGGACTAATCATCAAATTGCGCAATATATTCCCGCATAACGTACTACAGATATTATTACACTATATCACAGAAAGACATTTTTTCGTTAAGTAGTCAGATGAATATTCCACATTAAGAAAAATCCAAACAGGCGTAACACTAGAACCGTTATTATACACTATCTTTACAGCGGACATACCATCACCAAATGACGACGCTTCAATGATAGCCACATTTGCTGACACTATAATACTTTGAGCCCATATGCAAGTAAACGTAGCAACATCCAAACTACAACAGCATCTGGATACTACCCTAAGGTGGTTTGAAAAGTGGCAAATAAAAGTAAATAATACCAAAACAGTACATGTTATATATACAACTAAAATTAAATTCACACCACCTCGTATAACGATTGACGGAGCTGACGTAAAAATTGAAAATGTAGTCAAATACCTAGGATTATATATTGACAACAAACTCAAGTGGAAATACCATATACTTAAAAAACGGGATCAAATCAAGCTGAGGATTAGTCAATTATATTGGCTACTCAAATCAAAGTTAACATTAGAAAACAAAATACTGATTTACAAAGCCATTATAAGACCAATCTAGAAGTAGGAGCACAAATTTGGGGAACGGCCAAAAAATCAAATACAGACATAATACAAAGACAACAATCAAAAATCATTCGTACGATCACCAAGGCTGGGTGGTATATAACTAACGATGATCTGCATCGTGATCTTAATATTCGAACAGTGACAGAGGAGATTACAAAAATAAGTCGTATCTACCAGACGAAGCTTACCCAACACTTAAATGTTGGTGTCAACCTACTACCAATGCAGGAACTTCAACGCAGACGCAGGTTACAGAGGACAAGGCCAGTGGATCTGGTAGAATAAATTCTAAGCTAGATACAACACATATATCAATACCTCTTTATTTTTCTTTTTTTAGCTTTTTTCTTGTTTTACGTTGTTCATTTTTATATTCTATATTGTATATCATTTATGCTTATTTTACTTCATGTTGTCTATAATTGTATTTACTTTCATTTAAAGTTATATTATTTTTGTTACATTTTGGTTTTTTCCCCTACATCTTTACAAAAATGAAAAAGTTTTGTGATCTGCTCACATAAGTTAGCTATAACCCTAAAATAACGTTTAAACAATGTACTAATAGTCTTAATAAAAAGTAATGACATATGTACACGAAATATGGGAAATAAAAAAAAATGTAAAAGTTACTATAGCATATAGCGCTAACCCACTTATTTCTTGTCTTGAATAAGGCTGACTTGCTGCCTCTTGCTGCTTCTCTAGCAGCGGATCAAGGCGCAAAGCGAAAGCTACGTAAGAACTTCCGTCGCGCTGCAGTCGCCAAAGGAGCTTCTTTACACATTCGCTTTGCGAGAGTGCAATAGAAAGTCTTTAAGAACTTGAACTCAAAAGTATAAAAGATATAAAGTTAATTAATTAAATTTGGAGGCGCAGATTTTCGCAGTGAGTGGCTAAGCTTGTGATGCCACTTAACTATTCGCGTTTGTCTGCTGTTATCCAGCAGGTTGATGGTTAGCTGATTGACATGGACCTCCAACGTAACGAAGTATCGGTTGCTGTGGTTCAATGCTCGATGATGGGGCTTAAGATACTCCATGCTGTTCTCTTTTTGATTTTCTTCGCCAAAGCCGCGAAGGCAGAATGCATGTTCATTGGGACTCGAATGGTGCATCACGATCGGTGTAAGGATTTAAGAGAGTAAAAACAGATCAACAGCCTTCTGTTACAACGACTTGATGTATAGCTTTCTTAAAAGCCATATAAAGGCTACATAGGTAGACAAAAAAAAGAGGATGTGATCCACAGCATTTCATGTTGCAACGGATAAGTTATTTAATAGAACGATCATAGGTTCTAGGTGGTTTCATGGCTTTAAAGTGACTGCCATGACATTTTAGAGGTAATGACAGTATAAAGTTCTGTGATGACGTAGGTAGTTTTAATTAACGGGAAATTCTGCCATATCCAATGAATATCAGCAGATCGTTGCTCATTTCTCTGGCATGAATTCTGGATGATAAATGTTTGTATGCTCTTGATTTAATGTACAGTCGTATAGATCTTTGATATTTCCCACATTCTTAGCACTCCGAGAACCTTTTTATACGTTTACATAAATGCATGATATATGGATCAAACATTCCTGCTTTATAAATGCCAAATGTGGCCAACAAATGCTTTGTGAGTAATCGTTTATTCAGAATATTGTTAGATTACCCTTGAGGTGGTTTAGCGTGATTTTACATTTTAAATCATGCACAAAAATTCTAGGCTCATCGTTTGAAACTGCCAGAAGGTAGTTGTTTTCATTAGAAATATAAGTAGGCAAACAAGCTGATGTTCGGACTATGTATATATCTTTTATGAAAGAATACATCGATTTGGGTCACATGACAGCTACCGAAAATCCTATCTCGAGAGAGCCGTACTATTTCATTCCAAATTCAGAGAAGTTTTCGATGCATCAAGTCAGACATCGTCAGAAGTGTCTCTCAGTGGGTTGGGCCAACGATTCAACCATGCCTTTATGCCACGCTCCGTGTTAACTGGAAGTTGAAGGAATCAAAGTAATTTTCTATTAATAATTCTTAGGGAGCACTCCCCAGACCCCTTAAAATGTTATCGTCTTATCGTCCATTTTTATCTATTCGATGTCTCGCCCTCTTTACTCTGAATCAAACCCAATCTATCTATATATTTCCATTTGGGCTGTCAGAATCTTTGTATCCTAAGTGAGAGTTGAAGATATGTAGGTTTTTTTCTATGCATTTATTTTTTAAATTAACAATAGTTTGTTAGTAGATGCGTAAGAAAAAATTATTGATGTTCTAAACTCCGAAAAGCTAATCGTTGTCACTCAATCGAGTTTCTGTATTTCGGGATCTATTTCCTCTGAATTTCGGGATGTGCTTCCTTCTTCCGTATCTGCTGATTTGGTTGTGCGACGACTTGGGGTCATGCTCGCCATCAAGCTTACCTTCTTTAGGATCATATCCTGCTCGTTGCACGTAACGCAAGCTTCAATGAACGAGGCAAGGCTTGGTTCCCGCAGGCCTTGGGCCACTCGTAGTGCTGATTGAAGCACCTCCCGACAAGCTTCGACCTTTTGTAGTGTGGCGTGTGATTTGCACATCAGCAGTAAACTCAGGAAATGCCAAATGCCACTGCTGCAGCTCCTTGACGCTGATGATATTTAAAGGAATAAACGGGCACAGAGATCGATGACTTTAAAGCAAACATTTATACTGGTATTTAAGTGCAGAACACTCACATTCGATTGCCCTGCGCGCAATAAAGCAACATTCATCGTAGCGGTTTTGCTTGAAGTGGCCGTGTGCAATTTGGTGCATCAAATAACATCTTTCAATATCATACGTAGCATGGATCAACCGCCGTTCCAAACGTGCCATTAGTGCCCTAATAACGTAACGATTCTATTGCAGATAACTTAAATGCATAACGGGGTCGTCCAATATTTACTTAGAATGCTGAAGAGTTGTATCATCGCCCATCATTTGCTGGTATGACCACCGATCCCCAAATTTGAAGGACACAAAATCATTTGATTTGTCCGTTTTCAGATGTAGCAGTTTCAGTAAACCGTATCTATTCGATGGATTGAAACCCTTTGGTATTTTGTATTGCTCGGTGTAGGCCAATGCCAGAATGTTGTAGACCTCGTTGTAGAACTCAAACTTCCAAGGCGTCACACGGATGGTCTTTAAAACGAAGTAATCACCCATAGCCTCCTCAATGTACTCTGTGAGTTTCTATAAATGCAGGACACCAAACAATGATAAAAGCAAAATATGAAATCAAGTCAACAAACTTCAGTGGAAGGTAAGGAAGTATACTTTATACAGCTTCCTTCGAATAACGGACATAACAAATTAAATTGAGCAAATGTGTTAAGATGCGTATGTATATTCTTTACCCAGAAGCGCTAACTCAGCCAAGGCCCTTCGAAGAATTATACCATCACTACTGAAACCGTATAGTCTACCTAGAAATGGTGGCAGTCGTAGCAGAACCTTTTACGAAGTGAATGATTATTAATAAATTCTCCCTCGAGTGGAAGATAAGGATAAAGCATTCTCACTACCTGGAGTGTACCGCACGTATAGCTTACTGGTGACAAATTCGAGCACAGGATTTAATGCGGGGTGGAACGATGACTATGTTAGAATGACCAGGTAATGATGTAATGAGTTGAAAACCTACCCTAAAACCATCTGTTGAAAACCTATGAAACATGCACACTGTGTACCTCCTTTTGGGCATTACAGATTGTGGTTCAACAAACGGTCCCAAAGTAGCTACCGCCCGACGAGGGAAATCAATATACTCAGTTGTGCAAACTAAAATAGAAAGTATCTTTAAAAATGTCGAAGCCCAACTTAGTGTATGAGGACATGGCCTTGTTTATTGAGATCCTGATGTGCCATCTTAGTCAATTTCCGGACAAACAAAATTTTTGGTGGACCAAGCATAATTCTTTCATGGGTAGATGATTTCTTGTGGATATGCTGCCATCTGCCACCAGTAATTTATACGTAATCCTGTCAATGGGATTTAGGGACTTATATGATTCGCTACTTCTCACATAAAGATTCTTTTTAGCTCTTAGCTTGCGTATGGCCCGCAGCACTGCATCCATATTGCGTCGTGTTTGATATTGAACACGGAACAAGTAGGCGTTCTGATATCTCGCCAACTTCTCCTGATCGGATATCTTATTGTATCTTATATAATACATGGGACTGCGTGCTTGTATCATTTTCTGGAAAATAGAATTGAAGAAGTGAGATCAGATAACAGAAGTCTTAATAATTTGCAAATGTAACTTACGCGGAATTTTTTAAGGACTTCATCTTGTTTATAAATAATATTTTGTACATATTTTGAAGATTCAGGACACTGCTTTAAAACTATATTTTCATTCTTTTTTATATGCTTTAGGAATAGGACATCAGTCCAAGTTCGATTCAAATAATTTTGATTGAATAAATCAAATTCTCGCTGTCGTCTTGCAATCTCAAGTGGCGATAAGAGCTCCGGCTATGAAATTAGAAAGGACAATGGGGCAAATATTTAAACTGGGTGTCTAGAGAGTTATGAGTGACTTGATGATATTCAACACACCTTCACTTCAAGAATGCTGAGAACATCACATTTACCCTCTGCTTTCAAAACCTTCCACAAGGGACGTGTTTCGACCCGCTCTTTTTCTTTAAGCGTCGATTGCACGTGCTGTATGACTTTGTCATTTGTTAGTATAAAAGGGCTGAGTGCATCGCCTGCACAATCTTTAATATTCTCGTTGACCTGAAAGATACCAAGATATAGACACAGGAAGAGATATTCTCATTGTCTAACCAATCACCACATACCACAATGAGTCGTTTCTCGAAAATTTTGGTCTTGTTCCCGATGAAATAGCGTATGTTGTCGTGGAGCTCGACAAGACTTTCCTCGAACAGATTGAGGTCGTAGAGGGCATTACAGATTTCAAGGTTGATCGGTGCGCTTTGCACGCCATTTCTCTGTGCTTCTGCCAACTCTGAATGTGTTTAACCATATGAAACATAGCACCAGAAAATCAGTAACACTCTTGAGTATACTCACCTGCTGCCGCCCTAGTGTCTCTGAGCGCACCCTCGATCTGAGCTTGTTTCCGTTTGCACAGACTGCGGTGGTATAGTGTTATATAGTCGGTCGGGTTGAGCTCGAGCGCTTTATTATAATAATGAAGCGAAGTGACCTCACGTCTGCGCCGCGTGTAATAATTCGCCCAGTCCCTGTAAATCTCCTGTTCAATTTTCTCATTCCAATTTATTTTTTCCCATACTGGTATGGGTTTGTCGGCATCTCTTTTCGGCACTATTGAATGTACCACAGACTGCATTTTCGTTATTAAAAAAATTTTTTTTTTATTCAAGTATGAAATATATTGTCCTTTTCGTTCTTTATTTATTTTGGTCTCTTATATTGTTTTTTTTTTCCTCTGAATATGCGTGGCGTATACTATAGAGTTATTTTCAAATTTTTCTTATCAGTGATTGTAAACTCTTGGCCCTCCTAGTAGTCAAAAATCTAAAATGTTTTCATTAAGTCTAAATTGAAGCTACGTTTGTCCTACCATATTTCTTTTAAAGCCTAAAGACTTATATTGACATAGAATAGAAAATCTACCTTTCCAAAGACGCGAAGGCAGAATGCATGGTCATTGGGACTCGAATGGTGCATCACGATCGGTGTAAGGATTTTTAGAGAGTAAAAACAGATCAACAGCCTTCTGTTACAACGACTTGATGTATAGCTTTCTTAAAAGGTATATAAAGGCTACATAGGTAGACAAAAAAAAGAGGATGTGATCCACAACATTTCATGTTGCAACAGATAAGTTATTTAATAGAACGATCATAGATTCTAGGTGGTTTCATGGCTTTAAAGTGACTGCCATGACATTTTAGAGGTAATGACAGTATAAAGTTCTGTGATGACGTAGGTAGTTTTAATTAACCGGAAATTCTGCCATATCCAATGAATATCAGCAGATCGTTGCTCATTTCTCTGGCATGAATTCTGGATGATAAATGTTTGTATGCTCTTGATTTAATGTACAGTCGTATAGATCTTTGATATTTCCCACATTCTTAGCACTCCGAGAACCTTTTTATACGTTTACATAAATGCATGATATATGGATCAAACATTCCTGCTTTATAAATGCCAAATGTGGCCAACAAATGCTTTGTGAGTAATCGTTTATTCAGAATATTGTTAGATTACCCTTGAGGTGGTTTAGCGTGATTTTACATTTTAAATCATGCACAAAAATTCTAGGCTCATCGTTTGAAACTGCCAGAAGGTAGTTGTTTTCAGTAGAAATATAAGTAGGCAAACAAGCTGATGTTCGGACTATGTATATATCTTTTATGAAAGAATACATCGATTTGGGTCACATGACAGCTACCGAAAACCCTATCTCGAGAAAGCCGCATTATTTCATTCCAAATTCAGAAAAGTTTTCGATGCATCAAGTCAGACATCGTTCGAAGTGTCTCTCAGTGATATCTATATGGTTGGGCCATCGATTCAACCATGCCTTTATGTCACACTCTTAAGATCCGTATTTCGCAAATATGCTTTAAGTGGAAGTTGAAGGTAATCAACTTAATTTTCATTTAATTATTTTTAGGGAGCACTCCACAGATCCCTTAAAATTGTATCGTTTTTGTATAGTCACTTGCGAACAGCCTCTGTTCCGTTTTTTGGATAGCATGTCTCGCTATCTTTACTCTGAATCAAACCCTCGTAGATCTAACGGAAATCATCAACCGGGTTTTCGATCGTAAAAAGGGCAGCGAATTTCCAGTTCAACACTAGTCAACGTCCCAAAGCGTCATACTCGGTGTTCACGAAGGCACAAAGGCGTTAGGCCTGACTTGGAATCCGAGGGAAGTTATTTTCAAATACATGATGAAGATGTGTCAGGAATTTTTCGCAACTATACGATTTTGGCTTTCAACGCACAATTGTTCGATCTGTTAGGCCTGCTTTGTCCTGTTACCACTAGGGCGAAATTTTATCCATGATATCTGGCTGCTCAAATTACATTGGGATGACCACATTCCAAAGCCGCTTATTCGAGATTGACAATCCGTGTTGCTCTCCATTTACAAAATCAACTCGGTGTATATACCACGACACATTGGAATAAACAAAAAAAGCACCCTGGGTAATTCATGGATTCGCGGATTCGTCTACCCGAGCATATGGTGGTTGATTAGATGTTCCGAGTGAGTAGCCCCATGTTTTATTAGTACGCTTGCTCACTACTAAAGGCCGGTTGCGCCGTGGAAAATGAAAAATGTGCCTATATTGGAATTATGGGCTGCGCACCTAGCTCAATTTTGGAGCGAAGTGTCCCAAGTGATTGATTTTAAAGTAGACAGCGCCATATTTTGGTCACATTCGGAAGTTGTTTTACACAGATTGCCGAAACTCTGATTCTCAAAACTTACTACGTTAGTAACTCATCGTATTGCAGATATCCAAGACATTTCGAATTGCTTATGGCGGTATGTATCACAATCACCGAATTAAACAATTTATAAACAAGGATCAGTAGGTCCTGACCACAAAACAAACGTATTCAATTAACCGACGAGCAAATAATTCTCGAAACGAGAAAAGGTGCCGATGTTTTATCGCGTTTCATGTCGCGATAAATCTTATTGCTAAGACAAAACCAATATTCTTCGCTCGTACTATCAGCGCCTGAACTTGGTTCTGCCTTTTTAACTATATGTCAAATCGTGCAACTAGAGGCATTCGCAAATGAGATCAGAAAATTGGAAAATTCTATCGTGATACCACTGTTGTACCAAAGATTGAGTCTTTTTATAAGTCTTGTTATGTAGGGTCACGAGCATTAGTAGCCTTGCTTCGTCTGAATATTTGGACTTCGTGTTCGTCCCACCGGTGGCACTAAATTTCGAAGGCTTGTAAAATCGGACCTGAAGTCAGCAAAGCATTTACTCCTTAGGGAGTAGGCAGCGCAGGCAGAGAAGACGAACTTCAAACAGTTCTAATCGACCTCGAAGGTATCCTGAACTCGTGGCCAATCGCAAAGGTGAAAGTGTGTTTCCTCCTTGCGGAGGATAATAAGGTTATTCAACTAAAGTTTTTTTTCAATTTCTTTACAAGTAATCTTTTTCCGCACTTTTTTGTTCCTAAAGCTTACCTAATAAAAAGAGTCCACGTTTGTCTCATTGACCACATCGAGTAGCAATCACTTCCAATATTTTTTGTCCCTTTCTTTGTTAATACCAGTAAAGTTATTTGTTTCTATTTTCATGCTAAAGCTCCTTGGCAACTGATTACTTTGGATCCTTGTTCGAGTTTCATCATCGGTTATATATGAGGTGAACCGATTATTATTGGTTTAGTTTATACGGTGCTGAGGCTGCCATTTGAGCCTTAGGACGGCCTCTAAATGTTCGAGAGAGAGAGTGCTTTAGAGAGTGTCGTTAGAACGTAGACAGCATAACAAAGAATTACTGAATTTGTTTCAGCAATTTACCTACGACACGAATATTTAAAATAGGTATAGTCGAATTTGCGATTTTATTGGGTTAATAGTTCGTTGTTATAAACATGGTATTGAGGCCCAAATCTCATACTAAATCTACACGCATTTCGTTAGCGCTTTAATCGTTATCAACCGATTTGCTTGTCCGACGACTCGAAGACATACTCGTATTGGCGCTCATACTTATTTTCTTCACGACTATATCATTTTCGTTACATATGAGGCATGTTTCAACGAAGGATATGAGAGTTGGTGAACGCAGAAGTTGTGCTATCCGTAACGCCAATTGAAGTACCTCCCGATTAGCTTCGACTTTTTGGAGGGTCGCATGCGATTTGCACGTTAACAGTAAACTGAGAAAATGCCAAATGTTGCTGTTGCAGCTCTTCGCTTCTGTTGGTGGACAAAATGAAGAACAAAGTCAGAGATTAATGAGCGTCCGAAGATTCATTGACAGTGGCATCCCTATGTGGCAAACTCACCCTCAATCGCTCTACGCGCAATATAGCAACACTCATCGAATCGGTTCTGACGGAAGTGACCATGAGCGATTTGGTGCAACAAGTAACATTTTTCAATTTGATACTTAGCGAATATTAAACGGTGCTCCAATCGTGCGCTCACAGCCCTATCGTGTAAGGAAACTATAATAATTAATTCGAAGTCGTAGAGGTTCGTTAAGTATTTACTTAGATCGCTGAACGGCTGTATCATCACCCATCAGTTGCTCGTATGTCCACCGATCGCCAAATTTGAAGGATACCATTTCATTTGACTTTTTTGTATCTATATGGAGTAGTTTAAGTAGACCATTTGAAGTGGTTGGATTGAAATTCTTCGGCACTCTGTATTGCTCGGTGTAGGCCAACGCCAAGGTGTTGTAGACCTCGTTTAAGAACTCGAACTTCCAAGGCGAGACGCGGTTGGTCTTCAAATCGAAATAATCACCCATGACGTCCTCAATAAAGGTTGTGAGTCTCTATAAGTGTGGGATTTCACAAAAAAAAAAAAAAAATTGAACGAAAAGTTTGGATTAATAAAGAAAAAATGTTAACTAGGCTATGCCCAATATATAATATTCTACATACAACCAACTCTTTGTTTAAGCACACTGCAATACTATGTTATTCATCTCATTTAGAATATCGAGCCCTAATTGCGACATTGAATTAAGCGCAAAAAAGAAAATTTTACAGAAATGTTTTCCATTTTTTTTCAAACAGGTATTGCGGATTTTTTTAAAACATTAAAATTAGTCAATATTAGATCTCATATAAATAAGTGGTTATGGTGCCTATTTCACTGTTTTATGGTGAATACGTTTTGGTTTTGCCTTCACTCTTGGCGAAGGCTGAAATTGAAATATCACATTGTTTTAGCTTCGAAAAATATATTCGTTTCATTTATTTAATAACAGTCTTACAATAGAGCATGTTACATATTTGTAAATTTTACTAAAAAATTGTAAATGAACATTTTTAATCTTCTTCATTTGAGTTATTCATTATGAACCTGGTTTGGAATACGGTTCTTTTCGAAAAGTGCTTTCAAATCATTAAATTCATTAGAAGAGATTTTTAGTTCTGAAAAATATAAAGTTTGCTGTCGAACGGACTGGCTGAATTTAATGCTTATAGTTTTTCTTGGCTGGTTTCGAAATAGCCGCATTTCAGTTTTAAACCATCTTTATCGAAATTGGCGGAGCTTAGCATGCTCTAATTTAATTTATTCTTTTGAAAACAATTTCCAATTTAAAAAATCTGAATATTTTAGTGGTATGAATTCATAGCTGAGAGTTGATTGGTTTTTGAACTTCGAATAATACTGTTCGACTTTGAGTAAATGATTATATCGACAGGCATCATACTATGGGTCACAAATAAGAAGTTTGTATACACTTAATAAATGTGAATCGCGTTTTCACGAATTTAATCTAAGTGAATACTTATGAAAACGATAAAACAAGTGAAAGATCAAATCAGTGATTAGATCGATTCAAGAGGCCGCAAAGAAAACGGTAAGTCACTCTGTGTTTCTTTTTGTCCGTTTGCTTTTATTCATAATTGTAAGAAAAAACCAATGTGGCGCTTATGATATCTTTGTACAAGCATTAAGAAAAAATTTAAAATAAAATTGCTCTTACTTCAATGTCGCGGTTAGGGCTCGATATGTTTAAAGAACGACACTTTACTATAAGCAACACTTAATTATAAGCATATACTTAGGAGTATATAGAGGCAGTAATCTGAAACTGTGTATTCTAAGTTTCTGCACGCTTAAGTTAAAGTTCGTGTACAGTTCAATTTAAAAAAAGTATGGACTCGAAAAAGGAAATCCTGAGTGTTAATTAAATTAAATTTTCGAAAACATATTGTATGGAAGATATACGAGCCGAATATAATTTACAAGTGGGACATCCTTCGAAAGCTTAACAGATCACGTGTTAATATGAGACTGAATTTAGTAGGTTTTGTAAAATAATATCATCAGATGAGACCAATATCATTTCGTGGTCTTCTTATAAACGGAGTACATTATATTGGAAAACGTAATTTTCGATGAATGTGTTGACTTAGAATAAAGCAAAGTCGAAAATGGTCTGTAATCAGACAACAAGTTTACCCATGAATTGTGGACTATGCCCATGTAGGCACGTGCATAATAGTAAAGTATTCCCACTTGGTCCAATGGTGTTTGTTGATTTATCTGTTCACGACAATGGTGGAGTCTCATACAATTCAAAAAAAGTTCAAACGATTAACGTTAATCGTTGTCATCGAATTTCATATATACTCCCTTGGACACGTCATTGTTTGTGAATTCGATCAGAGGTTTTCATTGAATAAGTCTTGAGCAACTGCCGAATTAATTGAAAGACAACGAAAGTTCTTGCATATGTTTGTTAGGGACTAAACTAACCAAAAGAAACATTCCAAACGGGCTTTCGGATTTTAAAATGGATACCAGAAGATACGATTTTTTTATAAATACAAGGGATATTATTAGCCGTAAGAATCAAGTTGGATTCGAATTTAAAATTTTTCGTCTTTCTACATGCTCCGTTTTCACTACTCTTGCTGAGTTCATTTACATTTTGTGTATGAAGATGTGGTCTGCTAAGTAACGGGCGAGGAAAAGAACCTAGGCAAATCGAAAATATTACAGTTCATTTCAGATATGTACATACATAAATATGTGCAACCATGTATATATGTCTAATTGTCAGGAGTTCAGTGGACCCTGGATACGGCGGCAACAGTTGCATTGTATTCAAACAAAAACTCTTTACCAGTTGGTCTTTTATATAAATTTGAGTTTGTAATACAATAAACACCCCCCTTGATTATCATTTGGAAGTATGGTCAGATATAACGATGGAGTGACAGCAGACAATTGGGCAAATGAAACTGACAAATGACAATACAGGGCACGGAACTGACATCATCGGATATGAGAATCGGCTGGACTCTGTTTATATGTGTATGTGAATGTGAAATATTATATTTGCTCTAGGCATAAATTGTGAAAATGAAATTTATGATTGGGCAGTAGCAATGTCTCACTTGATTATTCTTTTTGGCTCTTAGCTTGCGTATGGTCCGCAGCACTGCATCCATATTGCGTCGTGTTTGATATTGAACACGGAACAAGTAGGCGTTCTGATATCTCGCCAACCTCTCCTGATCGGAAATCTTATTGTATCGTATATAATACATGGGACTGCGTGCTTGTATCATTTTCTGGAAAATAGCATGGGCGAAGTGCGGAATGATGAAAGAAGGAAAATAACTTGCAGGATTGGTACTTACGCGAAACTTTTTAAGCACTGCATCCTGTTTGTTTATGATTCTCTGCACATATTCTGAGGATTCGGGGCACTGCTTTAAAACTAAATTTTCATTCTTTTTTATATTCTTTAAGAATAGGACATCAATCCAAGTTCGATTCAAATAATTTTGATTGAATAAATCAAATCCTCGCTGTCGTCTTGCAACTTCAAGTGGCGATAAGAGCTCCGGCTATGAAATTAGAAAGGACAATGGGGTAAACATTTAAAACGGGTGTCTAAACATATGTCAGTCACTTGGTACTATTCAACGCACCTGCTCTTCGAGAATGCTGAGAACATCGCATTTACCCTCTGCTTTCATAACCTTCCACAAAGGACGTGTTTCAACTCGTTTTTTCTCTTTGATGATCGACTGAACGCGTTGTATAATGTTGTCGTTTGCCAGTATGAAAGGGCTGAGCGACTCACCGGCAGCGTCGTTAACGTTCTCATTAACCTGGAAGATAACAGGAAATAGAAATAGAAAGAGTGTTTATCTCATTTTCCAACCAATCACTACATACAACAATGAGTCGTTTCTCGAAAATTTTGGTCTTGTTCCCTGTGAAATAGCGTATGTTGTCGTGCAGCTCGACGAGACTTTTCTCAAACTGATTGAGGTCGTAGAGGGCATTACAGATTTCAAGGTTGATCGGTGCACTTTTCACGCCATTTCTCTGCATTTCTGCCAACTCTAAATGTATTTAACCATATGAAACATAGCACCAGAAAATCAGTAAAACTCATGAGTTTACTCACCTGCTGCCGCCCTAGTGTCACTGAGTGCACCCTCGATCTGAGCTTGCTTCCGTTTGGCCTGACTGCGTTTGTATAGTGTCATATAGTCGGCCGGGTTGAGCTCGAGCGCTTTATTATAATAATGAAGCGATGTGATCTCACGCCTGCGGCGATCGTAAAAATTCGCCCAGTCCCTGTAAATCTCCTGTTCAATTTTCTCATTCCAATTTATTTTCGCCCATACTGGTAAGGGTTCATCGACATCTCTTTTCGGCACAAGTGATCTTACAATGGACTGCATTCTGATTTATTCTTATTTTCCTGATACGAACAGTATTAAATATAAAATATGTAACCAATTTAGTTTTATATTATTTTTTTTTTCTCTGAATGCGTTTAACAATGAAATATTATTACAGACTGTTTTGACGGAAAACACAAATAGTCTAAGATATTGTAAATCAATATCAAAAACGAAAGGGGTATTGAAATAATAGATACACATTTTATGTTTTGTTATCAAAAAATAAAGAATAACACACTCGCAGTAAACTGCATAACACATTTATCGGATTATAAATGATGATGTGTATAAGAAAGGAATACAATTCGAAAAAGAAATTAACATAAGTTTTCAAACAACGTAAACCGTTAGTCGAAACTGGGTGAATGTTCTAACATTGGAAACGGCTATTGCATTCCAAACACAGTTTGCACCGGATTTTATCCTTCGAAGAGAGTTTTTGTAATTAGAATAAATCGTTCTTACAGAATTTATTCTTATCCTGGAGTTACTTCAGTTTATCAGTAACATTGCTCCATTCTATGATTCCATTCTGGAAGTCCTATTCCCTATACGAATCTGTTAAAGGTCGTCACATAAATGGGCGGCAATCACATTAAATTTAAAAAGATTTTTAAATAAGTTCGATAATAAAAATCTTGTAAAATGAACATTCATACGGAAGAAGAAATGGAAATTCGGTTCACACCATATTGTGTGTGTATAGTTTATAGGATTTCCGATGTCACCTTCACTGTGTTAAAAATTTCATGACAAAGTTACTAATCACAGAATGTGAAGAGTATAAGAGCCTCTAAGCCGACTCTAAGTCAATTAGTGCAGCTGTACATTTCGCATATATACCGGCTTGAATTTTCTGAATTTTTCTTTCTAAAAAAAAAAAAACATAACTATGTGGGCAACACGATATAATATATAATTAAAGGAATAAACAGAACATATGCTTACATAGTGGTGTATCCCATACAGGAGGGGTGAGCCGCATGGGCAATAAAATTACATTTTATTAAAATTCAATTGAGTTCTCAGTGGCTAATTAAAAACAATTGAGTGCCGTCTCCTCTGACCCTAAGTCATACGACATAATGACAATGATTTAGGCGCCCTTTGCCACGCCCAACCATTCGGTCAGGCGAGTCGTTTTTCTACCCAATTAGACGGCCACGCACGTAGTGCTAATCTACAAATTGCGCTGAGCCGTCAAGCGTCAAAATCATTTATCTTGTTTTGAATGTTCTAAAGAGTTAAGGGTTTTGAGAACTTAAGAAAAAAATATATAAATAAATAAATAAGAGAAAAAGAAAATTAAGGGAAGAAAAAGTGATGTCTTGAAAAGAAATTCGCAATTCTGCGATATGCATTCAAAATGAGCTGTACGGGCACCTCATTTTTAATCGTGCGAGTGTCGTTCAAGCGACGTTGTGGGCAATATGGACCGCAACCCTTTAGATCGTACAATTTATGCAAGTTTCCATCAGTCAGTTTGGGCAGTTTTCTTCAGAAATTTCCAATGATTAATTTTCGCGGCCCTCTTAAAAGACCTTTTTTTCTTAATTAATTCATTTGACAAATTGTGGCTTCTCCCATCGCTTACCAGAGATCCGCTAAAGAGGTCAAGTGGCACTTTCCTAAAACTTAAAATTAAAAAGAAGAGACAAAAAGGGGACCAAAGTTAATTGTTTTAAGTCGCTCCGCTTGTTAAATTACAAATGGAATGTTCCACTTGATGTTACCAAACAAAATTGATTTTGGCTATGGCCAAAATGTGTGTTTAAGCAACACAAGGAGACTTAAGGTATTGAGTAAGTGCCTGTTTTGATTTTGATCCTGCACTTCCATGTCGTAAACACAAGTGGAGGACTTGTAACAACAGCTTATCCTAAGTCGGGAAAGGTAAGAATATGAACCCACTCTCCTTCGAAATATTTTTACGTAATACTTCATGTTGGTCTATGTACAGTAATACGTCACAACGGCATATTCCCCCTCATTCCTCATAATAATTAAAGTAAAAAAGGGGTCTAATTTACAGATGGTTCGACCTATATAGTCACCCTGCGTGGAGAGTGTAAAAACACTAAATGCGGCCTATCTTAATATAGGGCAGGCGTTTGATAGAGTGTATCATGACGGCCTACTCTATACACTCAAAGATCTCCTACAGCTACAGTTGTTCATCTCAGTGCGGAGCTATTTGCTGATATGACCTTCTCCGTTGTCCTGGATGGGGTGGAATCAGCAGTAATAACAATTAAAGTGGGGTACCATAAGGAAGCATACTGGGACCTACGCTCTACAAGCTTTTCACCAGCGACATGCCTACATCCTCTATTCCTATGGATGACCCGAAGAACATCATGATCGCCACTTTTTCTGACGGTACAGCTATCCTGGCCAAGGACAACTGTATGTACTTCAGCTATATCTTCGCTACATTGAGCTTTCATTTGTTAACGCAAAACCCTGGAATATTGGTATAAACTTGTAGAAATGCGTTTGCGAGATCCATTCACTGCGCAGGGATTTAAATGTTTTCAAGTTGGGGATGTACAGAACCAACAAACTGCAGGGTACTTAGAGTGGCTCAAACATCACCAAAATCGACTATAAATGACTTGTCGGGGCGCGTAGAAGGAGAGGGCTCCGGAGACTGTAGACTGTCGACCTTGCCAACAGATACTTGTAATTGTAACTTAAATCACTAATCTAATCTAAGCTGTTACGTAGTTGTTCTTCTCTTTTAAATTTAATTTGAGTTGTTCTCCAATAACAGTAAAATTAAAGATATTTGTATTAAACCATTAAATATGATATGAGTACGAAACATTTGAAAAAATAATGTAATTACTATCATATATTTAAAATTTTGCTTTTTTGCACAGCTGAGTGTTGCACGTGCCTAGTGTTGCAAGGGGAAGATTGATGGAGGTTTGCAATTTTTAGAATTCCAAATCAATCATTTTTCGCGAATTCAAAATTATTTCATTATAATTGGAAGTATTTTTGTCTGTTTGTTTGTCTGTATGTTTTTCTGTTTATTTGTCTGTTATGGACGCCGGAACCGCTGGATCAATTTTGAAATTTTCAGGGAACCTTTAGAATAGCTTTTAGATGGTAACTGTGAAATTTGGTGCGAAAAAATCGTCGAATTTGCGAAATATTAATACCAACTTAATTCACAGATTCTTTTCAAGCTGTACAGATAAAAATAAAACACAAAAACAAAGTAGTACAAATTGTACAAAATCGGAAATGTTCAAATATTCGAATGAAAAAAAAGAAGATCAAAAAAGTGAAGAATACGAAATGCCACCCAAAAAGTCAAAGACTGAAAGATCAACGAGAAAATCGCGGCAGTAGAAGGAGCGCAGAGCTATTGAAACATCTGAAACAGAGCGAGACGCACGCGAACGCATCAACGCGCCGGGTTCCTGTTAGTTATTGTATAAACGTATATGAAAATAAATGGATTGGGCTGATTTCGCATTATAAACTCGAAGGTTTGTGAGCATAATTATAGGATATTTCCGAGCAAGCCTCGTTTTTCCAGGAAAAACTATCTGGCTGAGCGAAGCTATGTTAGCGTACGCGACACGAAGTCATCGATAAGAAGCATTTGCGTCGCCGTCTCGCAAGGCAGCATATTTACGCGAGACGGCATAATAATTGACTACGATAATGCCATCATCGCTACAAATGCGGATGACACAGCCACCCTAGTAAACTCGGCCCCTTGCCAAGAAGCTTTCAAATCACTATAGGATTAATTGCGAAGGTTTCGCGCCATTTGTCTAGTTGTCGCTAGTGACTCCAGAATCATTCAGCAGATCCGTTACCTCGGGCTGATCTCATATGGCTAGAGCCCATCCACATCAGAAAAATCACCTTCTAGACAGAAGGATGCACAACTTCTTAGATAATATCCGCTGTGGTTTAACCGTTCCACGCCACTATGACTTTAAAGTCAGAGTGTTTAATGCACATTGTGAAATTGTTGTACTATGAAAAAAAAAATATATATTTATTTTTTTAATTTGTTTTTATACATTTATTTATTTAAAATAATTATTAATTAGTTTTCTATTACCTGCAGTGGCAGCCTAACCTAATTGTATATAAAAGAAAAAGAAAAAATAATGTAAACCTATGACTTACAAACAACTCATAAAGAATAATACCTATGTACATATTTACAATTACTTATTTATATAAAGAAAATTTACTGAATTTGACAGTAGTAACTTATGAGAGGACCCTCGTAGGAAGATCCTGAGGGTGACACCTTTTGAGTCTTCTTTTTCTGGCTCTCGAAGTTAGCCGTCTCCCGAGTGCATTTGGGTGAGAACCAAGGCGCTCTAGATATTTGTATGTTATGTATTTGTTCTTCTAGTTGTTTATTAAATTAAACTTATAAGACTGTATCTTATTGACCACGCGGAAAGAAAATTTTAATATAATATCAACCACCAATAACACTTATATGAGATAACTCTTCACTAAGTTGTTATGTATTTGTATTTTAGTTGTTTATTAAATTAAACTTCTAAGACTGTATCTTCTTAAAGATCCGGAAAGATATTTATAATACAATGTTAACCACCAATCACACTTATATGAATTAGCTCTTCACTAAGGTGCCGCTTGTGCCTGGATAACATCGCCGACTTTAGGAACCATAAGATCCTTTTCGATATCCCGTGTACGCATGTACCAGGGAGCATTGCAAATTTTTCTAAGCGTTTTAGCTTGAACAATTCTGGTTTTATTCATATGCGACTTAGCAGCTATGCTGTATACGACTATTTTTAACATCAGACGTCCAGGGATATTCCGTTGCACAAACTGAGTTCTTTGATGTGTGTTAATTGCACTTTATGCGGAAACAAATGCAAATCATCCTTCAAAATGTGCCGCGAAGTAGTTCCACTGACGCCAAAATGCTAAACGCGGTGACGGTACGACACTTTTGGGTTCTGGGCAACACACTCTCTTTAACCAGTTCTTGGTCGTTGATGAACCGCATGTTGCCGATCTCCCACTGTCCCGTGCTCATCGAAATTCGACACCAAACGACGAATAGTGTTGTCAGACGGTGCGTGTTGGCCACGCTGTTATCGACGATATGCACGTTGAGTTAATGTACTCTATACTATATAAATCCCACCTGTCGATGATTTTCACGTTTTACCTTGGATTGTGGATGTTGTTTTTGGTTTGCACAGGGTATTATTATATTGATTACGTTTTGCTGCGCTTCATGCTATTCTTGTCGCAATTATAAAATCATACTCAGCTGGTATGAATTAATGTCGTTCCTTAGAGGGCCAAACGAACAAGTGCCTTCCATTAGCGGCGTTATGCCAACGACAAAAACAACAACCAAGGCAAAAATCAAACAAAGTCATAAAAATCTGGCAGTGGTAAGGATTCCTATAATCAACGGACACGCGTTGCAGTTACAATGGTGAAGAACATTGAACAAGGATGGAAAAGAGTAAAAGAGCGAGATACAACCGCACAAGCTGGTGTGCGCGCTAATGTTTTTGCAATTTGATAACGGTGCAACCGGATGCGACGACAAGTGGTTGCTGGTCAGAATGCTGGTTAGAGTGAGAGGGTGATAGCGCAAACCATAGCAGAGATAGAGAGTGACAAGCTATCTAATTGAGAAGAAATGTTTTGCGGCAGAGTGGTGAAAAATGTCGCAGACGCTAACGAGCAGCAATCGTTCAATGACTCTGCTGTGGAAAGAGGGTTGCAACCAGGGATGCTGCACTGGGGCCTAATCAAAGTGCGTTTGGTAGACACGTGCCAGCGGCGACGAAAAAACCATTGGAGAGTCGGAAAAGTTCCCACGGAATAAGGCGATTGCAGTGGGTTGAATTTCAAGTGTTCTGCTTATGATTATTATTATTATTATTATTATTTTTGAGCAAGTGTTATGAGAACAGGTTCAAAGCTGAGCCCGCGTAATCAGAACAGAGTCGCACGCGTTGCTAAATGCCGACGAGATTTATGAACGCCTCTAGTGGGAATTGACGTGACTTTTCGCTACAAATGGAAATGGATTTGCTGCATTTCTGTTTCTTCTTTTACTCTAAAACGTTTTTCAAATTTCGACCAACCTGAACCGTTGAGAACATAATGCTAAAATATTTAATTAAAACTACTCGCAATTAAATTTAACGTTCGCTCGGTCTAAACTTGAGTTGACAACTCTTCAAGTTTAACTGCATTTGCCGGAATTACGAAAAGTTTTCGTACTCTAATTGCTTAAATTAGTTGTCAGCGTCCAAGCGTCAAAGCCACGCCCTTACTCCACAACAACTGTCAAATGTTTCCCAGAAAAACAGACGAAAAGTTGTCAACCAAAAACAAACCATTAAACGAATACAAAATATCCTTTTGGGTCTATGCAAAGCCGCAATTGGGGAAAAGTTATGAACTGTGGTCAATGCAAGCCTACTTTGGGGATACGCTGATGGTCTGGTTGGCTTGGCAAGTGCTTATTGGTTTAATTTGATGATGTTTGTAGTTTTAAATGTAAGTACTTTACTCGCATTTGGCAGTTGACTTGAGTAAACAATTTAATTTAATAAATTTTGTCGTCTGTGTACCACATTTTGGCTATATCATTACCTGAATCCAGAATGCCAAGATACGATTTAAAGCGTCATTACTATGAAAAATAGGTCGGAATTTCAGTCCAAATAGGTCATTATCTCATAGGCAGCTACTCGTTATACGATAACTACTAGACATGGAATAAACCTAGAATAAACCTAAATTCACCTAGAACTTTGAACATTACCCGAGGTCTTATACGGAGGCTAACGCTCCAGTAATCTCGGAAGCTTTAAACTTCATGAACTTATACATATCTATGAACCTACTCTATACGTTTTAGAGCCCAAAAGTTATTCGATGTACAATAAGTAAATAAATCAGAATTATGGGTTTATATGAGAAGTATTCCTCTTAATGTGTTTAATTGTTAAAAAGTTATGTCTATGTACATTAAAAGGACTTTTAAAAAACAGTGAAATTGCTACAACAAAATAATAAATAACATGTGCTGGCAATATAACAGCTTGGAAATGCAAGAGACAGTTTGAGTGAGAGAGTGAGTGTTATGTAGAGTGTGAGCGAAGAAGAGTATGCGTGATGGAGAGTGTGAGTAAAGGAGAGTTAGTAAAATTGAGTGGGTGAGTAAAGGAGAGTGAGCGCAAAAGAGATCTGCAAAGCTAACGCTCACAATATAACAGTTTCGGTTGAACATTATTTTCTGTTTCTCCTTCTTACTTTTAGGCAATAAGCTGATGAGGATTGTGTTATAATGTGTTTTAAGAAAAAAATCTACGTAACTAAATAACCTCAGAAATAAGTTCGACAATTAGCTCTCTGTGTGGTCGGTTTTCGACCACTTGATGAAAAACTAGTATTAATTAATGACGTATATCAAATTATTTCCAACTAAATTTCTTTAATCGCAATTTTTGGAGTCTATATGTACCTAATATGTACCCAACATGTACCTAACACCGGAAGACTAGGCATTGTTGTACAATATTAAAGAGCATAAAGTTGAATAAAGTAGACTTCAGATCATTTAGTCGAGATTTCATTTATTATAATTAATATTCCTCGCTATATTTGTAGAACTTTTCGTAACAACTCAAGTAAGACATCCTTTCCATTGGACATAAGCAGCACGTTTAATTTCTAAAATCCCTTTATATATATAATTTTGTAAACAACTTTAATTTTTACTTATTATTTTGAAGTCTGTATTTGGTAGCGGGAGGCTAATCACCACCCTATCAGACAACACTACTAGATATATAAAACCAGCACAAGTCTTGGATAATCAAATTGAAGAGACTTGTGGGAGTCGCTATGCTCCTAGTGGAGTGGACAAGGAAATAAAATATTTGAATCTAAAGAAGGAGAAACTTCCTGAGCTTTGATATTTTCAGTTTTTGGTTCATATTTTCTTCCCCTAATGAAAGAAGTAGTGTTGCAAAGGTGTCGCATAATAATGCCAACTCTTCCAAGAATCCCCTTGTCATATTCCACAAACAATTGATACCCTGTATTAATTAAAAAAGAGTATTAATTTAATTTACCTGATTTATATGCGCACATTTTGCTCATGAGTTATTGCACTAAATCACGTAAATATCATAAGCTTCGCGACTGGCACAGAGGCCTTCGACTAGGCAACAAGAAGCTGAAAACTATGAGACAACTTCTACACAGGCGGAGGGATGAGAACTTGCTCTTCGAGGGAAGTGAAATGGGAGAGTGATTCGCTGTGAACCTGTTTATTAGGCCTTCTAATGCACAATAATACTTAGTGCCAAGGGTAGAAAATTACTCGGTTCCTAGGGGAATACTTACGCTACTTGCTGCCAAATGTGACCTCTGCGCCAGAGTACGGGATGAGATATACAATGGCACGAACTCGCCGGATATTGAATTACGGTACACGTCTCGGCTTTCAGGACTACAGTACCATTCCAAGTTGAGCTGAGCTGCCATTTGAGTTAATTTGTAGTTGTTGCCCCAATTGTTGCTGACATTTTTACATAAAGCGGCGCATAAATCACATTGGCTCATTTCCGGGTAATCAGTTCACTTGAGTTACATTTGAGGATTTTACTACATTTTGATTTCGTTGCTGTTTTTGCCAAAGTGTAAATGAAATTTCTATACAATGTACCGACTTGAAATATGAAACACTTAATGGGATTAGCAGGCGAATTTGTGGATTGCCATCGACAAAATAAAGCACAACTGGTAATAACCACAGAGTATCACGGAGATTTTGGTGAAAAGAAAGTGTAACTTGAGACAGTGCAAAGGCCATGTCTCCTTTGAGGCATATGAATAGAAAATAATATAAAACTTTTCATTTACAATACAATATATAGAAAATCACTCAATAACTCCAAAGAATGATTAGGTCCAAGAGACCAGCTCATTTTCCTTCTTAAGTACCAGTTTTCCTACTCAAAAAAAAAGATAATGTCTAAATTACCCGCATAAAGCTGCGAATATGTATGTATGTATATTTGTATATATACCAATTATATACCACTATATTAAAATAAAGAACAACTACAATTCGCAAGCGAACTGCTTCTCTACTTCGTTTGAGAATCTCGATCTAACTTATTTCTACGTGCTACGATGGTAGATTTACTAAGTGACGCACTATATTGAGGCCTATTTTTGACGAAGCAATTAACTCGATATAGGAAATATAGATACATATATAAAAAACAAAATTAGCACTTGTTTGGATCGTCATCGAAAAGGAAATAAAATCATATTTCAAATATCGTACATTTGCCGGTACGACAGGCGCAGTACCTACTTGCAGAAGGTACTAGGTATGCCAATTGAATTCTCGCAAGTGCTGATTCGAAGCTGAGTTATGAAATAATATAGTCATTGTTGTCCGGCTTACACTTGAATAACTAAGAATCAGTTAGTTCAGTAAAAAGATTCAACTGCTCTCGAAAACTTTCTGATTCTCATGCTGCATCTCCCACAATTATGGTATGAAGCGAGCATCGCACAATAGTGTTTCCATACCCCTACCTCAAACCGAAAACAGTTGTGACACATTCGTTGTGCACTTAACGGCAATTGCAGTTTTATTGCTAAAACAAATGAAAATACTCACATAAATGGCGATACTAAATTGAATCGACCCGACGTAGGTGTCGACGTTGTCAGATGACCCCAAAAGCGAATTCGTTTGCAGTTAAATTGATTTCTTCTTCACATACGCATGAGTTGATGTCGCTTAGTAAATGCGATTGTTGCAGTTGTTATTTCAAGGCACCTGCTGACAATTTCAAGTGCAACTCGACGCTCTGAATTTATGTCAACAACAAAGATAATTTTATTTCAACCACCAGACGGGAATTCGTATTTGGAGAGGATAAGCAGATAAATGGAAGTAGTCACTGTTTTGTAACGAGTTCGTCTACCCACATTAGGCTATCTGGGCTGAGTATACAGACCTTAGCGTTTCATATGTATCTTTCAAGCCTGAAATTGGGTTCTAAGTCACCGAAATAAACAGCGTGCTTTGATCATCACAAGTAGATTACTCAACGTAGATAAGTTCTTCACCAGGTCGGGCTTATAAACACACACACACACACATACATAGTTTGCTGTATGTCAAGCGGTTCACAGTGCAAATGCCTACTGATTCGAATTACCATTAAGTGGGTCTTCGTCCAACTATTTCATCCTTAATGTCCAATCACGCAAAGTTACAGTAGAACAGTTTTCCAAAATTCAGATGATTCTATACAATGTCACTTTTTCCTTATAAAATACGGGAGGGTACCTGACCCCTTGCTACCTCATGGCATGCTCTCGGAGTGGTGGGTGTGTTATATTTCGTCGCCGCGTTTTTTCGTTCTCAACGTTTTGCTTTTCTCGCTCCCCCTGTCGGACACTAACAGACTAAATTTAAAATGTCATGGAGCGGACCAGAAAATCGATTTGAGTTAAATTTAGAATTTGACATATTTTTCAACTGCAAACTGTTGAAGCAACATTGATTTCATACAAAAAATTGGATGGAATTTCCCGACTCCATGTTAACGGATTTCAATGAAATCTATATAAAACCCTTCATCAGTCATGGAAGAATATATATTCCAAATTTCACACTGATCGAATAACTCAGTCAAGCAGGATACTCAAGCATAGGAACAAAGTCTATACAAAGTTTGTACGAAGATACACCTTTGTTTTATATATATATAGATATACTTATATTCAAAAACTCCTCCCAGGGGTTTGGGATAGAACCATGCAACAGCACTATTGGAATAAGTATGGAAGTCTAGTATATTGTTTCTTCATGTTGATATGAGCTTGTACAGTTGAAGGCAATGGGATTTTAAAACTATGATATCATTACCTCACAATATTCCTTTGTCAAGTCATTTGTAGTTTTTTCCTTCCGGAATATTTTGGAAAAATATTTAACATCATCTATTCATTTTCCTTTGAATCGCGGGTTTTTGCTTAAATTCGTTGCTGACTAACGATTCTAAGGAGTACCCGCTTTAGCTACAAGGGCTCTAATCGCTTGCAACACTAAACAAAACAAAGACATCAAACCACAATAATTATTTACGATTGCGCAACATGATTCACCGTCAAGCTCATCATCATCCATGGAGCGTGGTAATTACGAACAACAGCAGCGCCGAAAAAAGGCAAGCGTTCACAATCAATCGGTTGTTAGGATGAGGGTTAGGTCGGGTCGATTCGAGCCGTTGTGGTGGTTTTATCAGCACATCGCCTGCTGACATATTGGCACGATGGTATTCCACACATTTATACACACACACAATTCTTTCTCATCTTTCTCTTTCTGACTCTGTTCCATATTCAATTGCCTCGATTGTATGACACGCTCAAGTCCCTTTCTACGCCCTTACGACTGCTGTTGCAGCATCAATAATCCCACAGGACTAATTCAAGTGTAACCCCTTGTTATCTCATTCCCTCCTTCCTACAACAGCAACGACCGCCAGAGAATTGAGCAGTTAAACATTTTGGTGTCATAAGTCGAAATTACAAAGGATGCACCCCCTGCCAAAGACCCTTTTGAAAGTGTTTAACTCAGTTGTTTGTGCATCATATTCACAATGTTGGCTGCTTCTTCCCACTTCCTTTTCATATTTTTAAATATTTGTTTTTGTAATTGCTAGTTTTTTCTGGTGATATTTTCATATAAGCAAGACATTAATATGAGTGTTTCTTAACTAGTTGCACTTCTATATCTCAAGCCTATTGGCACAAACCATCGCATTGAGTCCATTGGCCAACCGAGTGAATCTACTTGAATTTTTGCCTTACGATTTTTAGGTCTACAAAAATATATCGAATTGAGAAGCCCATCTGGGCTACTTGCTGAGCTCTCACCGCGCTTTGAAATATTGAATCTCTATACAACAGTGTTTTAAAACTACCTAACTATAAGAACTGAATAAGTTCTATTCTGGTGACTCAGCGGTGACCACCTCAAGGACTTAATCAGTGCTGACAATTTGCCAAAGAAATGTCTAATTATTAGAATTAGTCGTTCAGAGTATACATTAAAGTGCTTATTCCCACTTTTAAGAGCCACATACACACACTAGTTCAAGGCAAATTCCAATACTATAACTTCGAGTCCTCCTAGCGTGTCAGAGAAGGAATATAATTTTACGTGTAAAATGGTATTTTAAACCTTTTAATCTCCGGTGTTACTGCTATTACTGTGACATGGTGGAATAATCTCATTTCACTATATTTAAAGAAGGGAAATGATTCCTCATTAAACACAAACACAACATAGCAGCAACTATGTATTATGCAACTAATGGCTATGATGGGTTCAGGGCCAAGAAGGGGAACTCACAAATTCATTCGCAGCTCCAATCCTTTTCGAGTTATCATGTCGAACATCTGGGAGATATGTAACTTCTCCGAGGAATATTAATACCATTAACGTTTTTCTCTTATGTTGCATGCGAGGGTGTTCCGAGAAGTAGACAGCCTAACATCGACGCATATTTTTTATAAGCTAAATTTAATTTTCAAGTGTTGAGAATGAAGTCTTAAAAACTTAGTTTGTTTTGATATGATCTCAAAGCATTTTTAAAAATGGAAAAAAATCGCTACAGTATACAATATTTATGATGCAATATTCATATACTACCTGCCTTTGATATATTTACAACTGTAACATAAGACCATACTATGTTTAAAGATTGGATTATATAAGAATACTAATATTGCTCCGTACGTGTCATTGAAAAATTTTCAATTAATTTTTGGAGGTACAAGAAACAAAAATTAATATATAAAACATTGATTCCAATGTGTCGTGTCCTTCGGAAACAATGAAGAGGACTGGCACTTATATAAAGTCTCCATTAATGAACTTTATTAACTCACTATTTGTCGCATGCAATGCTCGAAATACTTGGGCTTATTTTGGTCCATTTTTCAGGAACATTTAGGCCATATATGTTAGAATTTTGTGCCATATCACAAATCACTTGATATACCTTTCATTACATTACACCCATTCAATCTTAGAAGGTTCGCTAAGTCAAAACATTTCACAGGCCATCAAAGGAGTCAAAAAAGTTCTTCTAAAAAGGAAACCACTGACAAACGGTGGTTGTCACCGTTTCTAAGTGCCAGTCAGTGGTGACTATCCAATTGAATCTAACTGATTTTTTTTGAAAACTTTCCAAATAATGCCTGGGAACTACAGAAACAATAATAAATATAAAAAAGTGAAGCTTAATCGAAATAAAATTTATGTGCGTAAAGATAACTCAATGAAAAAGGAGGAAATATTTTCATTTCCCGCATTGTTTTTATGACTTGGAATATTTACCGTACTAATAAAACAACGGCGGCGTTCCATCTTAATTAAGCATTTAGTCGTGTGAAAAGCGCGGCATGAGTCAAGCACTTAAAGTACTCATAGAAGAAGAGGCACCCAGAGCGGCACGTGTTAAAACTCAAATACCAAAAAAAAAATAAAAATTTAGTAATAATAAATAAATGAAAACAAGATAAATAAACAAAACGCCAAATTGTAGAAATGGTTAAAAAACTTAGCAATGGTGAAGGGTGGGGTGACAGGACACGACGATGACTTAATTGATTAAATGAATAAAAAGAAGCCACCACCACCACCGGCAATAATAACAACAATAGGGCTAGTACCCCGGAAGTGTTAAGGTGCAAAAACGCTAAGCATGGGTATACTTTATTAGACGAATGAGCCGAGTATTAATCAAACAAGCAAACAATCAGCGACAGCGCCCAGCAAAACTCGCTTCGGATAGCACGCCCCGACAACGTTCGCTATGAGTCGTTCCCTGGAGCAGTTCTCATGCTTAGTGCTTATTTGATTACGACTTTTTTCTGTACGCGTTGCAAATGAAGGGAGGAGACATGTAGCAATCTAATAATTGCTAAAAAGAATTTTTGTTAGATACGACAGTTCTACCAGGATAAAATTACAAGCCCTTTTATCATCTTTAGTGTGAGTCATCGCTATGCGATACTCATGAGAGTGCAAATAGAATTGGCTAGCGTGTTTGATGTTCGGATTAGATTTTTTATGGCATTAAATTGACTTCAAGTAGTTATGTATACTTTTGGTGCAATTCCTTACACAGTGAGAATACTGCACTCCCACAAGTTTTCTTGAGAATTCAGTTCAAAAATCGGATTTTATGATGTTTTCCGATTACTAACTACGCACAAAGCCAAAAGACTAAGAGATGTCTCAGCAGTTGAATGGTAAATTTGAAAGAAGAAGAATTTGTCATCATAACAGGCGAAACGACGGACCCTTCCACAATTTCCACTCACACACTAAGTAAGGACTGGTTTCGTCATGTTCTAGACGAAGCGTACTTAGAAGAATTTTAAGTTAATTTACTGAGCCGTTGATACTCGGCTTAACCACAATCATTACACGATTAGAGTCGAGGGTATAGCTTTCTGTAATATTGCAATATAATTGACTTGGCCATTAGCTAACTAATGCCGATTAAGGATTTGAGAAATGTATCCAATTAACAGTTGTCCGCCCGTGGTCTCACTTTTCTTTACAACTTAACCACCGATAACCCATCATACTGTTGCGAAAGGATAGTAGATGTAGGACATTGAATCATTTCTATACACTCCTAAATCCATCCTTTGATTAACTCGATTGCCGCTTTTAGTCTTTTTCCCAAATTTCTCTTTGCAAAAGCAATGATTGCATTGGAACCGAAGATTCCTAACTCAGAACCATGTCAGTCCATGTGGTATACATTCCAAACTACCCACTAGATGAAATCAAGCAAAAGTTATTCTTGTAAAAGTAATACTTCAAAAAAGAAGAAACAAAGAAAAAACGGCCGGTTTCTTTATAGAATTAGAAAGCAGTAGTAAATAAAGGATTTTTGTAGGTAACTCCTTGGTATCTGAACGCTGAAGATTGTGGTGTGCTCCGGGACTCAGGGGAAGTCATTTGTGCCAGACTTTGTCGAATGCCTTTTCTATGTCTAGAAACACTCCTATGAGGCATTTTTTGTCGTCAATATCGTTTAAAATTGTCGAAAGCCAAATTGCTGGTCAGGTACTCTATGATTGCGTTCTATAATAGGTAACAGTCGTCCACACAGAAGCTTGTCTAAACCAGCACTGGAAGTAGGCCTATATGAAGATGGCTTTGAAGTTCCACCTTCCACCTTCCACACTCTAGGAAAGTAATTTTGTCTAAGTATCGCGTTAAATATATTGTATATATATAATACTACTTTTAGTGGTAGTTCCCTTAATATTTGAGTCAATTTTGTTATATTCCCTTTTTGCATCGTGGGATCTGCTAATGGTCCATGTTTTTTTACTTTATTTTAATTTTCGTTTAGTACATATCGTTTAGGTGAGATATATATAGTCTATTGATTTTAATCCAATTCTTGTAGTTAAATTTGTATTAATGTAGTCCCGATAGGTATCCGAGTCAGTTTTGTGGCTGCGCAGTAGTTTAGAATTTGTCGTGATCTAGAAGTATAGGTGTATGGTCTGACGAGTGTTCTAGCCTGGATGTTATGTTATGCTTTTTAAAAATTAGAAGTCAAGTCTGGTTTTTTATTTTTATCTGTTGGCCAGTACTTGGGGGCTCACTGGTACTAAGACTTTTAGCTTTTGCTAACAGCAGTGCGTCCTGTAGGTTTTGTCTATTTTTCTTGAAATTCTGGAACACTTGCCGTATTGAATACCTTTCGTCTTAATTTCCCGGGTGTGGTCCATTCTCGCCAGCCTATTCTGTCACTGCACCAACCAGTTTGTGTCAGTATCGCTACCTACATAAGCTTAGATGGCCAAGAGCATTCAGACAATTGTTCTTGTCCGTTTCCACAATCGAACTCTGATGTCAAAAATGTTCAAATTTCTGTGTCGTTAAAGGTCACGTGCTACAAAAAGACCTGTATAGCATTTTATGGGTTGACGTAGTCCTTTACTTTAGGATTGCCCAAAGAGGCACCGCCTAAAAAGAGTAATCCTTTTAATGCCCGGCTGACGTCTTTCATTATTATTGTTAAAAGACTTTTAGATAAAATAAGACAACGGAGACAGTTTTCAAGCTCTTCATTGACTCCAACAGTCCGCGAAATTTACCAATCTACATCTTCAACATTGCCACACTTCAAAATTATCTGCAGTCGTCGACTTATGTTGGTGTGATTAAAAGAGTGTCGAAACCAATCCATTTAAACGAAATGAACGTGACTAAGACAATGGAACAGACTTCAATTTCATAAATACATATTTCCATACAACACTCACCTGCTTATAGCTTTAACCAACTCGAATGACACTATGCACCTCCCATCAACCAGCGGAAATAGAAAAAGCTCTAAAATCGAGAGTCAACTTGTCATAAGCGACGTATGCAAAAATAGACGGCAAACACTTGTATTTCTTATTGATGAAATTGCTTGCTATCTTCCACTCGCTTTTAGATACATTTGCTCTTTAGATACAGTCGTTTGCTTGGCAAATTGCAGACCGGGGAATAACCGTCGCCCATCGTCGGCGCTGGTGACGGAGGGGAGGAGTGAAAAAATATTATTTTATTGTAATGTTTGAGTGTGGCAAGGCGGTCACACCGCGTGTGCGACACGGGTACCAAGCCAGTCCGCCCTTTGCTCGGGTTGCCGTGGACGGCGGGCGTACGTGACACTCGATACGCTTTACTCCGTTCGCCTGACACTTTAGGGAATAGTCAACAAACATATTCGTATCATGATGTTAATGCAATATTTTTTATCCATATTCAATTCAATGGCGAAGCGTTTTAGTTCTGACGCTGACGTACTTGACGTGTTATTTCGTTAAATGGGTTTGACAGTTTTTGAGTCGCACGGAATCTTGCAAAGCAATTTTAGATTGGATCCAAAGCAATATTTATGATTATATTTTGTTTTATACTTTGCATACCACTCTCCAATCCACTTTAATTTATATGTTTGTAATGTGCAGTGGTGTAGTGGTTTTCACTATTGAAGCGACAGTCGAAGGTACAATACATGGCAGAAATCATCTCATTGAAAATGTAAAACACGGTTTTAGAAGTAGACAGACACAAATGTCTAATAATTTTCTCATTTTGTTTATCATTTATTTCAGTTCCACAGTATCTACTCGCTATGGATATTTTCGATCTATTTGGAATCGGTTGCAATTCTGCCACAACAAAATACATACAATGTTGAAATACATACAACATATTGGTAAGTTCAAAAGATAACTTTATCCTATTTAACGGACTAAGGAATTTTGTTTACCATTTCAGTTCCACACAACCAAGGCGGGGTTATTTAACTACCTACTCCCGTCTGACCTCTTCCTCAATGGAGGACTGGGTTTAAGGCACAGGGTGCATTATAAAGCACTCAGTGTTCCTTAGTCTGACCTACTACAGTAAAGTGAACTTGTGTGACCTGCTTTCCTGGTTACTCGTAGATGGTACTGATTTAAACGACATGCATCCTGTTTAGAGCCTTTAGAGATATTCAAATGGGCTGGAAATACCAAAATGACATGGAAGAATGTTCATCGTCCGATTCGAAGTCAAATTGTACCGGGATGTTTGACTCTAGCCTCTTGACCAGGAAATCTGACGCCATAGTCGTAGGTGCAAACTTGCTCCAACTTCGAGTGGAGTTTGACCTAGTCTTCGCTAGTCTTATCTTTAAGGTACGGCGACTTTTGAATACCACTATGAAAGAAGGGATCTCTAGGTAAAAGGGCCTGGAGGTTGTTCAGTACACAAAGAACACGCCCGAAAGAGCAGTATACTAAGATAAAAAAAGGACCAGTGCACTCACGTGAAGCCAGCGAAAGCGATATTGAGAATGGTAAGGTGAAGCGTTTGACTTCATTTTGGCAGATCTTTCAAGTGGGCCATTGGAACTTTGGTGGTGCGACTGATGTAGGAGGTCATCATCGATGTCACCATCAAACAGACGCAGCGATAACATGAAGCCAGAGTTGAAGTGTTGTGTGCTTTGTGTGCCACAAGCTATGATTATAAATTGCTCGCAAAGAGCATACGCTTGTTTGCTTTGAACAAGAATTTTGAGGCTCTGTTTTCGGAATAATCATTTGGTCGAAGTATCCGCTTCCTCTTGCATATGGACACTTTATTTTACGGGAGACCACTGGGCTTCTTATCTGCTAACAGGTTTTGCCATTGATCCAGTGGCTGTGATCTTTTTACCACATCAGAAAAATTCACATTCAAGAAAGAATATGTGTCTATTGGGAGGTTTTATATGACATCTACCGATTTCAATAAAGTCTGGTCACATATTTTGAATTAATAAATTTCATTTATTGTTCATAAACATAAAAATACTCAATAATCCTAAAACATTTCTTTAACATTAAATGAACATTTAAAACTGCACACATGCACACATTTCACAATCAGTAGCGTGTCCTTGTTTGCAATTTTGCTTCAATAAGTTAAAAAATTTGTTAATTAGTCTACATCAAATTCATTGGAATGGCGATAATATCAAAAAGAGGTCCTCTAAATAATACGGATTGATTTGATTTACAGACACATACGCGTAAACAGCATTTAAAAAATTCCACCTTAACTAACGTTTAATTATTAATTATTAAATAATTACTATATTTACTGTTTTGATTTTTACATGTACATAAGTTATTGGGAGCGCGGTTTGTTTGGATACAATTTACAGTTACAAACACTTAGACGAATTTCTAAAATTTTTACAGCTTATTTTTCATGTGTATTGTTTTGATGAGTAGTTGAAGGTTAGCATTCTAACGGCACATTTATCGCGATAACGGTACAATTAAAGTAGAGTGCGATTTCTTGTTTGGGTTTCTTTGGTTTTGCTTTCGTTTATTTATTTATTTATTTCATTTTATTTTTATTTCCTTTTGGCAACATTGGAATAATTTTAGTTGTGTTTTTAATCTTTATTTTTATTCTTTATGTTAGACAACAAAAAAGTTCAAATGCGTTTTTACACCGGGTGCCGTTCTCAGTGAGGTTGGTGTCGTTGCTATTTGTCTGCTTGTTGCGTTGATTGCACATTGCCGTTGCTGTTGGTGTTGTTGCTGCAATAATTGCAGGTGATGATGTTGAGGCTGTTGGTGAATATGATGCTGCTGCGCATGTTGATGTTGTTGTTGCTGTTGTTGTTATGCGAACAGCGTCACCTTCTGACAGTTGAGTGTGGTAAGTTGTGCGTTCATCGTGGTCGACACCGTTGGCAGCTGCGCCGACGCCGCAATATTCATTGACGCAGACGTTGGTGTCGTTGTTGGAGGTGACGCGATGACTCCGTTCAACGTTGGTGTGTGCTGTTCCGCACTCGGCGCTGCCGTTACACCTCCATTTGGCGTTGTCGGCGTTGTTGGTGTAGTTGGTTGTGCATTGGCTGCGGCTGCCGCTGCCACCGCTGACATGTACTCCACCTTGGCAGCCATATTGCGTTCAATAAATGGCCTCAGATCGGTGTGTTGAGTCTCCTTGTGTCGACGCAGATCCACCTTGCGCTGGAAGGATTTGTGGCATAACTTGCAGGAGAAGGGCTTGTAGCCGGTGTGCTTTCGCGAATGCGTAATGAGGTTCGAGCTTTGGCTGAAGGCTTTGCCGCAGACTTGGCACTTGTGGGGCTTTTCACCTGAAAGGAAAGTTGGTAAAATTTATTATTGCTCAACCTCAACGAACGCAGAAAGTGAAATATGAAATATTTTTGTAGTCATTTTCAAATAAAAATCTGGTTTACTGCTAAAACAGATAACAAGATGGCATCTGCGTCTAGTGGTGTGGCATACCTGATTGTGCTCTTTAGAATTTGCAAGCCAGTCTTGAATAGACACAAAGCCACTCCCACACTCACCCAAAGATGTACTTAGTGCCTTAGACCAAAGAGTATGTATATCTAAAAGAACACTAATGTTCCCTAAGCTAAGAATACTCTATACATCAGGCTCCTTTCGACACTGAATTCTCTAGTACGCAACAAAAATAAAATCAAATGCCTACTTATTGTGGTGGCCAAACACCTAAAAGACGTAAAATGCAAGTACAATAGAAGAAATGAAATAATAAAGCTGGAAATCAAATGTTTGTGAACGAAATTTGGACTACTGATTAGGCTTCAAGGCTCATCTACACTACATTAAGTGCAATATAAATAGCAAAGATAATACCACAAGAGCAATTAAACAGATTATGCAGTTGGCAACGGCTAACCCATTATCAACTAATATGACCAGAAGCTATAGTACCAAAGTATCAGCCGCCTTGTGAGCCTTAAGAGTAATGTGTCAATTTCATTCCACATTCGAAAACACATTAGTGGCCATAGGTGCTATACTCCTGCTATCTACGAAACAATATTAGGTGGATACTAAGAACAATGTAAGAACTAGAAGCATTAGAAGTGGTATAGTTCGTGCATTGAGCGGGAAATATAGAAGCAGAGCCTACCTGCTTTGCTCAACAGGCGGTATGGATAAGCTGGCTATTATCTAAAACAACTATTGGAAATGGGTGCTCCAAATCACACTTGAGCAACTACTGAAGACGTTGTTCTGTCCAATTTATTGATTTGGCGGAGATGTAGCGGGCTTATACAAAAGAACACCTAGTGCAATGGTAAACATTGTGTTCGACTTATGGGATATATTTAAAATTTTTACTTTTAATAGCTACTTCAAATGACTATTTTTCTGTGGCCTTTTCATTTTTGCGTTATATATCCATTACAACTGAATACACATCAAACAACAGCCAATGATGAGCGACCTTGGTTGTCTTAGAATATTACTACCACAATTTTTGTAAATGGGATTTTATATTGTTTCTTTAATGTGTTGACAATGTGTAATTAACGTCATTTAAAACTTTAGAACATGGAGAAATAAAAAGTGAGCTTCCATCGAGATGTGGTGAAATCTTTCTAATTTTATGGCATGTTCTCAAGATTTCAACTCCAACAATGGGAATGAGAGGCACTTAGCCCAATACACTCGGACTGTGTAAATGAAATAAAAAGTGATTTTTCCGGTATGGTGGCATGTATAAAACCAGCCTTATTAAATTAATTAAAGGCTTGAACTTCTTAATTTCTTTAACTCCGTCGTGATTCACCTTTAAACTTCATTTACGAAGTCGTTCACTTTATTTCTACGTCGACTGTACATAAAATAATGCACTATCAGAAGCCCACTCCTCGTACGCATTGCTAGACTCTCGTACACTTACTCACGCTCCTTTTCTTCTTCACCCGCATAGCCACCCGGCGCTCAAGCACTCGCTTCGTTCCTTTGCTACGCCATTTTCTGTTCTAGTGCATACACCCAATTTGTTTACCCACAAAAGCAGCAAAAACTCACCACCCAAGCCGCTAAGCGTGTTTTGTGGAGTTGCATGTGGTGTGGTGTGGTATGTTGTCGTAATCGTCTGAGCTGCTTTGCTCTGCTTTTTAAAATATGGAAACTTGGCTTCATATGCGGTTTATGCGGTTCACCACACAAAGAAGAGCGTTGAAAACCAGACCAGAAAACTGAGAAAAGCGAGGGAAAATGGTTGGTACAAATTTTTCTTTAAATTGCGTTGAGCTTTAAATTTTTGATATTAACTTTATCGTCACCTCTTCTCTTACTTCTCAACCAACCTCCATAAATCCCCACTATTTGCGCACTTAAATTTTTTATGAGTTTCATAAAGATTTTCGGCCTCACATTGGTACCATTCCAATTTTCAACTTTGCTGCGCTCTTCTGGGGGAAAACATTCCCATTGCTCTGCTTTTATTGCTGTTTTTCTTTCGTTTGCTCTTCGCTTTTTTGGAGTTCTTCTTTTTAACGCTTGTTCAGAAATGTTATCAAATCTCGTTTCGTAATCAAATCTCTGAGATTAACGCAAAATAATCACGCATTTAAACCAACTCTGCTGTTCACCGATTTGGGGTTATTGCAGGGTTGGGTTCCTGCCTCTCTTTTTATACTAGCACATTTATCCATTAATTTGCTATAATTTAACATATAAACACTGATCAGGTTAATTGTTCCGATTAGTTAAGATTATCGCTGGACAATTTCGATTCAATGCGATATTTTGGTTTAAGCTTACTAAATGTCAGTTATTGTTATTATTATTTATTTTAATCTTTGCTGTCGCATTTGGTGGTTTCTGATTTAAACAATTTGGTTTTTTATAAAATGTAGAATTTTTTTTTTTTTAAATAATTAGAGATTATGATTAGACACAGTGAGATTAGCGATTGTTAACCTATTATAAGTTGGTTATTGTGAGTGACTTTTGCACGATTTGAAAGCAGACTTTAGAAGGTTTTTACAATTTTAGTGGAGTACATTAAGGGACTTGACCCAAAAAATAGAGGTGATAAAGAAAGAACAGAGGCACATGGAATGTGCTTACAGACTCCACGTAGTCGAGACCTTCTATTTGTCATTCAAATTATTGGTAGACAGCAGATATGACATAAATCAAATTTAAGAAGATATGAAATGAGGCATGAGGCATATGGAGCAAGGAATAAACGTTAATCGAGGAGCAAATATAAAAGTCTGATAAACCAGGACAATAATCCGTTGATCCCAGAGAAAGAAGGATAAAAAGGAGAAAATAATGGCAATATAAAGCTATAATGATGACTGCTTATGAAGGAAAGAGTAAGGAAAGAGAACTGGGGGAAATCGCCCTAAAAACCGAAACTAAATGTAAAATCTCAGTGAAATATGAGAATCGTACAGCAAAAGATTGAAAGAAAGGATCAGAAAATGAAGTTAAAGAAGTTGACAAAGATAGCTGAGAAATAACAAAAAAGTGGAAAGGAGAGAGAATAACAGACAGAATTAAACCTGGAGGAACGAAAGCAGTTTATGACTCAGAAAAAATCAGAAATAGCAAATTGGGGATGACTACCTCTTTGTTAGTTCACTGGTCCTAGTATCAGAAAAACAAAACTGTTGGGAGAAACTACTAAGTAAAAAGAAGCGCTAAATTCAACTGAGTTGCTCCAACGTTGCACTTACAAAATGGTGATCATGCCGCGTGGGAAGAAGAAAAAATATCAAAAACCAGGAAAGCAGTTCGCGCCTTTCATTCAACCCAGTCCCCGTTTTTCTACTCATAAGAACAAAGTTTACTTAGGCAAAAAACTAGCAAATGGAAATTATTTTTATTTCTTACACACAAAAAGTAAGACGTAAGCGCATAATATATGTATACAAGAAAATATATATCTGTATATATAGTGTTTTATATAAGAATCACTTCAAGAGGAAAAAATCAAATACAAACACAATGAAGGCGACGAAGACGAAGCAAGAAAAGAAAGCAGCGCAACGCAAAAAAGCAAAGATTTAAAAGAATTTCCACAATGTGATGCAATAAAAATCCTTGAAACGTCTTTTCTCTACGTCAGCCATGATTTACTTAGGACAGACTCACAAACACACAGATGCACCCATCCAAGCATAATTTGAGCGCAGCCAACATCGTCGCCAACGTTCGTTGTCTCTGTCTCTCCACAACACATGCTCTTAGTCTAACTAATTTCGAGGTTCTTAGCATGAAACGTTTGCCTTACCCAACCGACAGAAAATATATTTTCAAGAACATACGAGTACGAACAAAACTAATGAATAACCCCCTTATCGAATATGGCGCCTAACACCTATGGCTTTCTTTATGGCATTTGAAAAGTCTATTGTATCTAAAATGGCGGAGCAATTCAATTGCACAATGCTATGCGATCTTAGCGATGATTTTGATGCGCTGTTTCCTTTGCTAGTTGGCCCCTAGATCTTGCGTTTGCCCTCAGTCTGGTCCGCACTGTACTTCCAACACCTTCCATATTACCTACATATCTCCGCTACTTTTTGAACTTAAATCAATGGCCTAATAACACTCTTAGATACTTGTAGTATGGCTTTATGGATAGAATTGATTTCATTTTGTGTTCAGATAGACTCAGGTTCACGATCGTCTTGCAATTTTGACATATAGTCTCTGCCCCATCTATGTGTTACCCTCTGACGGAGCCCTTCTAAGTCTCCAGTGGAATCTATGCTTCGTTCTCTTAAGCTCAGAGTAACAATCCCAAATGCGAATGGCGAAGATACTAGAATCAGAAGCATAGTACTCAAGCCTTGGTCAAGGGTGAGAGATTAATGGTATAACTCTAGCAGCTAAAAAAGTTTGGTAAAAGAAAGTCAACTAAAATGCTACAGAAAGCCAGGATATATAGTAGAGCCAATAGCCAGAAAATCGGTTACAGAGGCTGCTCCTAGGCTTATGAGCATGGCTTCAGGCATTCTAATTTCTCTCTCATTCTATACCAACTTCTATGCGGCAAATCAAATTTTGCGAAAAAAAGCTTAGTTTCGAACATTTGGCAAGCAATTTCGGTTTGACATTGTTCGTTTCAGCCGGACCTTTATTTCTGTGTGCATACAAGTATGTGTGTGTATGTCGGCTGGGTTCTATTGCGGGCACAGTAGTTGGTTTTTGTTGTTGCAGTTTTCCTTTTACCACCTCTGCTCCACTGGCAATCTGGCAATAGACGGAGAGGAACTCTCATGCCTTGTAGTTGCTGTTGTTGTTGTTGTTGTTGTTGTTCTTGTTGTTGTTGTTGTTGTTGTTGTTGAAGTAGTTGGTAGCTTGTGTAGGGAGCAACCAAGAGTGAGTGAACGCTTATGCCATGAGCGGCATTCTCTTACCCCCTGTTGGGGCAGTGGACGGAACTTGTTAGCGCGCTGCGTCGGCTTGCGTGCCATGCCCGTTGTGTTGCCATCTTCTTAGTTTCAACACTTTTCTCCCCACATATCCCGCACACACTGTGTTAAATAATAAAAGCTGCTCTATAATCTGTGCGTCTACGTGACGTTATTTGTGCCGATAGTGCACGAACGTGCCTTGGGGTTGGTGTTGAGGGTGAGTGAATGAGTGAATGAGTGAAGCCCTCGGTGTGTGTGACAGAGAAGGGTTTTCGCAATTCTTTTTTATTGCTCAGCGCTCTTCTTTGGGTAGCACTTCACTTTGCTTCAACAACAACAAGAACAAGAAAGCAAAGCAAAGCAAAATCGCTGCCTGCTGAGAGTCAATGATGTTTCTTGGCTTTTGCATGACTACACAAAGTTTGGCGTTGTTGCCGTTCTGGTTGTTGGTGCATGCGACATATTCAACACAGTACTATTGCTTGCTCTCTCGCACTCTCATTGTGATACAACGAAAGTTGAATCAGAGCACATCCCAACGGTCGAATGATTCACAATCACGTCGCTGCAATTCCATTATGTACTGTCGGTCCTCTCTGACTGCCGCTGCCACTCTAACTGCATGTGTGTGTGAGTGAATAGTAGTTTGCCTATGTACAGATACAAATGTGTCTGCATGTGCTACTTGCCGACAACTGAGGTTACTTTTGCTTTTAGCTTGGTTGCGTGTGTGGGTGGTTGTGTGCTTCCTATACGAGTATACCCTGCAGCCTGGTTACCTTTTGTTACGCCTTTGATTTTGTTTTTGTTGCTAAGGCGTTTCGTTTTATTTCTTTACTTTACGGGTTTATTTAACTTTGGTTGGCATTTTTAGTCGTTGTAAAACAGTTGCAGTGGTTCTGCGTTCTTCTTAGTAAACTTACAGGCTTGGATTTTCCATTGGCAGATTTCATGGCCTCATAAAGAAACAGGTATTTAAGAAAGAATAGGACAAGCAGAAATTGGTTGGTTGTAGAAAATGCTGTCGCCGCTTAGCCTGATTTAAGATGAACAAACAAGTTAGTGAAAGGGCCAAGATTCAATACGCAATGCGATGTTACAGATTCATTTTCTCACAAAAAAGTTTCGCTAATCAATCACCCAAGAGTGTATGTTTGTCTGGCTGTGTGTCTTAAGCCCATATAGACTCGGACACCCTTTGATGGAACACTATGAAAATTGGAGAATGTTCGTATGTGTAGTTTGATGCGATAGTCTGCCGCAGAAGTCGAGAAATTCCAACCAATTTATGAATGAAATCAACATTGCTTCATGAGATTGCAGTTACTGATCACTGAAACCACAGAAATCACTTCTATTTGCGATTTTTTATGCACAGTGAAAAAAATCACAGGTAGTGAAATATCCCTCATCCCTATATTTTATCAATATTTCGTTGTATCTCGTTTTCTTTCCACTTCGCTGGTTCTTTTTCGTTTCATAAAATTTGAAATCACTATCGGCGCTAGAGAAATTTTCACTTCAAATCGAAGGTTTAGAGCGTTATTCATGGTGATCATATCTTTTGCCTTAGAAAATGCCCGGTTACAAGGTGTTCTGTTATAACTCCCTTCGATAAAGCTAGCCCATTGCTACTTTGGTCTGCAGTTTTTGCGTCTTTTTCACAACACATATTGACACTCTTAGCTTTGTCGTTTTAGAGGAACTTCTCTATTCTTCTATCATGACGCCAGGCATAAACAATTGAAACATTTAGTTGGTCGCCAAATTTAGTAAGTCCCACCCATGCCTCACATGGCATTACAGAAGTTTTGAAATAAGCTCACTTTCCAACTATTTGAAAGTTAAATATCTATGTGGACCAGCTTTAGGCCGTGAGCCTTTCCAACCTAGTAACAGGCAGAATTCGTTGGTTTGGGGTAAGCAAAAAGTAAAGGCAAAATCAAATTTCAAGAAACAATTTCCACTCCAAAGCCCAGAAAGCGTGCAAAACATCATGAATAAATCTGTGAATTCTTAAAATCAAAAAGAAAATCTAAGAGAATTTCATTTTTTATGCGTCATAAATAACGCCAAGGAAAACGAGAGCTGAAAAATGGAAAGAAAATGGCCAACAAAATAAAAACCAACAAATGAGCAACTTACGACCGATAAAAAAGGATGTTGTCAGAGTGGGCGAAAGAAGGCGGTGGGAGACGTGAGGCATTGCGCGCAAATCACTACAACAGAAAGTCTTGAGCTGCTTCTTCATCTACAGCCAATTCGACAACTGAAATCAGCTCAAAACGTGCACGAAAAATTAAACGTGGCCATAAAGGAATAAGATCTGGAAAATGGGAAAAACGTATAAAAATATTCGTCTGCTTTTGATGAAAAGACGTAGAAAAAGTGGAGAAATAATTGACTGAATGGTGTTAAAGCAGCGTGTTGAACGAAGGTTGTTAGAAGTTTCGCGGTTGTATGGGGGAAACATTACTGTTATGAATAAAGAAGATGGCTCTGCAGACGGATGGTGTTTCTTCGTAAGGAAGGGGAAAGCGCTTGTGTAGATGATACGGTATTCCGAAGAGGGAAAGCTGCTCTGAGGAAGAAAAACAGTTGACTAGAAGGAAGAAGGTTGTGAATATGAATAGACGTTCTGAAGGACGGGAATAGTTTCTGCATCAGAGTACGGATGATAGTTCCTCTGATAGCAGAAAATGAAAGAATGAATAGGGCTTTTTACGAGGAAGACGTGTGGGGGTAATACCAAGAAAATTCTGAATCAGATGAAGAAAATAGTGACGGCAATAGGAAGGGGTGTCGGAACTACATCTCATGTAAGATTGTTAGATTCCAGAGAAGGAAATGATTGTGAGAGTTAAAGAAAGTGGTTGATAAACAGCGAATAGTAGAAAAAGAAAGCGGGACAAGAAAATCGAAGGTGGCAGGTGAAACGATAAAAATGTCTGGCATATTTCAGCGCACACAAATGCCAGCTTCGTCGTCACTGATTTCGGCGAAGTGCTTCCGGTTTCGGATTTCAAGCTGGATGTGTATATGTGATGTGATGTGAGGGTTAGATTGGAATTCACCATCTTTGGCACATTTGTTAAACTGATTTAAATCGGCGACACTTTAAAGAAGTCGCATTAAAAGCAAAAATAACAAGAAAATGCCTTCAATAGTCAAGTGAGAATAGCAAAAGGAAGAAGAAGAATAACTCTTTCTCTAATTTGTTGCTACTTTAGTTTTGTAAAATCAGAGCCTCGTTGCTTGGCCGTTTTAATCCAAATGGCGGCCGCTAATTGACTTTATTTTATCTAAAGCTTTGAATTTTCATTTAATTTGCTATAAGGCTTTAGGGCGACTGAAAAGATACAAAACTTTTGGGGGTGTGTTCAAATGGTACACCCCCACATATGCATGCAAAAACAATAACGCTGATTTCTTTGAGTGGGCCTACGAATAAAACTCAAATCAAAATTACTTGACTACATTTTTCATTGGTCGACTGTGATTTCTACTCTCTGCGTCTGCATGCGACAAAATGTTGCGCTCATTTACACACACCCATCATGAGCTATCTCTGTCAGAGTGTATTCTTAAAAATGAATACTCTTTGTTCACAAAGTTCAAAGAGTATGATTTTATACTCATACCAAAGACAAAGAGTACGTATTTGATGCTCATCCACCATATGAATTAGTTCTCTCTGATTAATTCAATCACGCTTTCTCAGTAGCCTCACTCATTGTTTACTTAGCTTTTTAAGTGTGTGAGTGCGTGAATGTTTCTGCCACTCATTTCTTGGTTTGCGGCACACACTCTCTGGTTTCTTACTCAATGTCTCGCTCTTCCTTTTGCTGACACGTTCTCGTTTTACTCATTTATGCTTCTTTAAGCATTTATCTGTTCACTTATTTCTGTCCCATGAAGATGCTTTAAGAATGGCGCCTTGTACAATGAACTACGCCATACGAAATGTGCCTTCTTCAACAAGTTTCATTGTGGTAAGTTGTGGTAAAGAGCTTGTTAAGAAGTTTGATGCAAAGCCCAAACAGGTCATCTTATATAGGCTAAAATAAAACCTTTTAAGCCCTCTGGTTTAATCTTGATATCAAGTCGTTTTTGCAATCGAGTAGTGGGTCGTCGCGCCCGCGCTTGAATATTGAATTTCGTGCTGTTTTAATGCGTACTCATGCACACTTCCAAAGACACGAAATGTCGTGCCAAAACTGTACATTATTTAGAACTAACGAATCCATGCCGAGATTCAAGTGCTCTATTTTTTACATTTTCGCTTTGATTCGAATGTTTTTTTTACAATTGATGCTTTTTTTGATGACATTATTTTGCCGTTTTTTTTTAAATTTAATATAACGATAATAAACAAATTTATTAAAGTTTTCTTAGATACGGCTTAAAATCGCTTTCTTCATTTTTCTTTGACAGAGTTTCAACTTTTCGAAGGCAAACTGATGAAGCAATATTGATTTCATACATGTATTCCAATTCATTTGTTTCCCCTACCCCAAGACTTTCGCGGTATAAAAAACCCCGAAGCTTCACAGGATTATTCGACAGACTATTCTAGAGTTTCCTTGAAAATTTCGTCAAAATCGTTTCTGCAGTTTCGATGTCTTGCGGACAAACGGACATACATCGAATTTTATTATTCGATTATTATTACTGAATGCAATATACCCTCAAAAAATACTATAAATAGTGTCATTTAAAGAAATCGAAATATCGCTACTAGAAAGTCAATCGACAAGAAGCGATTTTGTTATCGGCTTAGTGTCTAAGCCTAATACTTGTTTACCCGTTACTTCGAAATATCGAAAAAGGAAGTTAAAAGCAAAAATATTATTAAAGATGCTATTAAAAAGAGCGATCTTTGTATTAAACATTCCGTTTGGAATTTTTCGCCAATGTTCAGTACAATGGAAATGCTGCAGAGTTGGTATGCTACTTTACCTGTAAAGTGATTATGTCATACGCTCCCAAATCCGGCACTGGTTGCCTTCGTTGCTTCGCCATAAAGGCTCCTAAATAAACAAATTCTAATCAGCTACATTGGATACATTTGCAAAAATAAGTATTCCCAATCATGTGTTGGGTGTTCTTTCGCAAAGTATTAAGAGACAAATGTGTAAATAAATGTATGTTATCTATTAAAATGTATATTAAATCCCTAGTTTAGATAGAGCCTGATGGTATGTAGTATTCTGACGTCCCACTTAGGCCAACCATATGCTCTGTTTGTTGCCATTATAGTGGGGCGGCCGACTTATTCTAAGCTACGGGCCGACTGAATTCTCACTACAGCCAAAAATATCATATTTACATTTTAGATATCTGCTCAGCCTACATGGGGAAATGTGTAAAGTGCACGTACTTATATCGATGTTTTTCTGATCTAGACGGACTTTTACTTCAAGTGTACATTCTAAAAAAAATGTATTGTACATGGATCCATCCGCCAGTGGTAACAACCGAATTGTTAGACGATGCTTTTACTTTCTACGAGGTGCAGCTATTAAATTACGAGACTGACGCTGTTAAAGAAGTGTGGCTGTGCCTCTCTTCTGAATTCAGTGACCATCGCTTTTGTAAACACACCAGTACAGCCGTAGCCTTCATTGTTGTTCATTGTTGTTTTTTGTTTCTCCGGAAATATGTTAAATGTCACAAGAACGCACTAATCATATTGAGGTTTCACATGAAGCTTGGCTGAGAAGACGTTCAAGCGATGCTGAAACTGTAGGAATGGATGGAGAATCCGTGCGGAAAAGTTTGCATAGCAATTTTAACATAATGACAAAATTACAATAATTTATTTGGAAAGGATAATCTTGCGCCGTGTATTGAAAGAAACAATATTGAAACCGTTGAAGCCGTAAAAAAAAAACGGAACGCGTCCTGAAGGAGCTTAGAGGTGAAGACTTCCAACGTTGTTTCGAACAATGGAAGATTCGCATGGAGCGTTATAGATATATAGGAAGGTGATAATAAGTAAATATGTATAAAATCAAACTGAAATGTTTTATAGCGTCAGTCGTTATTTAAGTCGATATTCTAGCTCTAGAAAAAGGCAAATTTAGTACATCAATCTATTTTGATCTGTATCATGGCTTGCTATATATAAGTAACTTAAGTAAGTTTGCGAATTCCAAGCCGAAAAAACAAAACTTTTCAATTGCAACTATACTATATACCATAAATTTTTCAAAAACAAAAAAAAAAAACTATCTATTTATCTAATTAGTCCCATCACTATTATTGTTACACCGTTATTTGGCAACTGTCCGATTCCATTTTATTGCTAATTCGTTCAGTCCAGAAGTTTTGTAATAATTAGAGGCACTAAGTGTTTGCGTCGTAGAAAATTAATAAGAATTTGTAGTGCCTATCGAGAAAAATCATTTTCCAAGTGCCTTAACCTATAAATAAAGAGTTCTTTATAAAATGGCTGGTCTTTTAGGCAATATTTGTCAATATAAAAAATGCAATAAAAAATTTCCTACCGTGGCTGCGCTGATTGTACACGTGGAGAGTACGCATATCGACTATGCACCAGACGAAAAGTTCGCAAACTTAAATAAACGTGCAAAACACTTGCCATTGAGTAATGTGCTGCACTCTGGTTACTCTTACGATAGCCTATCGCTTACGGAGCGTACCTCGTTGGTGCGGCCCACGGGTCAGCAACCTGTGGGAACGAAACAAGTGCCACCGCAATCTTTGACATCGCAACTGCTTATACCACAACCAACAACAACAGCATCAGTATCATCGCATACGGAACCGACGCCTCCAACATCATGGCCGGTTCTCATATGGCCGGTTATCACATGGCCTTCAGCAGAACCACAGGATCATGCAGCACCGAGTTGTTCGTCCTCGCCGCCCCAAACGTTGCCACTTGTCCCTTGGCCGACTAATGACAGTGAAAGACCGTTTGGCTGCCCTGTCGTGGGGTGTAATAAGCGCTATAAGAACGTTGGAGGTCTCAAGTACCACGCGAAGCATGGCCACAATGATATGCAGTACTCCGCTCACGTATGCATTTGTGGAAAGGGGTTTAGAACTCGGAGGGGCCTGAAGAATCATCGTCTGTATAGCAAGAAAAAGATTGTTTCGCTACCCGTGGAATTGGCACGTTCCAGGGACGTCTGCCAAGTCCTAAGTTCAAATTCACACTCAAACGGCAATGACGATAAATTGTTAGATGTAGGCGACGACAGCGGAGACAGCAGCGACTACGACAGCGACCTCGATGTGGAGGTGGACGACAACGATGATGACCCAAACTACCTTAAAATAGATGACGGCGTCACCATCGAATAATAAAACCACGAGCACAATGGCGTATAACCTCCGATTTTTTATTTCCAAGTATAATTTTTTTTAAGTTCCTCCACCGACTGTGCTTGGAAGTGCATCAACTTTTATAACAAGGCTGAGAATGACTATTAGTAGTTTTCTTCAATAAAAAATACAAATATTTCACAGGCTTTGATCAATAGCAATCAATAGACACTTGAGTATTGAAGTACTTGAGACAAACAGCGGAGAGTTTATCTGTGTCCACATAAAACCGTTATTAGAATGGAGTGGTGAGTTGATACAGTTTTCGTGTGGGAGTCTTAATATCGGAATGTCCACCCTGACACACCCACGAATCGAAGTTGATATTTAACATTACAAGGTTCACAGTGTAACACTTACTACCACTACCAAGAACTGATCTCATAGAATGTCTATTCCTTCACTTTCTCTTCTTGATTTTATTTTTTTATATATCTATTCACTTCTTTTGGGAACATAGGTCCTCAAGGCTCTTACATCTTCTTCGATATTTGAGACTGGCTTTCTTTCGAAAATCGATTTTTTGTCTGATGGGGTGGGTGATTAGCCCGCCGCTACCAGACGGTTGATAGTGTCGAATAGCGCCGCTAAAGCTTAAAAAAAATTGAAATTGAATTTTGTCCACCCCCCAGTGGGATTTAAAACCTCGACCTATGCGACGGCCGTAGTATACTTCCATCGGGCTACCGAGTCGATTCTTCCCATTTGTATAATCCAGATATTAAACTACTCAAATTTGCACAGATAATGAAAATCATTTAAATCCAAAGCTATACGTATTACAGACATGCCACTTACCTGTGTGAATGTATGTATGTTTCTTCATATCGCTCTTCTGATGGAAACGCTTGCCACAATAGCTGCAGGGATAGGGCCGCGTGTCGCTGTGTATTAGCAGGTGGGTGGAGAGTGTACTGGAGCGCTTAAAGCGTTTGCCGCACTGTTTGCACTCAAACACCTTTTCCACATTGTGCACGGCTCTGTCAAATGGTTTGAAAGAGGGTAGAAGGAAAAGAAGAAGACTCGCTATGAAGTTGTAAAACTCGGAGCTGTAATTAAAGTCCAGTCGTAATGAAATGTGTGAGAGACAGGAGCACATAGCGAGTATCCGGCTGCTAGACAGACACAACCGCAAAGTAAACATTTCCTCGACAAATCCAGCGTTTTAACTAAATTAAATAACTGTGACCAGCAGTGTGTCCCGTAATCTGAGCATGGGTATGGAGTTGGTAGAGCAATTTCGAGCTGTGGCTCATTAAAAATGCAAAGTACTCAGCAGCTAAAAATGTTGCCGACGCCTCTGCCTACTCTCGTCTCTATCACATTCACCATTCTTTTGGACAATTGCCGTTGCTTTCGTATACATACCTGTGTTGGCTGAGGCTGACCTCATGGCCGAAGGTCTTGTTGCAAAGCTCACAGGCATACGGCTTCTTACCATGGTGCGTGCGACGTGAGTGCACTTCGAGCCCATGTGGTGTAGAAAACATTTTCTCGCACTTCATGCAGGAGTAAAGGTCGCTGAATTGGTGGAGTCCCGGCCATTTGGCTGCCGCCGCCGTCATATGATGGAAGTGGAGGTGGGGAGGATGTGGTAAGCCCAGATGGGTACCTGGAGGCACGCCGGCTGCAGCAGCGGCGGCGGCGGCAGCAACGGCGCTTTGGCCAGCCTGCAACGGCATCATCAAATTGCGTAGGCGGAAGAGATCTTCTTGTGTGGCAGGCGGACTATAACTGGAGAGGGAGAGAATAACAACGAAGAGGCAGAGAGAAAAAATACCATTTAATTAACAAACATTTAATTTAATTACGGCGGCCCACCGCACACAGAGTGAAGGGGATATTATTACCTAGCTGCAAGTCCTGATTGCTGACCGTGGAATGCATGGATTGCCGCAAAGAACGGCAACGCTGGCGGCAACAGCGACGGACTCCGAAACATGCTCGGCTCATAGCTGCCAGCAGCTGTGGCTGGGTAAGACTGCCGTATGACATCAAAGACAGGTGCTGGGTGTGCATGCGGCAAATTCGTGGGCGACTTGTGTTGCCCATGCTGCGACGATGGCTCATCGCGGCGCAGCAACGCCGAGACTGAGAACAGATCGGACTTTTTCGGACTCGTAAAAAGTTCTGCCGAGGCGGATGATGGTGTCGAACTCAGTGGACTTCCACCGCGATGTAGCGCCTGTGGTCGAGGTGGTGGTGGTGAATCCACTTCAAGTTCCACGGAGGAGCATGAGTCCGAACTGGAACGTGACGAACGCCGGCAGAGGCTGCGGCTGTGGTTGTCATCGCCATCGTCTTCCATGTCGAGTAACTGTGAAGAGCTGCGCGAATGACTACGCGAATGCGAACGTGAATCGCGCGTGATTTCGTCGTGCCGTAGATCCATGCTCACAGCGCTGGTGGCGACGTTCGTGTTCCATGGTAAGATTTGATTCTTGCTCATCATCGTTATTGAATTGTTGTTGTCTTCGGTGGTTATGTTATGCTTGTTGCTATTGTTATTGTTGTTGCCAGCAGCTGCACAAGCAGCGGCGGCCGCAGCAGCAGCGATGCCAGCAGCGGCTGCAAAGTGTTCAGTCTTGACCAGGCGGCTAATGCTGAAGGCGAGTTCATCTGTTCGAAGAGGGAGGGAGAAGAGGAAGACAGTGGTACATGAGCACGAGCCTTAGTAAATCAAAGTAAACGAAAGGGTTTTGAGGATTGCCGGGGTTGCCAGATATGAGTGTCATTAATCAACACGCTGTCGCAATTATAAACGCACGTACTCATTCACGCCGTCACACATCTGCAATCGAATACGCCCACCTGTGCGCGTCCCATCGCATCGCTTCGACATTTGGCGCCGTATCGAATTTCAAATGTAATTATATTCGTATTGAATCCCGTAATCCACCTTGCAAGACCATTAATTCACCCTAATCGACTGAAACTCAACACACACACACACGACACACGACAAACGACAGACATACGTGTATGCCCAAACGCACAGAGATTGTCAACGTCAACGAGTCGTCATCATAATCATCATCGTCCTCATCGGAGGCTGTGTGCAACCACCTACTTGCAATCGTTTTCCATGATAAACCAAACAGAATAATACGCGTTTAAATAGAACATCTGCTCGGTCCACACCCGGATAAATGGAGCATGACAAACACAAAAACACCACAGTGTTGAGGCACCCCTCCAACGAGCAACACAACACAGCATACAACACAACGACGAAGCGGCGCAGGCGCGAAACTCAACACACGCCGAACTTCAGCAAAAAAAAGGGGTTTGCGGCGGCAAGTGAGTGTATGTGACTAGGCCAGAGAGAGAGGAGAGGAAAAGCGAACGCACGCAAGTTGTCGTGGTGTAACCGTAAAAAGAGTACGAAACGAGTGAAATGTGGAGAGGAGTTGAATGAATGCATGAATATATGTAAGCATCAAACACAAACAACAACAACAACAGCAACAACAAAGAATAAAATAACAATTTGACAAAATTGTAATTCGCCACGCAGATAAAAAGAACAGAAGCGGCGTCGGCGACGGCGGCAGCAGTAAAGCCCACGAAAGACTTGTTTGATCGTTGTGGGGCGTGTTGTGGTGTGTTGTAGTGGAAGACAATTGAGTCGCTTCGGCTTTGATTGCAGTCAGTGAGGCGGCAAACAATCGCACCGAGTCGCCGCGTTAGTCAGCGGCAAAGCAAATAAACAAAGACAAGAAGAAGAAGCAAGCGTGCAAAGCACGGTGCGGCGTGAGAGATGAAATAAAGCAGTCGAAGCACGAATTGTGCGTATGTGGGAGGAAAAGAATACTAATTAGCGTTGATAAACTATTTTACAAATTTCATCGGTTCGCGTTGCTCGCTTGATAAGACACATACACGCAAAATCGTCAACGATGAACATGCTCGGAGTAATAATATCTTACCCATTCATTCACATAGAAACGAGGACCGAATTTGTTGGATACATTTTCGCAACACAAAAGGGAAGAGTGAAGAAACACAAATTCTACGCGCCAAAAACCATGTCACACTGTGCCTTGCTTAATAATAACTTCTGCTCTGTCACCTGTCAGAACACTATACCAATGCAGAATTATTAGGCGACCTCCATAAGGCAAGCTCCGCTCTAATTTGCGAAGCCTTATTGCATCTATAGCCCACCGCAGATTATACTCAATTCACAACAAGTTGAACGCATGTGCCTTCAAAATCCAACAGTACATACCGCTGTTATGTCATACTCTATGGCCGTCCATATTAATCGAAATGCTTTGTCCCGCTAGGGAACCATGGCTTTTTCTTGCCTCTTTGAAGAGTTCTATGGTGCCTTATATCACCAGCAGTTAACCACATGAAGACGAAGACCATTACGTGTGATGAAGTTCTAACGGATTGGTTTCTCGCCACATCGCGGGAATATCGTTCTGCCTGGTAGTCCCGATCTCTTTATTCTCTAGATTGTGACACTGCAATGCACACAAGCGCCATACTACACAAAAGACTATCTTTAATAGTGCGACACTTCACGTGACGAATAAATTTGTCAGTTTGCCTACTCTTTGCTGTCGACTTCATCACATCCATCGTGCTGCCGTTTCTTCTTCTTTATCTTGTGTGGTTTTCACTACACTAAACGCATTGTTTCTGTCTGCCTTGAGTGCTATATGGTGCTGGCGGTGTGAGGGTGAGTTTGTTGACTTTGTGTTCCTCGGTGGTGTAGTGGAGCGTGTTGCCGTTTCAATCTAACTTGTTGTTGGTGTAATTTTGGGTTCGCGTGAAGTGCGTTTCTGGTGTTTTTTTGCTGTTTTTGTGTGTTGTTGTGAGCGAGTGAAGTGTGAAGTGTTTTCATTGCACATCTTTTGTTTGGCTTTCGCTTATGTTGTAAATCATTTTAATGCATTTCGATGTACGCAAAAAGTTGTTCGAATATTGTTTTGGTGTCTGGGAAGAGTGTCTTTGCATACAGTTACTCAACGATTGCATGCCATTTGTGAGGATGTCGTAGTGCTCTACACAAATGATGCTCTACATTCGAATGCTCTACAAGAAATACTAATGGTGGCAATGGGAATCATATCTTCAGATTTATCTTCTCGTATCAGATTTATTGTAGTATGGTGCTCAACTGTAAAAGTTCTCCGAAGTCTACTTGGCTCCCTCACTTACTGCAATCAATTCTTCCACACTCTTCTTCTTTCCTGTTTTCGAAAAACTAATTTTTTACTATTTTTTACAATTAAAATAAATTCGAAACGCGTTAAATCAACGACTACTGAGAATTTAAGCGCAAACGTCATAGTGAGTATCCATTTAACCCTTGCACTGTCATTACGCAATCGAATCGCTGCCATGTTTTTAACTGTCGACCGCCATTACGGAAATCCTAAACGAACCAGAAGTCGAACAAATCAATTGTAAAAACCCACAATCAACGTTGAAGAAAGCAGGAATTGTAACATACAATTGACTGTTTTCATTACGTGGGCGCCACCAACAACAGCAAGCAACAAATGAGATACGCATGTATAAACTGCCTGCCTGCCTGCCTGCCTGCCTGCCTGGGTCTACCCTTCAAAGAATATTTGAAGACACACAATAGAATAAGAAATAAAAATTCAAACGTTTAATGCCTAAAATTGCCAGCAACTGGCAATCCGGGCAGGATTTCAACCCCCGCTGGCGAATGAGGTCGAAGAAGTGGCCTCACGTAGTAGCCGAGCAGGCAGGCGGCACACTTGTTTAAACGTTAATAATGAGCTTAAGCATGTGCTCCAAAACGGCCAGCGGCGAAGCTGGTGGCTGAGGTCGGCTCATGAATCTTGAGCTGACAAAGTGAGCAAAACAGAACACAACAACAGCACGTCAACAAAACGCCCACTTTACGCACTCGTGTCGAGCGGACCGACCAGAGCGACCCTTCAAACCAGATAGCTTCCTTCCTGCCTCATCTCCTTCCTTCGTTCGTTTCATGCGTTCAATGGCAAAGTCATAAATTTGTGCACATTAGACATAGTCCGTCTGCCGGTTGACTATGCCTTCCCATTGTGGCAATTCCCTTCAACCCTCCCTGGGACGGAACGTTCATCTGTTTTTATCCGCCCGGGAGCAATATTCACGCACTCGACGCACTTGTTCACAAAATTTTCCTGTGCCGTGCTTAGGTAAAATAATTATTCGACACTGCATGGTAATTGAAATCATTGTTATCCTGTTTATAGCATCCTGCGTAGCCTGGCAGTTGTCCTTTTTGTGTGTGCTTTTGTGTGTTTAAAGGGGATTTATATTGTTCCGGTGCATTTGACTACTGTAAACTGAGCGCTGATGCGCAAAGCACGAATGAGGGTAGCGTGACAGGAAGGCGTGTGAGGGTTATGTGGGCATAAGTAAAGTGGGTGCTAAGTTTTTAATGCTCAGTCGATTGTAATCATAATAATTGGAGATAATGCCTATAAGGGCAATGAATGAAAGCATACGCAATTCAAAATAGGATCGCATGAAGTAGTGATCTTTAAAGCAGGTGATAGACGTTTGGAACGATTTTATTGGGGATTAAAAGTGATCAAAAAAAGGTATAAGTTTGTATTCAAACGACTAGAAGAAAACATTTAAAAAGGATTTTTGTAGGATATATGTATACTTGGGCAACGTTATAAAGCAGATATCCAAGGATGATTAGAATTGTTTTTCGAAGATTAATTTAAAGAAATATTTTAAGATCAGTTCGGAGATCGCTTCAAGCAGATTATGCAGGGAATGTTATAACGTTTCAAAAGGTGATTAGAAGAAAGGTTTGGAGTTCGTTCGATTAACGGAAATGCTGGTAAATGGAAATGGAAATCATGAAACAGGTGTCAATAGTGGAACTTGAAGATCAACTTAAAGCATTCAAGCTCATTTTTTGGAAGCAATTCGTTAAAACTCACAAGATTCGCTCCAAAACCAACTGTTGTAATAAGCTCAAGTAGTCATTTGTAATATAGTAAAAAAATGTATTCCAAATTTATTCTCATAACAAAAATAACTCAAGGAGCAATCAACAATTATTCGAAGTTCGTTTCCGAATTCACGAAAAATGGTGCATATGTTTCAAAGTTCGGTTCGAACAGATTCCTAGGCTTGTCATTCAATAAAATGTTTTACGTATGTAAACGAGTACAAAAAAAGAAAAGATATGAATCAAAAATAACACTATTTGGATGCTTGATATTAAATAAGTTAAAATGAAGTTAGCTTCAACGACTGCGTTTCGTACATGCTATGCCTTCTACGCATTTCAACGGAACGGCCACCATAACACCCGTTCCGGACGTCCCAGTATTTTATTTGATGTGAAATATCAAATCTAAAATCTGTGCACTATGAGCAATAAAATAAAGAATAAGAAACGGAATTATAAGAAGACTTTTCGGAATTTTTGCAATTTGTAGGCCTATTTTTGTGTTCATCAAACTGGAAAGATGCTTCAGTAAATCCAGCAGTTTCAAAAAATAAGACAAAATAATAGTGAATATAGTAAACTCTGTAAACAGTTACCCGGTAATTATTTTCTTCCATCTTGGGTCAAAAAAGTATATTTTATTAATTTCGATTCTTTAAATTAAATTTGATGTTTTCTAACATTTTTAAGTTTTTGGTAATTGGATACCGAGTTTCCGGAGAAATAGAACTAATTCGAACACCCGTATGGGAGAATGAATTATTGAAATATCGTATTTCTTTGTATTTGAAGAACATTCTAAATGATATGTTGTTCGTTATAAATGAAGATACAATTTCCAAAAATAATGTTTCTCTGAGCAATTTCGGAATTAGCTGAATACTGGTAATAAAAATATATTAAGTATTCGGAAAGCAAATCTAGCAGACGGGTTTGTGACCAATTCAAAAGAAGGGCTTGCAGTTCGACATGACAGTTGACATGGAAGTTTCCATCAAAAAACTAAGCATTGGAATATACTTATTGGAGAAAAGATTCTAAGTTAAGATAGAAAGCATATTAAAGACGTATTGAAAAAGAGAAACCGTTCGTTTTTCTGTAAGGTGTCGAGTCAAATCAAATCTTGAAATGAAAAGTTCCAATCAACTAAAGCCACAATAAAAACTGCTCACCTGAAAATTCATAAAATCTACCTAAAGGCTCACTTTTAATTAGTGTCGCTTTAGTATCTTCTTCTAATCGCCAACCACATAATTAAAAATTAATTCAGTTCTTCAACAGCAAACTTTGAGAAATTCCACATCTTCATGCCATTTTCAACTTTGAACGCGCACAGAGCAAATTTCGAGTCGGAATGCAATGATTTATTATGCGATGTGGCTGAATTAAGGGCGAACTTCTCTCTGGGCTGGTTCAGTCAGTGTCAGAGGATGGAAGAACTGGAAGGGTCAGAGCTACAGTTATGTACGGGGGGTGGGGGCGAATGGCGTGGCAGTGTGGAAAAATTGACTGAGTGAGTCACCCTACTTTTGTTGCAGCAATAGCAACAGCAATAGCAGCAGCAATTGAGCCTCCCCCATAATTATACGGCCAAGTTGAGAAATAATTTATAAAATTGCTAGACAATTATTTTTTTTCATTTGCTTTCATGTTTGCGCTACATAATACTCTGGTTGTTTTTATAATTTAAAGAACTAAGAAAACATAGATGGATTCAATCGGAATGCGGTAGTGACTGTGCCATACTTCTATATATTATACATCAAAGGCTTATTAAAAACCAATTATTTGCGGTATCAGAAGATTTTTCAATTGTAATTTGCATTTTGAAAAACAAAACAAAAATAACAGAAGGAAAGTTTTGTCAAGAAGACAAGAAAAACGTTGACTTTGTCTATTCTTCAGATATGAAGTGATACAACTCTTTGTATGGGAGGCAGTAAACGTAGGAGGAATATTGTTTTTGTTTATTTTTTAATTTTTAAGGCAGTTTCTGTATTCATATGCTAAGGATCATGGTGGTACTTTTGATTTAAAAAAAAGAATTAAAACTTTCCAAGTCGTTTCTATATTGATCCATGTGTTTGTAGGTTGCTGTCGTATCCAATGGTCCTATGTTCTTTAAGTGGTACGATTTAAAAAAGTTTTCAAAGCAAGAAAGTAGAGTTGGATTTTGTTCATTTTTTACGCAAAGCGGTAGTATTAATTCCTGTAAAATTACAGTCTTTGGCAATAAGCCCTTTAGCACTAAATCATATAATATGAAAATCTCCTAGTATTAAACCCTATAGTGTTCAACCGTGCAGTATTTAGCGCAGTAATGTTAAGCCCTCTAGTATTAAAGGATGAGTTATAGCACTCCAGTACATGAAAAAGTCGTCAATTTTCCTTATTTTTCTCTTACGATCTGGTCTCTCTATCAGTATTGAACTAGTTTCATTCTTACGGAAGGTTTTATATACATATATACTAGCAGGGACCCGGCGCGTTGCTGCATTAGCGTGCGTCACGCTCTTCGGATGTTTCAGCAGCTCTGCGCTCTGTCTACTGCTGTGATTTTCTCGTTGATCTTCCACTGTTTGACTTTTTTTGTGGCATTTCGTATTCTTCACTTTTTTGATTTTTATTTTCATTGGAATATGTGAACATTTCGACTTTGTACAGTTTGAGCAGCACTGCCGGCAAAGGAAATTTTCAAGCGCTGCTTTGTTTTTGTATTTTATATCTATATGTACAGTTTGAGAAGCATCTGAAAACTTAGTTGGTCTTAATATTTATCGAATTCGACAATTTTTTCGCACTAAAATTCACAGTAACTATCTAAAGGCTATTACAGACATTCCCTGAAAATGTCATCAAAATCGGTACAGCGGTTTCGGGGTCCATAACGGACAAATAAACACACTTCCAAATATATATATATAGATAAGTATATGTACTTCGATATTGCTTATATTTTCAATAAGAAAATCACGTTAAACGCAAAAATTTCCTATAATTTTTATTAGACCAGTTTCTGGCGCCATGCCGAGCCTCCCTTATCAACAATAAAATTTTCGGAACACAGCAACACAGCGAAATCGACAAAATCACAATAACATTTAATCAAATATAGTAAGCACAAGTAAGCACAGCCCAAATATAATAAAAATAAGCGAAAGGAAATCAAAATAGAATTCCAATGTGTTTTTGTATTTATTTTTAAATAAAAAATGCAATATTTGCACTATTAAAGGTGCGTTGCGGAGCACTGTGCGTTTGAAGAGTAACAATCGAAGACGATTGAGGAACGTTGCTAAAAATGTGAAAAAGCTGCTCCAATCCCCCGACTACGGGACGCGCGAGAGACGGCGAACGACGACCAATTAAATGTCATTTATCAATAGAAGTATAAAGTTTAGATAGCCTTCTGATTTATTGCTGTTAGATAAGCAACCGAGAGTGAATACGAACGTGTAGAGCTACGGGGTGGTCTGGACAGTACTTTGGCATGTCGCTGGGCTTTATAATTATTGCCTTTTTGATTGATTTGCTATGTAAAAATAAAAACATTTTTACTACGAATACTGGCAGAAAGTGTGGAAATCATTAACATCAAAGGCAGCCGACAAAGAGTCAACATGAACTAACTTACATCGAGAGCTTACTGGTACTTACTGGTAATATATTCTCGGAATTTTCCAAGTATGATGATCCAATACCCTAAGTAAATATTATTTAGATTTGAAACTAATATTAGGCTAGATTGCATCAGATTTTCTGTGTGAACCTCACATAAACCGTTTTCCCAGTTTTGTAATGCCAAAGTTTAGAACCGTCACTTGTTACGCCTCAATGAAGATTTAAATGGCGAAGGGTATTGGTTTGGTTTTGTTGATGAAATAGTCGGCTGACTCACATATTATACATTAGTCTCGATCTGCATAAAAGGTACTTGTACTTCCTTGAAGTATAACCCTATTAATGCTAACTGCTGTAATTACTGCCACTTGATCAAATTTTAATCAGGAATTAATCATACTTTCAGGTAATGGAACTCTGACTCATATAAGTGGCATCTTATTTGAAGCACAATTTACACAAGCGAACAGTGAAACCAACCTACAGTTTGTAGTCGAACAACCAATCTATTTAACTTCCAAGCAAATCAAATCCAAAATTAGTCTAACTAAATCTTTTATAAAGGTTTTCGTAAATCAGTTTCAGACTTAAGAATAAGTTAAGCACGTCGTATAGATCCAGTTAATATAGATCACTAGTGTATTTTTGCTTTTAATAGACCCTAAGTGTTAAGTAAACCTTATCATAACTTTTATAACCATTATTAAGTGAATTGAATTGAATTCAACGCAGAAAACATTTTTAACAATATCTTGTGTACAATGAAGCTGGTTTTATGTAAGACTCTTCAAAGTTCAGAATACGAAATCAACGCCTTACCCAACACTTTTAACTACTCACTTCTAAAACCAAAAGCACTGCAACTTGCTAATCTCTACAAAAATCTCTAAATCACATGAGTCGAAAAAATGTTTAACTACTTTATGTACGTATTGTATCAAAATCATGGCCCTTTGCTTCTAATCATGGGAAGGTGTTATTAACTCCAATATCATGATACAAATTTTCACTTTCATCTGTGCCGAAATTGTTATAATATCCGGTTGTTCATTGCCTGATAAGTCCATTCGGCCACTGATAAACCTCTACTATTGATTGAAATCGAACATTCCTTTAGAATGGCCTAGCATTTTTTTTGACTTCCTTAGTGCACTCGTACACTCTGTAATCCATGAATCCAAGCTGGGTTATAAATTACAGTGGGCACGAAAGATATTCGGAAAAACACTTCAAGTATTGGCTTACTTGGTCGATAATTGCAGACTAATCAATACGTGGTTGAGTGCTTTTGTATAAAAAACGAGTTGGTGCTTTTCATTTTTGCAAAGATGAAAAAAAATAAAATAAAAATGAACAGGCGGTCAACTGAAGGTCGTCCTTTCAGCATGGTCAGTTTTTGATTGAGTCACTTTTTAAGACATTTTATGTTAATAAGAAATGGGACATTTCTACTTTAGATTAGGATTAAAAAGCAATTTTTTTTATGAAGCACTCTAGACCCTAACCGTCAAATGTCGGTAACTTCATTGAGCTATGTTGCTGGCTGAAACTACTTAATTATCGAATTGAACAAATTTTTACCAGCTTTTCCGAATCGTTATGCCAGAACGGATATTTTTATTTATATTCAACCAGCCATTTCCACTATTCATTTACAAACGTTTGTACTTTGGACTAGCTGCCGAAACAAATAAATATGTTACCTTCATCCCACAGACCCTCACCCAAGTTTTCACTGAATTGTTGGCATATGCCCAATCAAATTAAATAACTGCCAAATACATTTTTAATAACCACTGATAAGCGATTCATTTTTTATGTTTCCCCTGATTATTTATCTCATAACAAATGAAGTAATAACCGCAGCCGAAAAGCGTTTTGCATTATCAGCACGCGATAATCTCGTTGCCGTCGCCAGAACGTGACAAATGTGAGAAAAGTGTTCTCAGATACGAAAGGGATTGATTGATGATTTTTTCCTTTGGTGTCTGAATAATTGAACTCTATTGGAATCACAAGATAGACGAAAGACATCTACGAGTACAGCGCATAAGTAATAAAAAAGTGTGCGCCTTTTAGCAATGCATAAAATGCATGACAGAACACTACACAAAAGGCTTACAAAGTCTAAGCGGGCTAGCTCCACAGACGTTGGGAGGGACGTAGGGAAGTAGAAGTCCCGAATTTAAAGAGAAGAAACGCGTATGTAATGGAAAAAACCCCACTGAAACTGAATTAGAAATACGTTAGACTAATTGTTACATCGGCAGTCCGATGTGTCCGAGCAGTGTTGAAATGCCTTAAGGTTCGCTTATAACTACACTGGGAGGAAAACAATTGGTTACAATTCTTGCTTCATGCCTGATTTCGAAACCAACAACATTTTCGGAAAGAATTTGAACCTGTTGTCCTGTATTTCAACTAACAACGATATTGCATTATTGATGTGACTTACGTTTTCGAATTCGGCCTTATTTATACTGCAATATAACACTGACACCCATGAGCTTGAACTTGAAGGAAAGCCGCTGGTATAAAATCCAGTTCGATGCTCCAATAAGCAAAAATAGAATAAAATAAATTAAAATATAAACGTCCGAGTGGCAAAATTACGGAATTTTTTTGAGCGCATATAAAATAAGGAAGGAACTTTATGCAAAAAGTAGCTCGATTAGTGTGAAGAGCGTTAGCATAAGTACCACCAAATCAGGCCTTCTTTCACCAGCAAAGTAAATTTACCTAAAACCTGTATAAAATACTGCTTATGGGAGCTATACGTTCAGTACTCCTTTCGTTTGTTTTGACTTTTATGTATATGGAAACATCTGTCGAAGTTTCAGCTCCATGGGTCAAGCAAAACAATAAAAATTATATATGAAGAACGTGTATGATTGGATTGGGAAGGTTTCGATAAAGGTACTTTTCCATTGTCCCAATCTTTATAAGGCCAGAACTTGTTCTGTGGAAGTCAGAAGGAATTGTGTAGTTCCCAAATAAAATTTTAAGTTTCGGTAAGTACCACTTCATTGACTTATCAACTATAAAACTAAAATTACATCACGACGCATGGAATGATAGATCTGATCTCCAAATAATGTATCGTATCATCATTTCGTAAGTCATAGCTTAAATGGACTTTACATGGTCCCAGTTTCAGCTATAGTTTTTCTAAGTGTAAATGTAAAAATGTTTACGGAGCGTTTGCATTCAACAGTTTGTTTGGTTACTTTACGGTTTACGATATGCACTCGGTGCAGCACAACACTCTCCCACTCACCAAGGATAGCAACGGAATTCCATGGATGGTCATAAATCATAAATCGTTTGTATGGCTTAGTTGGTCCCTCAGACAGTTGGTCTCTTCCATTGCCGGACTAGGTCGGTCGGTCGTGCTCTTATCTATACTATGACGTGGGCTATTTGCTGTGTATCTTTATAGGTTTACAGCGACCAATTTTCCGTTCGTCTACTTGAGAAAGGTTGAGGAGCATATTGACTGTGACGCCAACCGAAACCCAGCCGATCAGAGAATAAATAAAACGTGCCGCATCCCAATTATAAATATTGCTCAGATTTACGTTTAAATATGTAATTCGTTTATCAGAGGCACTCGTTCACTTCAAAGTAGTCGTCGAAGTCGATACAACTCGTCGTTCTTTGTGTGATTTACGATCGTATTTTCTTAAATTGGTTGTGAATCGACCAGCTTTATTTTTGTTTATTTCTGCCAAAATAAAATTACAAGCACCGTGGTATAAATTATTCTGATACTGCAAAACGTTCGGTAGCTCAGTGGCACTGGGAAGCGCTTCGTGGATTTTGCGATCGAATCGATTGCTGTTAATTGCGTTGAATCGCAGTCGAGTGGTACTGTGTGATTTAATGTTGCTGTCATTTTTAGCTTTTCTAGTTTATTGTTTATGTGAGCGTGATAAGCGTGGGACTAATGCTATAGTCGATGCTATAAATTTTTAGAAGTGGGGTCTACATTTTCTAAGGTTCACAAAAAGTTTGTCAGATTTCGGATTTGGATTAACTCGAATCCCAGATTTCGGATTTGGGATTTGGGATTCGAGTTCAGAGTGAATGAACTCAAGATATAAGTGGTCACAGCCATTTAGGGTTTGAAGGACAAGAAATTTAAATTTTTTGAGTGATTTGTGGCTATGGATTAGTGGGATTTGGGGTGTACCCAAGAGAAATGAAACCAATAAAAAGGAGGAGGTTCTGATAATAATAAAATTAAATTAGATTCGATTTAAACTGATCCCTTTGTAAAGTTTACTATAATAATCACACCAATTTGACTAGTTTTGTAGAGAAAGTCATAGCTATCTCATAAAGGAAATGTTAAGAATGTTCGAGTATTGCGTATTAGGCTAAATTCGTTAGATCCAATAACGTTGCTTCTGATGAACATTTAAGCACTAAGATTTCATTCGGGGCCCATGATGATTTCAGCAGAACAGAACAACCAAATATATGTTCAATTTAAAGCTAAGGCTTAAGATACAATTCCAGGCATGTTAGGTTTAGTTTTCCTTTAACATGGTGCTGTCCGCAACAGACTAATGCTGATACTAATGTGAGTCCATAGAGTTCTCCATAGAACACATTACTGACTCAGTCGAACGGAAAACGGATTCATTTCTGTACATAAGCAACAGCTGGAGATCAACGGCGTTTGATTAGCCAGAATAGAAGCTGGTATATACTGATTGAATATTAATTGTCATGGGGAATTGGAACCGCCCCTTCTTCCTCATCGAAGTGAATGTTGAAAATGTTATTTTTGAAGGTTTCTTGGATGAACTTCTAGAAGCAAATTTACTTCTGACCTAATTCGGACTCTTATGGATTTATTAGGCAGTTATTAACTGCAGCAGTTAGACATATATAATACTCCACTCAAACTTTTAAGTAACCCAACTCACACATTTAACTCATTGAGTCATGCCCCAAATATCCAAATAGCAACTGCTCAACACATTTTTAAGATGTGGCGTCTTCAAAAATTGTGACAGTTTTATGATCGATATGCCACATAATTGAAACGTGATTTGTACTTCCCTCTCATAGTTCTGATATCATTCGCCAAGTATTCCAAGTAAGGCATAACTCAAGACCTTAACTTTAGTTAATGAATTTGCTTTGTCGCCCCCATTGAACTTTGTTTTAGATAGTCTCGATACCTAGACTGGCCTAGACGAGGTTCGCATAGGCGGCGCGCTCTCGGCAGACCTCCTGACCTCATCATTTACACAACAATTATTGGTATTATTATTTTTGTTTTTTGGCGGTGGTCTGGCCTGGCCGCCTCGGCGTCTGAGTCTACGTTGATGAGCGGCGACGCTAGTGTTTAAGTGGATGAATGAGTGTGCCCACGAGTGCTTATGCGATTCTAAATTTGTGTTAATTTGTGAATCATCAACGCTACAATGTGCTACTTATTAAAATTGTATTATTTAACCGGGAGTCTGTCTGTCGGTTTGTCAGCTTTCGATTGAGCGCGCATTGTGCAAAATTCAAATTGCCGTTGGTGCTTTAATTCAACGGAGATCGAAAGTGGGTTGAGTGCTTTGATGTGCTCAATATGAGTAAGCTGATCCGGATATTAATTCATAAAACTGTTAGTGGTGGGTTTTCATTAATTGCGCCAAAACTGGGGTAACTATTTTTTGGGTTGGGTTGAGTTAAGAACGTGGTCATTTAATAGTTTTTTTGGTTAAAACCTTCCGCATCCTTAAGGACTAGCGAGCTCAAATGTTTACCATGGGTTCTGTTCGAGCGTTTTTATATATAGATTGTACGTAAAATAAAAATTTTGGAAGGTTTTCAATAATAAACACAACTGTTTAATTAATTTGTTACCTATCAATTAGTATTGCAAAAACATTATTTGGGGGCAAAACAACTTTTGCCGAGTCTGACTAGTCTATTATATATCTAAAAATATTCGCACCATCACAAGAGCCCAATGGTATATAACCAACTTGGACCTTCATCGAGACCTGCGTATCACGACAGTAGATGAGGAAACAGTCAAACTAAGCAGGAAATACGAAACCAAAGCTCGCCAGTTTTCAAACAATGGTGTGAATAAATTACCACTAGAAGAGCTAACTCGGAAACGAAGTCTAAAAAGGGTGAGGCCAGTGGACCACACATACAACACACATTCTATTATTATATTATTTATATATTCTTAATTGTTTATTTATTGTTATTGTTATTGTTAATCATAAGATTAATAATAATTCAATTAATCAAATTCCAATAACAACACTGCTTTTACAAACTAGTTGTAATAGTTATAATTCACACACATATAATTAAAATCTGTACAAAGGTCGATTTTTATTTTATGACAGGCAATGTATTAATATTTTGGGAAATAAAAACAAAAAAACTACAGAGGGTGCTAATACTATGGAAACAGTATTTCAATTAAGTATGACTCTAGAGATTTAAATATTTATTGCGCATTATACAACATATATATGCAAATCGTACAACATGGAAGATTAAGTAGTGCAGAACATGAATTGCGATATTTCAACTCAACAATAATTTGCAAGAAGCTGAAGTATACAAATACCACGACATACTAGGTTCAAGTATAAGAAATTAGTTAATGAATAGCATTGTCAATACGAATACACTATAACAACACAGAAGGAATAAACATAAATATTTCACTAAAAAAAAAGATTACTTAAATTAAATTAATCTATATATATAAAATTGGCAGCATGTTTGTCTGCATGATTTTTGATTTTATTTTGATGACATTTTCAGGGAATCTCTATAATGGCCTTTAGAAGGTTACTGTGTTTTGGTCCGAAAAAAACATCGAATTTGGTAAATATTAAAACAAACTCTGAGAATTGAGATTGCAGGCATTGCTGCGCAAATTGTACAAAGTCGAAATGTTCAAATAATCGGATGAAAAAAACAAATCCAAAAAATGAAGTATGCGAAATGCCACCAAAAAAGTCAAACAGTGGAAGATGAACGAGAAAATCGCATCAGTAGACAGAGCGCAGAGCTACGTCTACAACATCCGAAGAGCGTGACGCACGCGAAAGCAGCAACGCGCCGTGTCCCTACTAGTACACTATATTATAGCATTAAAGCCTCACATCAGACTTTTGTGTGTTGGTCAGTTTGGTGAAATTGTGTCTTTCTTCTTCAATTCTCAAGAGTTTGTGCCCAATATTTTCTGTCTCGCATTCAAGAAGGATTTTTTGCTTCATATTTCCTCTATTCTGTTCCACTTTATTATTTTATATTTCATTATTTTTTCAAGTGCCTCATAAATACGCCTCAAATGATATTGGCTTTCACAGTTTTCCCACCCACAATTTGTACTAAAATCGCATAAGGAAATGTCAATGGTTTCATTTCATTGCGAAATAGTGAAACCCGATTTTTTTTTTAAATTTTGAGTTCGAATCACAGATATAAACATATAGCTGTATGAAATGTTCTATGAGGAACTTTTGCTTTCTGAAGGACTAGTTCGGCTATATATAAAACGACACAGGAATACGACAAACCTCAATCGCAGCGCTGTTTATGAGCACATGTATTACAGTTTATAGTGATAGTTTATAGAGTCTCTTAATCTTTACTACATTGCTTTATCAGTTGCATGTCAATGCCACGGCACAAACCAGCATTATTAGCATTATATTTTGAACCTGAAAGTTCCTTCGAAGCTTGGAGTTGGCATTTTTGTTACCCAACAATTGATAATTATGTCAAAAAATTTAAATGACCGGATGTAAAACAAGTTGTCTCCAAAAAGTATCGCTTACATATTCACGTTGGATCAAAAGCAAATTTAACAGATTAGGCCGCGCTTAAATGCAATCAAACCCAATGAATTGCGCAACCACATAGAGGAAGGTCCACTCCCAGCCAGACAGACGAAACGATAGACACATATAGAGGGCGAAAGACAGATAGAGGGAGAGGGAGAGAGAGAGAGAGAGAAGTACTGGAACAGATACATTAACATCCAACATGTGCAAGAATAAATTACAAAAGTAATCACATTTCAGTTTAAGCCAAAAAGATTTTCATCATATTTTCACATGTCAGAAAGCAGGATGAGTCGGTAAAGGGAGAGCTGGAGGCGTTGATGAAAAACCAACAACAGCAATGGCATATGCGAGTAAAGATACAAATAAATCCATGTTTCAAAGCGAAGCTCATGAAAAACGTCAAAAGTAGCAGCGGAAAAAACAACAAAATCAACAACGTAAAATCGTCACCAAAAACAAAATGGTGTACAACTCGAGAGCAGTGTGAAAAAAATCTATACGAAAAGTATCTTCCACCGAAAAATGAATGAATTTTGAACAAAACAAAGCGAAAAATCATTTTTGGCCAAAATAAAATATATCTGCGAATGGTGTAGAAGCAAAGAAACGAAAGAAAGTAAGCCAGATGTATCCGTGTCTATGGCTCAGTGAAATTGAAAATGTGTCTGAGCGCATGTGTGCGTATGCGTATGTGTGTGCGCACTTTATCTGCTGTCTGTTGAATCCGCGTATCTGTAGCTGCGATGTGTGCTGACTGCGATATGCATGCGCAATTTCATATCACAATCCCTTCACTCATGTTCGTCTGTCTGTCCGTCTGTCTGAGCTTGGCTGGCTCACTGGCTGGTTGGAGTTGGTTGGCTATATGCCTGCGATGTATCGGGCTAAGCGTTGCATTTGTAATGAAATCAGACCTTTCGCTGTGCAAATGTGTGTGTGTGTGTGTGTGTGTGTGTGTGTGTGTGTGTGTGTGTGTGCACACATCATCCATTCATTCATTTCGTACAGATATTGGAATTCAACAGTGATGGCGACGACAGTGAACGAACGAACAAGTTTTGCCGCCATCGTCATGGCATTAAAAAAGTATGTACATATGTACAGCGCTACTTTGTTACTGTATCTGGGTATCAGTGTGATATTCTGATTCTGTCTTTGTGTGTGTGTGTGGACGTTTCACATATTTGCGGTTCACTTGCTGGATTTTTCAAACCAGAACTTTTTAACGCCTGTCCGTTGTGTTCATCAGAACGTCCATCCGTTCAATGTTGGTAGATTTGCACACATTAAAACGCCACATACAAACGGAATAATGGATTTCATATACCAATGCATTGAAAAGCACTCATATCAAGTACACAGATACAGCTCAAGCCAAGCCAAGCCAAACCAAACCAAACAAAAAAACACACTTTACCATATTTTCATCTGTCGTCGTCGTTGACCATGGCGGCTTCAAAATCACACATTCAAATATTTTTTAATTTCTCTTCATCGCACTGCGCTGGGTCGTCACACTTCCTCCACCATGCCCTCTCACTTTTTTGTTGTTTTTAATTAACTCGGGAATACGAAATGTGCGGGATTCACTCTACTGCTCGCCTCAATCTTCCTATAAGTTCGTCCAACATCCCAGGTCCTCTTTGTCGCGGAAAACAGAAGTTGAAGTATGCCTTTTTCATGGATACTTTTCGTACACGTATCTGAGCTCAAGCATTTTTTGTGAAAATTAATTCTGTAAAAATCGAAAACATTTTTCCGACTTTTTTCATTTTTTATTTTCAATGCTTTCAAATCGTTTAAATCGTTTAAATTCGCACTCGCAGATTTTTATCTTTATCTGCTTATGGGTGGATTGGTTTAAAGCATTTCGAAGCGCTTTAACGAGGGTTTCTGAAAGTAGCCCAACCATGTGCCGCAGTAGTTGACATGACAAGAGACTTCTTCATCGCATACGAGTAGAAAAAATCTACATTCTGCATCCAGCGTCATTATTGGGTAACCAGGCAGGACAACGAATTCTATTAAATTTTGGAGGATGTTCGTGCCCCTCTACTATCCAGGTTAAAGGTCGAAACCGAAATAAACAATTACTCAGAGTTTGGGAAGAAAAGTCAGATATGAGAGTCGATTCCTTCTGGCTATATCAAGTTTCTTGTGTGAAACCAAGAAGCTATATTGAAGGCGTCTTTGTAAAGTGGAAGGGCGTTAGTGTGTGTGTGTGTATCATGAAATGAAGCCTACTTTGTATTGTTCTTACACCGAACGTATCTCGTATCCCTGACATTAAAGTTGTTTTAGAGTATTCAAACTTTTAGTGTTTATGTACATATGTGGGACTTAAGATAAGAACTCCCAAAATACCAGCTCATATTTCGAAAAAAAAGAGATGCCAATCAATAAATATAATAAATAAATCACATTTTTGGATAGTCTCATATAATAATTGTTAAGGTTCCGGACAAATAGATTGTTTAAATTTTTTTTGTTTACTTTAATTGTTATAATATTGTCGCAAAATAGCATGAAATATTTTTGTGATTATTTTGAATGAATTATGTTAGAAAACTATCACTTCAAATCAGAGGAATTTTACAGAAATTGAAAAAGGGCTCGGGGGCCAACAAATGAATAAGCGGCAGGAATATCGATACTGGAAGAGTTGTTACAGTTGAAACGTAAATTTGTAGTTGTACGCAGTGGCGCAGCTTGATAAGCGAGCGCCCTGGGGAAAAAATGAAATATGGGCCCCGTCGGTGAAAAACTATTTCATCTTCAACTCCTTAGTTATTACTACGTATTATGTGTAATGCACGTACTTCCTTTTATGGATGTTTGTTTGTCTGTCTGTCTGTTGATTGGATTGATCCCTATGCAATCCTACACCGTTTGACCGAGCACCATAAAAATTGGAACATAGATGGATGTCATCTTGGAGAATGGTAATGACTAAGTTTGGTGCAAAAAAATTGCCGAATTTTCAGATGCTTCTCAAACTGTATAGGTACAAATAAAACACAAAAACAAAGTAGCCTCTGAGAATTGAGTTTGCCGGCAGTGCTGCTCAAACTGTACAAAGTCGTATTGGTCAAATATTTGAATAAAAAAAAAAACAAATCAAATAAGTGAAGAATACGAAATGCCAACCAAAAAGTCAAACAGTGAAAGATCAACGAGAAAATCGCAGCAGTAGACAGAGCGCAGCAGGCAACAACGCATCGGGGCACTGCTAGTATTATTATAAATGTGAACGTTTGCTTGTTTATTACGTTTTCACCGAACAACTACCAGCCTGGGTTGGACATAGGAAACTTTTATAGCAATAAAAGGATTCCGTGGAATACTTTTGAATGTTAGTCCATACCAGGCGAGTGAAGTCGCAGGTGGAAGCTACTAGAAAATAAACAATGGCGAAGTAGATTACGGTTAGTACAGGCAGACAATAAAACTAAGTCCTCAATTTTATTTTAACAATTTAATTTATGATCTTTTTTTGGCCTTAGTTTTTGAAAAATTATTAATAATTACCCTTAAATCTAGATTTGATGCGGCCTTATTTCGAATATTTAATTTGGAATTGATCACATTTTTGTAAAAAAGTTGTTTCTCTACAGTGGTTAAAAATTATGATTTTAGGAAATTTTATATTTAACACAGTGCACTCATGCCAGTGAAACTTGTAATTAAATGAGCTATTATTATGTCTAGTACATTATTGAAAATAGTAATTTTAAATATTTCATCCCTGTCTTCGAAATTGGCGGTCAAATTTGGCTAGTTAGAAGTATGTCATAAATATGTCATATTTTTTGTAGTTTCACTGGTTTGGTTGATTCGAAATCATTTCTATAAAATTTCAATTTTGTTTTAAAATCTTCTAAAGCTCTGCTTACCTCGTCTAAATCGACAAAGCATTTGTGCAAAATTTGGGATGCATTATTGATATCATTCAATATTTGTTGCATGAATGCACAAAGCAATGCAAACTCGAATTTTAACATATTTTATGTTTAATACAATCTGTCTCGCTGTGCTCATCATTACTGGAATTCTTCGGCACTAATTCTTATGTCTTGATTATATCAAAAATATGAAGTTTCATTGCGCATATCGTATTAACTCTACTACACCATCTAGTCGAGTTTAATTTTTTAGAGCAGTTTCTGGTATGTCAGTCAATGTCGACAGTAGATTCTAACGCTTAATGGTATAAACGAATAAAAATATATTTTATTATATTATATACATATATTATAATATTAATAATTATTATTATAATATAATAATATATATATCTATAAAGTCAATTTTGTAAATAAAGAAATGAAAAGGCAAATACCAAGAAGATTAGAGTGTTGTTATTAGTTGCTTTAAACGGTTTATGTAGGTATTTATTCTATGAGAGGCACAGAAAATTTTCGTCTCTAGTAAGGAAATCTGTCTAGTTAGAAATAGCATGACATGACACATAAATAGACGATAAGTGATAGCCATACTCCATATATGTATATATTAGAGGTGTGTTCAAAAACTAAGGTGACTTGGTATGACATATAAGTCTTCCATCAATGCAGTCGTTATTTCATCAATTGTGTCAAACCTCCGAACTTTCAATGTTATTCGTAGTGTTGGGAACAGAAAGAGCGCACTGGTGTCAAGTCCGGTGAATACGGTGGCTGAGGCATGATTACGGTTTGTTTTTGCATGAAAAATCACGCTTTTTTTTGGGTACCCCACAAAAATGCGTAAAAATATAAAAAAATCGAAATTCGATAACACGTAGCCCGAGAAAGTCACCTTATTTTTTGAATACCTCATGTATGCACATATATATTCTATATACGATGGGGTGTAAGGATCTTATAGAGCTAATAGTGTACTCCAGATAGAAATATTATTCGGTTACTTGTTTTTCATATTTAGCGAATAACATTTATCTGCAAACATTTGTAGGATTACCATATAAATAATGATGTCTATACAAAATTAGACCTGATAACAAATTAATAAATAAACTTCAAAGTGAAAGTTTTGAAATCTAATGTCGCAATTTACTAGTGTGTATCAACACACTGTGCAAAGACCACAACAACTTAAGCTCCAGTATGATAATATGATATAACATTCGATATTCCACAAACCAAGACTTAAATACCGGACTGAAAGGAAAATCTTAATAATCGATAACTCGAAAGAAATGGTCTGTGTAAGCACAACTGACTAAAGACTGAGTCTCAAAATCCAATTAATGCCATTTTTTCACGCGGTGACCATGTACAAAAGTGATTCCCGGATCATCTTTGTTAATGTAGAGGTTGGCTGGGGACGATCTGTCTATAACGATTTTGAACTAATGAATTTGGTAAGAAAGCCATTGAATCTCTAGAACATTAGCACAATCAGGTCTCCTGTATATGTGTCTAAACACCTTTTTGAAGGGTAGTTATTGATAGAGCCTTTTAGACGGCTTCAATTAACTCAATCGGAATGTAAGGGCAACCAGGTCCAGGATTAGGACTCTGTGCCTTGTTTCAGCTACCGAAACTAAAATTACTAGACCTGAATACCCGTGCTGATCCATGGAAGCCATAAACAAAATTTGTGAAAAGCACTTGACTATTACTGATACAACCAGCTGCTGGTGCAAAAAAAAACTAGGTTACAAACAGACACGAAATTGGCACATAAACTGGGGACAATGTTGTCAGCTCAAGAAGGAAGAAGTTTTTCAAACGACAATAACGCGTACCCTTTTAATATTACACCCCATTAATATTAATCGCTGTTGTATACTCACTATATATTCTCGAATTTTCTTCACCATATATATTTTCAAGTTAATTATTTAATTTAGATGTCCATTCACTGAATATTTTGTCTCGCAAATTACTTGCACACATTTGCGCACTCACAGGATGTGATTCAGAAGCACAATGTTATCGTTCCAGGTGCTCACGTAGTCGATCAAGCAAAGTAAGCAGCTGTTACAATAACAGCAGCAATCAGGCCTAATCCAAACACTCGGCATCAATGACCAAAAATCCCAGTTTTTGTACTCACCGTCGGTATTCCGCTTCTTGGGTAGCACAGCCTTAAAAGCCGAAACAGGCGCGTAGTCCTGCGTTGGTGGTGCCGCCCCCGTCGGTGTTTGTTGACGCGGTGAAAAATTCCTTGGACTTAGTTGCTGTTGTTGTTGTTGTTCTTGGTGGCCAAGACGCTGATGCAACAACTGTGTGGGCGATGGAATCGTGGCTGCCATCGCCGTCAAAGTGCTGATGTCGCGCAATTGCAACGATGACGACGATGAAGGCGATGAGGACGAAGACGTTGCCAGTGAACTACTCACAAAAGGACCGGGAAAATCGGCAGCGATCGCCGGCTTGAAGTTACCCAGACTGTAATCGAGTGGTAGATGGTGTTGCTGTAGACCTGGTGGTAGCGGCGCACCCGGATGATGCTGATGTTGATGCAGGTGGTGGGCGTGCTGGTGTATTGCGCTAGGTGCCGATACTTTTACGATATCCATTACGCTGGAGTCGTGCACGAGGAATGAAAGTGTGAGGAATTTTTCGCGGTTATTTCGTTATTTTTTTAAATTTATCTTTAAATATCACATTAGCACTGGGATTATTGATTAATACGACATATTGACAATTGGGCTCCTCTCTTAATCAGATTTTGTTTTTGGTTTTATTAGCTTTTTGATTTATTTTTATTTGCACACACGCCGAAATTCTGCTGACAACAACTTCGTGTAAGCTTTAACTTTTTATTTTTGCAACGTTTTCGTTTGCCAAACTGTTATCTTTGGCGTCTTCTAACGAACTGACGGCAAAAAACGTTAATCACAGCGCCGTAAGTGGACAGAAGCAGCTGCTTCCATTTCTGCCACTGCGAAATTGCTGAAGCAGCAGCGCGAGCAAACGAATTCAGATTCCGATTCCGATTCCGATTCCGATTGGAGCTGTTTGCGTGTGTGAGTGCGCGCTGAGAATGAAGAATCTGTGCGTTGGCTGCGAGATTGCGACAGCGACTGCGTCTGCTGAGCTTCAGAACTAATGATTACTAGCTGCGTTGCGCTGCACTTGACTTCCTCGCGCGCTCAAATATACTTACAATTGAGCCGTACACACAAGTAAGCACACACACTCAGAGTTACCCAGAAATAACAACAAAGCATAAAATCCGATTCCAACTGATACGGGTTTTCCACAGACTAGACTGGAAGAAATCAAGTTTAGACAACAACCAACGACAAGAGCGTACGACTGATTGAGACAGAGTGAGCACGAAAAAGTGCGCCGAATTGAGTGCGACTTTGTTGAGTTCTGAGAGCGAAGCTAGTTGTTCTTCTCACTCACCGCGAGCAAACGAGAGTTAAAATATGTGGGTATATATTTTACTTTAATTATTATTTCGTGTTTTGCTTTAACTTTCTTTCTCGTCGTGTTCATATGTTTTTCCCTATTTTATTTTCCTTTACGCGCGCACCATCAACGTCTACTCGCACGTTCAGAAGCACATAGACTGATGGAAAATGAATGAACGGCGCTAGCAGCACATTTTCAATTACAATTCCAGTTTTCACGTTTTCAATTCAATGAAAAATGATAACTACTACCACCACCACACTTAACACAAAAGAAACAATAACAACAAAAACTAAAAGGATGTGCGATTGTCTTCAGCGGCCTTACCGCGGGTGTGAGTGAGATGACCGTATAACCAAAATCACTTTGCGTCCATTTCCAAAAGCAAACCAGAAAAAATATAACGAAAATTCCAATTGGAGTACTACTCAGTGAGATGAGATTTCTGACTATTCCAAACAGATTTTCTTATTCGATTTGTATGCAAAGAGATTTTACCATTCAATTTTCTTATGCTTCCAATAGCTTTCCAAGTGGTATGAAACGGCAATGGAACAATCTACCACCATTGTAGCCAATTGCTGTCTCATTTTCTTAAACACATTCTACGTATGCTTGCATAGCATTTCTCTCGCACACTTACGGTTCCGTTGAACGCCTGTTGAATTTGGCGACGCCCACAAATCAACTGGTTTTGGTGTTTTCTCTTCGCGCACAGCAAATGCGAACATTCCAGTGCTTTCATATTTTTATTGTTTTTGTACACTTTATTCTTGTTGGTATTTTAAGTGGTTTCGTAGTTTGGCTTTGATTCGTTCAATCAATGCGTATTTCCCATGCATCTCTGCACGAGTGTGAGTATAGACGCTGTTGGCGTGTGTGTGGGTCATGTTCTCATTTCATGGTTGGTGCCTTGGTTGAGTGTGCGTTTTGTGTACCTGCTGTAGTTGTTTTTGGGGGTGTTGTATGTGGTGTTGGTTAAGTGTAGAGTGAGTGTATATGGCGTGTGTGCTTCGACACGCGTTTCCAGTTATAATATTGTGATTTTTTTCGTTCGCGCTCAATTTTTAAATATAATTTGAAGTGTTTTTAGTCACTTTTTACTGCTATTCTCTTCTCTCTATCTATGACATTTGTTTTTGTTCCTTTGCTTACCTTTCTTTAATCTTTCTTTCAATTAACTTCAAATTTGAGTGAGAAAAGTTGATTTTTTCGCCTCTTAATTTGAAGTTGCATTTTTGAAGTGGGTTTAAGAAATACCCGATGCGTTCTAAAAATACGCGAACTTTTCAGTTATAGAATAAAACACGCATGGCATCAGGTTTCAAACCTAATATTTATTGGAAATACAAACTCACAAAGAACAGAAAATGGTCACACGGTGGTCGATAACACAAATCCGATTTTTCATTAAAATGTGTTGATTTTTTGGTCTTACGAGGAGGTGCATTAACAAAACAATTTTATTTACAATTCGTATTAGCATATTTGCCATTTGGTTTTTATGACAAAACCACAAAAACTGCTGTTATTAAAACCTGGTTAATTTGCTAATTTCATAATTAAATTATAACATTTAACGCAGTAAACTGCATAACATATTAGTTTGATTAAAAAAATAATGACGAACAAAAAAAAATTGTCTTATACTAAATTTAAAACGATGTAAATTGCGCCGAAAAGGCAATGATATAGAAGGCTGTATCCTTCTTAAGGGGAGATCATGCGGGTGTAGCCTCTTCAGCCTTGTTGAGATACGGGTGAGGGAGGAAGCTAGCGGATTTGGGTGCGACATAAGTCTGTAGTGATAGCGGCAGCTGTGAGAATTAATTTGTTAATCTATAAAAAGGCTTAAGAAAATATTTCTCCTTTTCGTTTCAAGTCTCTCAAGAAGACAGATGTCCAACATGGCGTATAATGGTGTCCGGCATGAACATATGTATAATGTATATAAAGTATTAATTTTTAGTGGGAAAGAATAACATTCAAGCAAAGTAATGTCTTGGCAAATGTTATTTAGACTCTAAACTGAGACCATTGGTAGAGAACTGGTTTGCTGATTTTGAACGCTGTCATACAGTCACCGATGATACTGAACGTCTCCAAAAATTCGGCAATGATGCCGGTATATACAAAAAAGCGCACAAAATCGTTTTGGAAGCCCGTAAAGTGAGTTTCCGCTATATAGCTGCTATCTTAAAGGTATCCGAAGGCAGTGTAGTCACTCTTTTGTGTTATTATTTGTCCATGAAAAGGCTCTGTTCGAAGTGAGTAGCGCGGTTGCTCATTGCAAGATTTTTGGATGCGAAATATCTCTGGTTTCAGTAGGGTTCAATTTTACAAGCGTAACGCTCGCATGCAAACAAATATCGTCATCGGCTCACGCATAATGGCATACGAAGTTGTTCGGGTCGCTTCCCACACACAGTTAAATCATGTGCAGGGAAAAAATGACACACATTTTTAGGTTTTATAAAATCTTGAATGGTATATATGTGAACAGGTTCCCAATTGTGACCATAACAGCATTGTAGTACATAACTAACCGATGTAAAATCATGAGTAATAGTAGCATTTTTATGAAATATGTCACTAATGTCTAATTTATAATATGCGGACAGGTCCAAGTCCTGCTACTGGAGAGTGTTGTCGCAAGGAGATTCTGGTGGGCGGCATTTGAAAGAGTTGTCCGAAGTGGCGTTTCTTTACAAATCTAGTAATTCCATTACGATGGTGCATCAACTTATCATTATTGAAAAGGGAGAAAGGATCCAAATGCTGTGAAAATTGTTAAAGCGTTTAACGGATGAAAAGTGAAATGAAGAAGAAAAAAGTGCTTGTCGAATTTGAAGAGTGTTTTGAAGGGTGGGACAATCGCCTTACAGGAAAGGCAAAGAAGCACAGAATCTGTGTACCATTTTTTAAGGACGCTACTAGAATGTTGATGAATAATGTCAAGTTTTGCCTAAAATCGTTTTTTTTTTTTAATCAGGCATCCGAAGGCACGAATTTTTTGAGTGATGTGAAATTTTATGTATACAATTCACATAGCTTACAGATACCTATGTTGGATACATAACTGCAAAGATATTGTATGAAGATATCGTAGGCCCATAGCTATAAAGGGGCATGTACTTTGCTTAGATTCTTTACTCAACAGAAGCTGAACAAATGACTAATTTCCATTGAGCTCATTTCATAAATCGCATTTTTGTATAGTCGGAGTCAAAATTCCGCCTCAATTAGTCGGCCAACTTCAACTGCAACCCCATTGAAAAGGCATGGTTAGCGACATTTAAGTGAAAAATTTCAGCTTTCAGTGGGTCGTAAATCATAAGACGCCGGCTGCTGGAAGTATCTAATGTTTGTTAAATTCAAGCATTAAATTGTCGCATTTTGAAACATCAACTTCGAAATGCCTACAAATGACCTCGAAACCTCGACTGCCTTCGGTGGCGGCAGATGTTGAGATACGCCGCACGGTCATATCTGAGAATTGTGTCAAAAATGTTTACACAAACATAGCGACAGATGAGGCGCGCAGTCATGCGGTGTTGTTCCCATTTCAGCAGACGCGTAAATTCCCACATACCAGATTTTTAGCATTTAGCATTTATCGTTTGTGTTTGTTTGAAAATATGAAATCATATGGAGCGACTTTGTCATTATTATTATTTTTTTCCGTTGATTCATTCGTCTTCAACACCACAAAACACATGCAACCGATTTATGAAATCAAACGCTGAATTTAGTACGCGCTCGCCTATCTGTAAAGTGGATGAAGTCGACGATGTCACTGCACTTGCCTTCCACCCAGCTTGAGTACTCCTTCCGCGCCCGTCTCTAAACAAAGAAGTTCAATAAAACACTGGCTGAGGGGAAAATCACTGACGCTGACGCTTTGTTGTTGCCATGACCTACGCGCCTACAGCGCCACTGTTCTATCTGTGAATGACAGTTGTCGTTGCTGCCAAGCTTATATTACAAGCACAAAATATAAGGCGAAGCAACATGTGACAATGTCAGCCCATCACTCATTCAATGCACTTGCGTCTCATTCCCTACAATTATTCTTCGCTCGACTCTCTATAACCAGAGACTCTTCACACGATCGCCAAATCTTACGTTTTGTGTAGGTGTCGGGCAGCAGACTAACTGGAAGTCTACTGTGCTAAGACTCCAGATGCCGTCGATTCGGTGTAGCGGAGCGCTAGGTGCAAGTGCTTATACCCCGCCATTTCCAAAATTTCTTTCGTGTTCCACAAAGTCATTCTGTCTCTCTTGCCTAGTAATCGTTTTCCTTGGAGCTGAGGGTGCCATTCGCAGTTTTAAGACCAGAATTGTTTAGGCAGTAATTATAGAAATTGGCAGGAGCCAGAAGGTGTCAGCAGTGTCATTATCAATTATTCCCAGAGTCTTACGATTTTCTATCGGTTTCTGAAGACACATTTTTCGTCGCAACACTCAACTTTTGGAAAAATATTGCTAAGTAACTGGAAATTTCGCTATCCTGCAAAAATGGTTGAAGGCCTATTCTGCGCGCCGGATTTTCCTAAATAATAATATCGATGGCCTCTGTGTACAACGGAAGGAACAGGATATCCGACCGATGGAATATATTTTCTTTCTCTTTAGTCTTTATTTTCTACTACCAATATAGATGATTTTCGGCTAGTGCTCGTACACAGCCTTTTCGCTGCTGGACAGGGCGGACTGCATGTGAGAGAGAACTAGCAGACAAATATATAGTTGCTAGCTATCGAAGAGTACGCGAATTGTTAGAACCTTTGCTGTGTCCAAGGCATTCAATTGCATTAGTGAATATTGGCCCGTGTAGAAAATGAGCTAGTATTGTGACTAGCACGAGTTCTGTTTACTCGCCTGCTGGAAGAAATGAAACTGCGCGGATTTCCTTCTTTTCTATTGTATTGAATTGTAAGGCTGATTTATAATAAAAAAGCCAATTTAAGATGTAGGAAATCTTAGAAGAACTTTTGCAGTAGACTGGCAAAGTAAGCAGAGCATAATCTGTCCGAAGGAATTAAAGCTAACCGACCCACGACATGTACAAGACCTGGACAAACTCTAAGGGCAGACCCCTCCTGTGAATAATTCGTTCAAGCAAATCAATATTTAATTACAAAAATCATTGAGCAAGATGAACCCTGGATAGGTAAAATGCCATCCCCAGATATTCTGCACAAACACCAATTAATAATTTTTTCGATCCGGTATTTGAAATTTTTTAAAAAGTGTCCTTACAGGACCTTTTATGTGAGGTAAGTGGCCGAAGCCGCTTTCGGGCAGTATTTATTCATCTTTCTTCTTTCACAGCCCAATAATAACTGTTAATTTCCCAAATTCATGGAGTTTGTTACACTGGAATGTATATGTGTATATATATATAAGTTTCTTTTCTTCTCCAGTATAAATCCAAATGATAAAAATTTCAACATTTGAGCGAGGCTCTAGTAGAGGCTCTAATGTAGTCTGGTTTCAGTTTTCATTGTTGTCGCCTTATATTGTGAGTGTATCGTAATCCGTTCTTTGTACTTGTCTCGGTTAGTGTTTGATTATAAACTTCTTTTCTGGTTCGATGATTTGCTACATGACTTCATACATAAAAGGATGGGCTCAAGAAAATGTTGTTGGAACCCGCTTTCTGTTCTGCCTACAAATTTTAGATACATTTTTCTTGATACAACTGATTAATTCGACTCGCCTCAAATAAATTAATCATTTGTAAAACCTTTTTCGCCCCTATGATGTTATATGGTCCAGAAGTCTGGGGTGACTGTGCAGCGAGTCGCCGTGTGAAACTGCAAAGGGCGCAAAACAAGCTTCTTAAAATGATGCTAAATTTACCTTATTATTTCCCCACTTATATACTTCATAAAAAGGCAGATAGATGTGTGATTGATTGAAGAAAAGGTCGGCTTAGCTATATCCACTTTTACTTCAAGAATATAAATTATTGCACTATCTCTAGTGCTGATCTGTGCTACTTAAGCTAATTCCTTAAATTAGCTTTTTATAGCACCGATCACTTAGTTGTAGTTCGTTGTAGTCTCAGTTTAGTTTTAGGTTACTTTATATGTAATTTTTTTTTTTCCTCCACTTTTCCTTACGAATATTTTTTTACGTCTCTAAAACCTTAACTTTGTTAATTATATTCAATTTCTTAGTAGTGAAGCTGGTTTAAGTTATACTCTATACAAATGTAAAATTAATTTATTACCAAATAAATAATAATCTAAATCTAAATCAAGCTTATTTCTAATTTATATTATTATTATTATAATTTTTATAAAAAAAAAACAAAAAAAAACTTCTGCCTTGTTCTGTTGAAGTGCATATTGGCTTTCGAAATAATTTGACCCGGTTCTACCTCTACCTCCATGATCTCTTGCATTTGACATTCTTGTATTCAACCAATTTTTCGTCCCCAGAAGAAGCGAATCACAGACGTCAACTCGACGACACAAATTTCTCTGCGTGAGCACATAGAGAACCTATATACCGAGCTTTGAGGTTAACCCTAGACCTTTCAAGTGGTCATAAACAGTTGTTGACTTAACAAATTTAATCTTTCTGGTGCCTAAGAAATAGGCTACATATCTGGATTTTATTCTTTTCTCATAACGACAAGCCACCCACATTTTTCAACTAGTTCTTCTTATTGTCACTTCAGCCCCCATGTTTCCTTAACAATTACGAGTATGTATTTGATTGGCAAACTCCGTTATTGGCTGTATGCTATATGGCTGGGAAAGCCATAAACTTCTATTAGTATTAAGAAGCACGCAGCTCAGCTTCCAAATGAGCAAATCAAAGTGTTTTCCATAATTACCATACAAGTTACAGTCATAATAGTTTTTGTTGTTGTCAATGCTGTTACCGTAAAGCAAATACATAAAATTATAAGTTGCGGCCCGTGACAAGGCAAAAGCCAATTGTGCGGGTGCGTGGGGTGAGTTAGGCCTGCAAAAGGAGCAACACCAGCAGGCGCAATAAGCAGTCGAAGCAGCAGCAAAAGCGACGAGTTACGGTCGTGCAAGTCTATAAAGCTGAAGTTTTTATTCAATCTGAAGCCAAGCCGACAATCACGCCAATAACAACATCACTATCAACAACACCATCAACAATAATAACAACAACAAAGCACACATCAACCGTGCCATTTCCGAGCGATCGTTAGTTCCGTGTGTTGTTTATGTTGTTGTTGTTGTAAACCGCAATCGAACCGAAACGAATAGAAAAGAAGGTATGGCAAGATAAGATAAGAGAGAGACTACTATCAGTCCAAATGAACGTATGGACCTCAATCGTTCTTTATTCTCTTGCTAGTTGCATACAGCAATAAAAGTAGGCACTAAATCAACAGCAACAAAAACCAACAACAACAACAGTCATGTCAAATATGGGTTGTAAATAATTTATTTATAACTACAGTGGTGGAATATCGGTGGATTTTAGCCACCAGCACATAAAAGGAGCGAGTAATGCGTTTTACTCCCGCGCTGTCTAACGGTAGGCAGTAAGCAACACACACTGTATCTCTCTCTCTCTCTCTCTGTTACCCAGCTGGAGAAGAAACGCTGTTTCGCTAGAGCGAATAACTTTCGAAATAAAAATTGTTCACTAAACTGGTAAAGCACAACAGAGAAGAGATCCCCAATTTACGCTTAACGACCACTCGCATTTGCGATCAATTGAGTTTCGACTTTCTATTTGAAATTGAGAGACATTTATTTTGCAGTTTAAATGTTGGTTAGTTATTGTACCAATGTACAATTGATACAATTGTGTCGCAGTTTCAATAGAAATTAAAAGGCGGAGGGCTAGAAATTCGCAAATGAAATTGTTGACCCAACAATGTGTTATCTACATAGGACAAACATATCTAAGATGGCGAGGATCATCACACGATATCGGTTAGGCATCATAGGAGTATGCAAATATACAACAATGACACTCTACGTGAGCTGTAGTGATGGAGTGTGCATAGCAACATCATGACAGGCTTATCTATAATTTTTACGATTTGTTGACTGGGGAAGGATACATCTCTCATATACAAATTTAGAATTAAATATTTCTTCGAACTTTCGGCTTAATAGAAAAGACATTGCCATACACCAATCTTAATTCGATTTCTTTCCTCGCCTTCCAATAACTTTGTAAGGGACTTGCCAATCTCTATAATAATTTATCTGTTGATATTATAGCTATCAAACGAAAAACAGAGTTGTTCCCCAATCAACAATATCAATAGTGCAAAATCTCGAAAACGTTTCACCAAGGATAGGTTGAAAAATTGACTGCCTTGAACTGAGCGATCGTCGTGCGTAACAACAATCGGCAATTTTATGTAGTTTGTTTGATAGGCGATTCTTAGCGGACTCGTAGCTAGGTATTATTTTCTATCTTTTAGTCTGTTGGGTTGTTTGCCTTTGAGCAACGGTAAAGGGAACACGAAAATCACCTTTTGATAACCGATAAGCATGTTGTGTGCTGATAACCGATAGCCATGTTATTATTAAGGGGCTATTAAAATTCTGATTGAAAACTCATGTCAAATATATTTTATTGCACATTGTAAAACTTCATTTCCCATTTTATTAGGAATGCACTAAGCTCTAAGCACTAAAGCAAACGTTAAATATTGAAGGCCTTGCAATCCGACCGCCATACACCTAGATACAGATGCATGTAAACACTCATAAAGATATCTTCACATTATTGATCGTGTATGGGTGCTGTTATTAATTTGCTGTTTAATTGAATATTGTTTGAACAACCCACCAAAAAAGAAGTGTTGGAAAATTGTTCAAAGTCTGTGGATTTGACTCCTTTGGAGGTTCTGTTTTGTTAGCAATCAAGTTTTGTGAGTTGCCCACATGCCTGATTTTAAGACAGTACATATAACTATTTATTCCCGGCAATACTATTTAAATAGTGGTACTAAAAGAGGATTGAAAATTTGATTTTAATTTAAAGAGTCAGCAAGAGCAGAGCAAGCAACCTATTCTAAGATTTTTACCAGATTGCAGTACACAGCTTATGGATAAGGTAATCTGTTGAAGGAAGCTTATGTATAGCTTACAGCATTATCTTGCAGTTCCTCTCCCTATTCTTCCTGTGCCTTTTGTGGATTAATGCAAGAATTGGGCTCTCGCAGCAAATGGTAGGGCCCTTTATAGGTGCCCTATTGCTTGAAGCTTTTCGTTGTCCACGAAACTCCTATAGAAGTCAGAGCTTGAGTAATAAAGAATATGATTTGTCTATACTCTATTCTTGAGTAGTTCCATCTATGAGGAACACAACCCCTAGTAACATAATGAAGCGGCTTTCGGAAGTCTTGGCCTCTTGGCAGCGTTTGAGTGGATAGGTAGCGCTAGCCAGGAACGCTATATCCCTGACAGAGATTATGTCAAACAAAGATTGGTTTTCAAGTACCATATTTTTGCTTTTAGTTGCTACGGTCGGTAAAATTATGTATTCGAATTATGTTCTGTCCTTCCTCTTATTGATTGGAGAACACTTACTTAGTTACCTTTAAATGTTTTGACGCGACCTATTCAACGATGCAAACCATTACCAACGATTTGAAAAGTATCTACATAAAATTGTAGTACGCCATTAAACTTGTAATAAGCAATTTCGAAGTTATAAAACCTAAAGATGCGGATGCAGATAAAACGATGCTATATAAAGGGTTACAATATTCCAAGGTGAGCCGCTAATCAAAGCATGCTTCCTAATGGGCGACTAGCTTTAACAGGTAAGTGCTCTAGTAAATCGGACTCGCAGCCACCACTTATCTGCAAATAGAGGATTATGTACCTCATCATCTATCACTATGAATGTTTATTGATAGCGGAGGTGTTCAAACTGAGTAGTGGGGAATATACATTGGACTTCCAATCTGGAGTGAGATTAAGCTTAGATTTATTTCCTATAATAAAACAGCCTTGGTGTTGAACTTGTGCACTCGTATCGCGATAAGGGAAACACTACCGCTTCAACTCAGTTCAATTTGAGATCTTTCTCTCCGATCGTTATCATAATCGACTAAAAACTAGAATCGTGTAGTTCTGTAAAAGTAAACAATTTGAGTATCTTTAATTCTTCTGTTGTCTGTTTGTCCATGGGTTAACAGATGGGCCCTGAAGGGGCCGCAATAACTTCGACGCCGCAATGTCTACCTTGGCGATTTTTATCTCAACTTATTTTTCACTGATAAGTTGTAATTGTTTTTATTGGAGCAACAGTCATACAATAACAGAGTGTGTGAAATGCTGAAGGAAGAGAAACTGGGGAAGAAGGCACAACCGGCACATCAATCCGATAAAGCCTTTCAGGGTGAGATGAAATAAAACTATAAAAAATACCAATGAAATAAGTTGTTAATCATTCATGGCAAACAAAAGCGACCCATTTAAGAAATCAAATATTGGTAATAGAGAGGATAGAAGAAAATTAATAAAAAATAGTTCTGCGTACTCGTGACACAAAGCGGAAGGTAATCTAAAAGTATTTAAAAGCAATAGGCTACTATTGCTCTACCGTGGACTCTACCGTAGAATCGAAATATTAGATATCACCTGAAACTTATGCTTATGTATTATCATCCACTTTACTAAAATAAATTGGAATAAATCGAATAAAAATAAGGAAGATATTTTGCAATAGATTTGAAATTGTTAAAAAATATCTAAAAGTATTAAATCATGGCACTGCACAGTGGGTTCGCATATATATTCGCTTCTTAACACAGCAGAATTACAGCTGTCGGCAGCTCAACATGAAGAGACCGGCGAAAAATACTTCCAAAACAGTTAGCGATCTGAAACTTGGGATATAAGTGAACTAAAATACAATAATGATGTTTTGTAAAAATAGGCGTGGCTGGGCACGGTAAAAAATTTCCGGTTTTTTTTCCTGAAAAGGAAATTATTATTGTTGTTGTTGTTGTTGTTGTTGTTGCTGTTGAGTCGAGATCGATTGTGGGCTCTTCAACATCCAATGCGCTGTTGCACGCCGTCTTGGTTCGTTGGAGCTGCAGAGTTTCCAGGGCTTGCAGTTGCCGTATGCATTTTTTTTATTTAAAGTCTGGTTTATATTTCATTTGGATTTATTCACACTTGTAATTTTTGTGACTATTTTCACTGCCTTCTCAACGAACAATGCAGTCAGCTTCTCTCCATCAAGAAGCTGACGGCTGTTTTCTATCTCTCTATAGTTAAAATTGATGATGAACCCATAATTTCAACTGCGTTAAGCAAAAGTGAGCTTACTTAACCACCATCTTACATTATTCTACAAGAAATGAATTAACAATTGCGTTAAGCAAAATTAAATTTTATAAGTACGTAGCTTATTAACTACACAAAATAAGTACAATGCACATTTGGAGGTGAAATACAGCTTTCATTATGGTAAATTAGACTTTCGTTTACAGGGAAATTTTCTCTGCCCAGTAAAGAAAGGAACAGGGCTTAAAAGCAATTTATGAATTAAATATGTTTTGGTTGAAATTCGTGGTATTTTTCTGGTTGCTGCAGTCTACATTTTTAATGATAATAGCGCGTGATCGATGACATCTGCAGCGTGAATCAACAAATTCTAAACAGAAGGGGGAAGGTCAACCTTGATCAAATTTTTAGCATTATCCAACGCATATTTTCCAAATTGTTCAACATTGATTTTGTATTCTGAAGACATGAAGACAGCCTTCAAAAATGTTGCACATCTTCCAATCAAAACTTCCTATATATGTGTGTACCAGTATTTTTTTTATGAAAAAATCGTCTTGCCGTATTTCCATCATTGGGCGTCCAGCTCTTAGTTTGCTTACAATAAATCTTCTCTTTTTCACAAAATTTAATTTAAATTTTGCATTTACTTCTCATAAAAGTAACTTTTTCGTCTTCCCACTTTTTTGAATCCAGTCTATATGAAACATGAAGCAGATATTCAATAAAATCGGATATATGAATGACGTGTTGATAAACCAAACTCAAATCGGCTTTCTTGGCCTTCTTTTTTGAGATATATTTCCAGATTATTCATTTTTGTTGGTTTTGTTTGGCATATAACACTTTGCAAATAAAATTTAAGTTAGAGCATTACATATATATATAATAATAATACACAAAACAACAACGCATTAACGGAACAACAAAAACATTGCAGATGTGACAGCTGCAAAATATTAGGTGATATAAAAAGAATTCGCGTTTTTTATAACTAGATGGTGTTGGTACCAATTTATTGCGCAATATTAATCCTATTGTGTCAAACGAACACGCGTTTGAAAGGCGTTTCAGCTGTGCCGTGCCAATCGTTGCTCATATTAAAATGTATACTGATTTGAAAATAAGTGAAATATTTGAAGAAATAGGCTGTGATACTTTTTTTGTTATAAAAAAGGAAAAAAACGCTGCAAAAACAATAATAATTTGTGCGTTTTAGGCTGAGGTTGCTGTGAATAAAAACTGAACCCAGAAGTGGTTTGCTCAATTCCGTCTCAGAATTTTCGACCGTGCACCTCGTTCTGGTCGGCCAGTCACTGAAAAAAGCAATTAAACGGTTAATTCGCCTTCTATTGCTCACAACTTGTACGCGCAAATGAAGCAATCAAGGAAAAGCACCCAGAATTGTCCAACAAAAAATGTTGTTTAAAAATTACTTTAAAAAATCTGCGTATACTTTTTATATCAACCAATAGAAAACAGTTATCCAAACAACTGGCACTTACTCAAGCAGTTGCAGTTTATTGCAGCTAATACGAACACTTCTTAATTCTTAAATATATACCTAATACCTTTGTGAAATTTTAAGAGACAAATAAATAAAAAAAAATATATTGAAATTAAAACACATAATATATATTTAAAATAAATATAATATCTCAGCCGCTCAGAATGAAAATTAAAACGAAATTAAAATTCACTTTAATTTTTTTATTTTTGGCCTATGTAAAATCCCACTGTGCATTGCTAAGATTTGGAGTATTATTAACTGAAGTATGGGATCACTAAGTGAAACCTAAAGGCTATTCGGATTCAGTAGTACCTATTTTGTGAAGTACACGGGGACTAACTAAAGTCGATACAATAGTGTAATACAGAGACTTTGATTAAATAATTCTTAAGCATTCATCCTGTGGACGATGAAACTCTATGGAATTCAAAGGATGCCAGAATTTTGAGAAAAATTGTAAAGAAGACCAACTATACAGGGAGAGAACAACTACCGACGTGTTCCTAGCCATCTGTAGGCTTTAGTCTAAACCTAGCATACTGCGATTAGTAGCGTTGGAGATTTCAATCCAAGAAAAATATTTCAATGATAGCTGCCTGTAAAGAACGAAGTCAATAATTGTTTATCAAATAAAAGTCTTGTATCTCTACTTTTTCTTTTATTTGTATTTATTTATTTAATCAAAGTAGAAAAACTATTAAACTACTTAAATGGTACTGACAAGCCGAGTTAAAATGAAGATGTGTATAACCAACCACGAAAGAGAAAAAGTGTTAAGCATAAAACAACATCCACTTATGATCTCGAAAGATATCAGAGATCGGTCGATTGAACACTTATTACCAAAATCGCCGCTTTAACGGGGATCAGAATTATAGACTAACCACTCTATATAAAAATTTCATATTAGTTGAATAGATAGTGGCTTTTGCATTTTTGTTACTCTAGCGCACATTGAAAGCTGCATTATTACAAAAAATCTGTTTTTCACAATAGTAAAAATTTTCATAATTTTCCAAAAAGATTGCAAAAATGCAGCAAACCACGTTGTTCTCCATTTCATTTGTGTTAATAGTGTGCGAAATATTGTAGCAAATATTTAGACATCACCTGATGAGGTGGCGTTAAAAAGCGGCAATAAATAGTGTAAAAAGCTTTTCTAAATGATCAAAATTCTATCAAAACATTCCAGTAAAAATGTTGTATCACTTACTGTCTATTAAAATCTATTTATTCATTTGATAGAGTGCACAGAATACGGCAGTAAATGGCGGTTATCAAACTCGAATATAAAGTAGTTTAATCCACACTACAAAAACTCAATCAAGTCGAATAAAGCCAGGATAATTATCATACAATTTTTTTATGTGATACATATATTGCTTCATCATATTGTCGATGATATGAACATAAAAAACAAAAAGTCTGGCAAAGAAAACTATTAAAAATAGTTTAATTCAAATCGAAAATGTTGTACCGCAGTTGGTGGTGATAATATCTTTGGTGCATTTACAACGATTACATTACAGCAGCACAAGAACAGGATCATATAGTCAATGAGGTTGACGAACAGTGTAGTGAAGAGAAGTCGAGAGAAGTCGAATCAAACATTTTACCAGCTCTATCCATTTTTATTCTGGAAAATCGGATACAGTTGAATTCGGTGAGTTTGGCGTTCAGATACGATCTAACAGACACATATGTATTAGTCAGAATAAGAGGAGCGAAAGGAAAGTATAATTAAAATAGAACCAATAAACATTAAAGTATATGAAACCAAACACACAAAGAAAAAATCCACAATAAAATTTATGACCCCTTTGAACTTTATTTTTTCCGAACACTATTTTGCGCAGGGAAATTGCAAAGGCCCGAAATAAAAGTTCAAAGAATAACAATAATAAAAAGAAGCTACTAACGGCAACTCAGGCTTAATTCGGGCTCGTTTTCACAGCACTTTCACCGCCGATTTAATTTTCAATTTTGACGTCGATAAGCGAAAATGCTTGCGTTAAGATTTGTTATCAATCAAAATACACACACACATATACACACAAAAGCACATGTACACCTCGTCCGCATACAGAGACACATATATAGCTGTGGCTCGAAAGTCCCCACCATGCGCAGTTGAACGCTGCGCTGATTGGGCGTTTAAACCCCCAAAGAAGAGGTGGGGCCGCCACCATTGAAATGATTGAAAAAAGCGAAAAGCGATTGTCGAGTGGGCGTGTGTGTGTGTGTGTGTGTGTGTGTGTGCTCAAAGGTTGAATTGGTTGGCGGTCGAAAGGGTAACTGATTGAGTGCCTAATAGGGAGTCAGTGTAGTCTGGACATCACCTCTGAATTCCAGAGGCGGAGCCTCTTTCACTGATGTTGTTCAAATCATTGCAAAGCAAATACGAATCGAACGCAAATATTTTCCTATTTAGTTTGTGTTATTTCCATGTCAGCTCAGGTTTTTCGCATTGGCCATTTCTGTTTTTTGTTTTTTGTTTTTCGTTTTTCGTTTTTGTTGTTGCATTTTCAACTTCAAATAATTGAGTGACTTTTAAAGCAAATACACGCGACGATGTGATCTAATGAAAATATTTTCGCGATTGGGTTGTCAGATTGAGCGTGTTGATGGTGATGATGATGATGATGATGATGATAGTGAATGTGATGAAGGTGTTAAAAACGGTTATAATAATAATGGTGATTGCAGTAGTGATAATGATAATGATGATGACGATACGGCCTACAAATGCTTGATGATTCATGATTTTCGATTACACTTTGAGTTCACCTGCGGTTTTGCATCCAGCTGTACTTATATCCTATTAAAATAATTGGCCCCTGGATGTAAACGATTTATCACGCTTTTTGGACATTGTACTCTTACGCTTTTATTACTGATTTATTTATAATATTGACGTACGTATTCCGTTTTTAGTAGATACTAGTTGTTGCCTACTGTTCATGTTGGAGCTGGTGATATCATTTATGGGGTATACTAACCGCCGTTATTTTTTATATCAGAACCCGTTTGGATATTTTTATGATTTATTGGTTCAAATCGAACAATAAACGATTTCGCCTTTTATGGCAAAATATTGTTTACTTTGATTAACTCAAATGTTTCTATGAGAATAAGACTTATGGTTCCTTCGCTTAAGAACCTATTGTTTGGAAAATCTTTATTGATTTAATGAACCGAGTTATGCAAACACTGAGCTGAACGCTAAACTGAAACTGTAATTTCCACTTCACCTGCTCACTAAAGTAGGCTTCTTCTCGTAGTCATACTAGGGTTCACATCCACGTACTGTCAAGTTTCATGTCTTGAATATCCACCTATAGCCAACATTTCGAAGTTATATCTAACGGTACTTCAGCTGTGGCTACAGGGTGGAGGTCTTGGCAATACATCACCAGTTCAAATTTTTTTTCATATTTATAATTGCATTCACTCACAAATTATGTTTTTCGGCTCAAGCGAGTCATCTGAACTTCTGTGGATATATAAAGCAACACAATAACTTATGTCGACTGTATGGCGGTATGGGCCAGGATCTAGAATGTGCTCTCCCATACATTTTCTTTTTTTATTTTCTTCTTAGTTTTTTAATAGTAGGTATTCGTCAGTTCTTCGAAGTCTCACTGGGGGCGAACTCTGTTGAACACGGTGGCATTGTATTGATGGAAGAGAATATTTTGTTTTAATTTCTTCCAACAATTAGTGCATAAAAGTCGATCAGTTATTGTTTCCCGATGTAGGTGATTCCGGGTGGATATCAAAAAATCGACGGAGTATTCAAAGACGGTGAATCAGCAGTGATGTAGTTGAGATCTCCTGCTTTTCTCGGTTAAATTAGGTGACCACGAGTCCATATTAGGTAAACAATAATATCAGCAGTGAGTTGATATGAAAAGAAAGTCGTTAAACGAAAGAAGATTAAGGCACGTTCATAACATAAACCGTTCGAGTCTTATGGACTTAAGTGGATCTCGGGCTGGCAGAAGTCAAATGTCAACGTTGCGCGGCAATGAACACAAAGAAGAATTTACTTGAATGAAGTCGCAATTGCGTGGTCCAAAAAGTAATTACAATTAAGAAAATGTCTTAAAAATTTGAATAAAAGTTGGGAAGAAATATTATAAAAAATAAAATTCGGGATTATCGGAAATGTAAGACTCTATATAGGAAGTTAAAATGGTCGGTGGAATGCTGGATGTTACTCCAGAAGTGAAGGAAGTTTCTTAGATTTAAGTATTTTGGCAATAACTTGGATGTGTACTGATGAACTAGAGGCACCTCTCCTTAGGGTCTTCATGTCTAAGAATTTTGGCTATGTTAATTCGTGGAGGAATTCGAGTGGTGAAGACGTTTTTAATGTAATAGGTTATAGGTAACTTTAATGGGTGACTGCTTCGCTCGAATACTGGGAAACCAAAAGAGGACTGAAATGGTAGTTAATAGTGAAAAAGTTGATGAGTTCAAAAACAAGCGTTACGGCATCAACGATATCTTCTATCTTCCGCCACAACACTAATGAAAATATCGTATTACCCTGCACTATATATAGAGTATGGAAAAGTATAATTTTGGTTCATAAAGCTGAAAAACCGACAAAGACATTTTGAGAATTGCCAGATAGTGTATTTTAAATTGGACGACCGCCTTTTATGTCAAAACTGCTGCTGCTGATTTCGGCATTGAGTTCGAACAGTATAATTTCGATGCCATAAAAAATTATGAATGAATGAATAAATGATGAACATTGCCGAAAACAGAAGCAATTATGGTGTTGAGCAATGGTTTGAAAGTTGTGAGCGTTGCGCGTTCGCACCCACAACAGCGTCGGCTTCTCTCTGAACTTGTTTGTTCTGATGTGCCTGCGCGCCCCTAAGCAAACCACTGGCGATCAATTTAAATTATAAAGAAGATTTTGTTTTAATTAAAAATCTTCTACAAAATGCGCTTAATGACAATTAATTGGTTAAGAGCAGCGCAGCATATAGACAGAATCAACGATAGCAGCAGCAGTCGATCAAATTGCTGCCGGATCCATGCGGTCTGCTTAGGCTTGAACGCCAAAAAACTCAAACCCCCTTCACTGCACCCACACACGATGGAAGGCTTTCGACACTTAAAAATAAATAAATAACATAATAAAATCTTGCTTAGTAGAGTCTAAGATGCGATACCCTTCATGCAGAGATATGTATAACTAATGATGTAAACTAATGGTTCCTAATTATAGGAAACAAGCCACAGTTTATTAGGCGGTCATGTGGAGCGAGTCGGGCCAACGGTTACTGCACAAGTCTCCAAAAGGCAGGAAACGAATTTCACTCATCAACTACACATATTGGTTCTAGTAGGACACTGGTCTACTGGCCTAAATATGGCGGGGAGCCTTCTGTAACTCACTCCCTACTACCAGCTCAAATCCCAAATCAGTAGTTCGAAATGTAGATTTCTGTGTGTTACTAACGTCATTCAGAAGTGAAATACCAATTTTTACATGTAGGGTGAAATCGTCAGAAATCATCATCAAGAAGACACGCTCATTGCAACAGTTGTTCCATCTTTGAGGTCGTGTTGGACTCGAACTCGCCGAAGTTTCAGCTACTTTACTTCCCTGCGAAGGGCTGGCTGTGTGTTCGCCCGCCTTCTGCCAGATGACAAAAAGTCACGCAAGGCATTTTTGATCGAAAGTCATTCGCCCTCATTTCTGCGCTGGTTTTGTCAGGCGGGCCGATTTCAATAAACAGTCTCAGTCCCAATGTCCGACACTCGATTTCATTCAACTGAAAGAAATCAAACTCGCCGTGGCCTCTACAACGCCCACGCAACTTTTCCTGAAAAATCGATCGATCATTTTAAACGATTTACTCGTAGTTTCGTAGGAGTGATGAAAGATTTGCTTCAATAAAAGCCGTTAGTTATAACATGATAATGATTAGCTTAGAAAACGCACTTCAATCTTACTTGAAGCCTTATTCTTACTACACAAAACTCAAAATATGTGGTCTGTCTGGGTTGCGTCGTATTGATTCAATTTACCTAATTTCAGAGATTAGTGCACCAGCTTTATATGTCATATTTCGTCAGTGGTCTTGGAAATGCTGCATTGGTGTGTCCACCTCTCATTTAGTTTTCTTAAAAAATTCAATGTCAGGACATTGTCTTCAGCCACAAGGCTGAAACTTGCTCTGGGATCCTAATGCTTGGCTACCATCTTATCGGTGTCGTCTCAAATTGATCAACCTCCCTACCTTGTCTAGTCGTAGAACGGTCATTGGTGTAACTTTTATGTATAACCTCATTTATGGTAGTATTAACTCACCTTTCTTACTTAGAATGATTAACTTTAGTATACCAGCACGTCCAACTAGAAACTATTCTCCTATTATTCTTCCCTTTTGTAGACCTTCTTATTTGCAACATGATCCATTCTATGTCTTATGCAAATCTTTTAATACCCACTTTGCGTGTGCTGCTCCTCCCACCTCTTCTTATGTTATAAAAACTAAATTGTTGGCATCATTGAATTAATGCATAACTTATTTCTATACTTGTAACCTAAATTTCGTCCTTGATTAAATAGATATGTTATTGTAGGTATTGAATTCTAAATTTAATATTATCTTTAGTTTAATCTTACATGCTGATTATGTTAATGGCTGATGATGTTTTTGTCTGTAGCCAAATATTTATTACGTAGACATTAGCTTTGGTATCGCAGGATCACCAAAGATATTAGCAATTAAGACCAGCTGAGCCCAGTCTATGTGACTGGGTGAATTTTGATGCTACCTGGGCCTGCCCCATGTGAGATCAGTGTGTGGTCATTGCGTACCTACTAAGTCGATGTAAAAAAAAAAAAAAAGGCAGTTGGCAGTGAAAGCGCAAGAAATGGTGACATAGTGACAAGGAAATCTCAAATTTTGACCCTTCCTTGAAGCATGGTCTCTGTTACATAGTGGTCAGTTTCATTCTTCTGTATCCAGCTTTATTACCTAGGTAAAGGATTCAAATTAAATAAGTAGACCTATAAGATATCAGTTTCAAAAATCTTTGTACCTTTTTCCATAAACCAGAACTATTTCAGTTTCAAGGGAGTACGTAAATTTCGAAAGTTCCCTGATTATGGTTACAATATTTCTTTCAGACCTCTTTACCACACTCCAAATTTACATGCTTTATATATAATTTATGTTTGTATGTTTGTAAACGAATACTTGAATGAGATTTACAGCCACTTCAAAACGTCAGATTAAACTGAAACTTTGCACACGTATCAAGGATAGATGACAATACAATAATTTGAGCACTTTGTCCTTATGATCTAACCAGGCTCATCAGGATTAAATACAAACCGCTTGCCATATGCGATCACTGTCGGGATGACTGCCGATGCCAAACTTGACAGTTGCAACGTAGCTACTGGAAATCATCAACGTTTCAATATAGGGCTCTGGCTACTCGGATCCACCCACTACTTAAGTGTGCGCCGTGGTGCTTGGCGTACTGGCCCGGCTTCCGCAATGTGAGCGTTTTCATGCATCATGCCAAACAGCAGACAATCGCTGTCCGCGGGCAACATTTTCGGTGCCGTCGGTTAGCTCAGTTTGGAGCAATACGCTGCCGCTGCACAGATGTAGCAGAAGCCAGCCGTCGCTCCAGCGTAATTCGATGGATTTTGTCAGCTGAAGCCTTAGACGCATTTCATAAAGCACTCAATAAATTTTCAACTACTAACCTTATTTCGAGCCATGCCCTAAACACAACAACTTATTAAGTCACACATCAGGTCTCCAGGCTTGGGTGCAGTAACAATTTCAAAGGAACCCCATAACTCGGTCAATTGCAGCGGTGAGCATTTTAATTGCGCCAAGCACTGTGAAAGTCTCAGCACTTAATGACGCTTAATTTATAGTTGTGAATAATTCACAAAACCTTTGTTCCCAGTTAATCTCTGAACGAGTTCGTCACAGGCACAGGAGCAACGCACCTATATCAATCCCACGCCAAATCCAAGTCCCAAGTGTGCCACTAGTGAAACTCGCTTGATGACATAATATGCAAATGTGTGGCGGACGCAGCAACAAAACAAGGAACTACATCAGAGTGCGACCGTGCAAAAGACCAACCGACCACTAAATACTTTTTAGGTTGATTTCTTTTGGGAATTTCAACAGTTTTAATGCCAAACCAGGGGCGTGCGGTTGACTGCAAATAAAACGAAAACAAAAACAAAACACATAAACAAATAAAATTGGAATAGTTTTCACGCCAACAACTCGTTGCAGCTCGTTTGTCTCTTTCGGAAACGGTATTTAAAGCAATTTGCTTAATTACTTTAGAATGTAACTAAAGCCGCTAAAAAGGTGTGGAAGCGACTCCTGATGTGTGGGGGAGTGCACGTTAATCACGTGTTGCAACAATCCTAAGAAACTGGGAGAGTTGACACACGTGGTGAAAAGGCACTTTGACTGCCGGTTCGCCATACCAACAGCCTACAGTTGTTCGTAGTTGAAACCCATAAGTTGGGTGGTAAAATTATAATTGTCAATGAATGAGACTCGTAGGGTCTTTCTACTTCCGTCCCTACTACCATTCAGCAACTCTCCGGCTCACTGCTCGGTGCTCTTTTGACCACTGTTGTAATTATTATAATTACCCCTTCTGTTTAACCTAGTTTCAGAGGACATCATTGTGCCCGGCCCATGCGCAATTTGTTGCTTATTTGAATGCTTCCCCATTAAGTCATATTGTCTAATGTCGTCAGCTGTGCCTTTGGATGAGTTCACTTTGAATTCTCGAGTCTCTGAGGTTGTGCTTATTATTTTGTCACATGTGAACTCAGCCGTAAACACGAAGCCGGGGTTGGTGTTACCCACAGGCAGGGTTATCGAAGGCCTATCAAAGGGGTGTATGGCTGCGTGAGTGTGCCTTCTGAATGTGAACGTGAATGGTGCGTTTGTTTTTGTTAATGTTGATTTTCGTTTAAGGCCCGAAATTGAAACTTTTAGCCTTTGATCCACGCACGCACCCCCGCCCTGCACCATTGAACATTAACCTATAATTATAGGATTTTGGCTTAGCGGGGCGGACACGCTTCTTGTTCAATATTTATGTAACAATTTAACCGCAAAATGTATTCATGATTTCCACAACAAAAAAGAAAAACGTTTAAAAGCTTTTCACAACATTTGATTTGGTTGTTGCCGTTTGAACCCTTTTATGTGGAGTAGCAAATCCAGTTTAGGGTTTACCGAGCTACTGTACGATGAAATTACTGTGTTGGCAGCTGTTATGTCTCAATTTTCGGATTATCAGATTTTTATTGAGACATTTTCAATAATTGGCGATAGTAAAACGAGCCCGTCCATGTTGAAGTCAACTTTGTTGTGGAGTGCCTCAGTAGCCTAGTTGAAGAAGTATATCATTATATAATGGCATAAGAATGGCTTTTTTTTTTTTTTTGAGTTGTTTCAAGTGATGTGCCAAGAGATTTTTTAAATATTGTACGCTGGTGGTGAAAATGAAGAAGTAGATCAGGCCAAACATTACTTCTTGTGAATTCGAGAAATTGAACCTACACTCCATCTCGAAATTCCCCCTCGGTTCTAGACTAACATAATATAAACCAATACCCTTCGAATACGCAAATCCTTCAGAGGTGATCGAAACAAATTGGCATTTGATTAAATAGAAAATGAAGAATGTGGTGAGGGTCGACGAAGTGCTCGCTTTTGATCAGGTCTTTCACGATTCGTGTTTGAAAAACTGTATGCTCTCTGAAACCACATCTTTGAATTGATGTATATTCACTATGTCGTCTGTGTTTGAAATCATTGTCATTGAAGTCATTGTTCTTGAATTAAAAAATAAAAAAAATTTTAAAAAAAATTTAAAAAAAAAAGATAAACCGAAAACGTTTGTAACACAAATCGAAATATTCGAAGACCAATTAACTAACCCCTTTGCTGCTCAGCTTTCTAAGAGAGATTATAAGTTTAAGTTATAAGTTAAGTAAGTAATAAGTTAAATGTATGCCAAATAAAGGATAAAGTTACGTCTCACGTGGCTTTTGTCAGGCATAAACGAAAATCAGCAACTAAAACATTTTTCTTTTCTTTAGATTTAAGGACTGAAATTGAAAAAAAAACAAACAAAAAACAAAAAAAAAACAAAAAAAAACAAACAAAAAACAAAAAAAAAACAAAAAAAAAAGAATAAACACAAGCCAAGAAAAAAAGTCTCTTACAAAAAGTATTTAAAAAAAAATAAAAATAAAACTTTTGAGAAGCTGAATTCATTATAAATGGGTCATCAATTATACAAGAGCAAAACTTTTACGTAAACACAAAGAGAAGGAAATTATTACTGAGAAGTTAATCTACTGGCCTGCCCATAAGCATCATACATAGTAATAAAAGAAATGCATAACTCAACAACCTAACAAAGGAATAAATACAGATAAAACTGCGACAGATAAAAAGTAAAACAATTGATTTTAGACAGAGTTACTATATAGTATACAAGAATTGAACACAGATATATGATATATATATATCAAGGGCCCTGGAGCTGTTGGGGATTTGTGTAGAATGAAGATGTAAACGGCAAATGAAAACGTCTTTAGACGCGTTGAGCGAAATTTGCTACGGCAAAGTCTTATGAGTTAGCGTGAGTTTTATGAGTAAATTTTTTCAAAAATGCGAAAAATAACAACACAAATTATAGCAGCGCTGCTAACTTTTCACTTGTCTTTTGTATTCGTTTTCGACAACTTTTCGTCGTCGTCTCGTTGTATTTCGGGAATACGAATTTAGGAGCGACGACGACAGAAAACTGACAATGACAGAGAAACGACTTTTAAAATAAGAACTCCAACAACTATAATTGATTTCAAATATAAAAGGACTTGCTTTTGTAACTGATACGGTTAATTTGTTAAAATTTTTTTGGTAAATCAAATATAAAAAACACGCAGATTTATGTGTCACTTGCATGGAAAACCTACTAAAAAGACGTTTATTAAAAATCTTATATTCACGCACGTATATTTCTACTCTTGGAGCATTTAATTATTTTCAAAATCATTTGAATTTTTCAATTGTGGGTTGTTCCCACTTTTTGCTGCAAAACCTCACAGATACTTCTTGGGATTGATTCGAACAACTGGGCTAAATAATTGTGTGGTATTGCACTCCAAGCTAGTTTGATGGTTTCTATTAGTTCAGGTGTGGTTGCACAATGCTGTCCGGACTATGTTCGTGATAATCAGCCCCAAACATTTTCGGTGAGTAAGATGCTCACGCATTGTCATGTTGATGATGTCCACTGCAAAGGTTCAAAAAGAAGGGCCGGCCCGTGTGTGGAATAATGGAAGGGCTGTTTTTTTCACATCATTGTATGTCATAGCATTCATTTATATTGACGAGAATTGTAACTCACAGATGCTGTAATATGAGATCGCTATCCATAACATGACACCTCTTCGATGCGCTGCCGCTCTGTAGTCCAGCTCATTTGGTTACGGCAAAATCTAAGGCGTTGCGCTAATCGAGCTGTTCGAGTTTTTTTTTTAATTTTTAATCTCTTTATATGCCCTGCTCCCGATATTACATGCCGAATTGTGGTTAGGCTTGCGTAAACTCCACATTTTGCCTTGATTTGGCCATTGAGTCGCCAGAGTTTGAAGCTTTTCTCAAAATAAGTCGCTTGACGCATCAGAGAGGACACTGTTAGTGCGGCCTTTTGTGTTTTTTTCCATATTTCAACTCGTTGACTAAAAATGCGGATACCACTTTTTGATTCTTTCGTTTTTTTTTTATTTTTGCGATTTTAGCAATAGTCCTTATAAGCTTTTATTTTGCATTTTTCCATCTGCGTTAAGGCTTTTCCTCGACCCATTTTAGTTAAACTTGATATTTAATAATTGGAACTCACCACAAAAACGATTAAACAAATACACTTGTCCACACAGCACATGTAAAGGTCTTACAAATCAAATTGCTACTCAAGTGGCACAAAATATGTGCATGCTTTTTAATGGCAACCAAAACACAATAGCAAAAAACATATAACGGTTTATTGCCAACGCTCAATTTTGTTTATAAAGACAGCTAAATAATCATTGAAAAAACACTCAGAAAATACCTTTAGTTTTAGAGTAAATTTTTGAGCTATTTACATTCACACGACAGTTTATACGGTGTGCTATTCAAGTGGCGCGGAGTGCATATTAATGAAAATTATATAAACTTTATTACACCTTCTTCTCTGAAAATGTGAGCTTTCTGATCGCACAACATAATCCTCGCAACCACAAAATAAGTTGTAGAGACCTAGAAAATTTGCTTATAAAACAAGTAGGAGTCCAAGGAATCTATGGATTCCTGTCTCGTCGGCATGTCTCTCGCCGGCAAAACTTATAATTTCGAGAATTGAAATTTATGTACGACCTACAGGGGAGAAAAACTTGTGTGTTTCTTTTGAAGTGGGTGAAAAAAAATATAAAATGGTCAGCCTCGCGTAGATGATGTTCGGAATGTTGCGTATTCCTTTCTAAATCTGATCCAAATTGGTTTGTGGTAACTAAAACATGTTATTTTATTTTTTATTTTAGTAGTTAGGCAGGTCTTTTCAAATGTTCCCTAAAAGGCATTGTCAGAATTGGCTTAGTTACTTAGTGGCACTAACTATCTTACTGAAATTACCAGGACTTGGCCAATCCACCCACAGACGAAAGGGTTGGATAGTTTTGCAGAACTAAGACGGTATTGATAAAAAACAGTATTTCGGATGTACTGGGCTTTTGCAATTTTCGGTCGATTTTCGAACGTCGATTCCGTTCCGATAAAGTAATGAGAATTGTCGTGTTAGACCTTCTCGATTGCCCATAGCTTAACATTGCAAAAAAACCTACCGGAACTCCTTGATTGAGGTTGGATACAAAATCAGGTTCGATGTATTTGCGTCGCACGAGTTAACGCAAAAAAACCGCATATACCAAATTTCTATCTACGAATCGCAGCTGCATTGAAAAAATCGATCAATTCCCGAAGCGGATTGTAACTGCTTATGAAAAGTGGGACACTCACGACATCGTCAAGTGAAAACGGTAGAAATCGCATTGCGTTTAGCAGCCGAGTAGAGTAATTTACCATGAGCTGCTTCCATATAGCCAACCGATTCGGATCTCTATTGGCAACAACTGAACCGTTTGTGGATACCGCTTGCCAAGAAGCCGCCAGAATTGGCTAGCAGAAAAGGAGTTCTTTGCCACCAAGAAAGCACACTATTGAAATCGGGATGAGTATAGTTCAGATACAGAGCTTGATGGCATCTATGACACTTTATACAATACCTACCTGTACTCATCTATTACGTATTTTTACTATTATTTTTTATTATAGACTTAATTTGCTATACTTTCCAGGTGTCGCATTAGCCTGCTGTTGCCCAGCACGTTGAATGCTCGGTGATTGACATGGTCCTCCAAGCTAATGTGGTGTCTGTTGCAATGCTTGACGAGTTCTGTTTTCATCGTTGGAGTTTTCAAGATGGATAACGGAGTTTCGGACATAACATTGGTCACCCACGATCTTTCTCAGTATCTTGAAGTGAATCGTGGCCTTGTAGAGTAACAGCTTCTTTCGAATGTTGAGTTTCGAGTGTAAGGAACTACTACGATTGTTCTCAAAAGTCGGTGGCAAACAGTTAAAAACAATTAAAGTGTGGAAGTCATGCAAAAGTTCGAAAATGTCAAAACGAACAGAGGCTATTTTGAAAAGCGTGAGAAACATTTCTGCTGTGAATCAAAACCTGAACCAGAAGATATTTTACAATTAAAACAGAAAAAATATATATGTGCAATTGTGGCCTCTTCCATGGATTGCTTTATTTGCTCAGCTAGATACACTGAGCAGAAGAGTTAACTTGAGCTTGGTTTGAATAAAATGAATTTCTGTGCATATTGTCTGAAATATTCCGTAAATTAGCAGTAACCAGATCAGAAGTAGATTCTCGAATTGTCATTTAAGTTAGACTAGTTAGGTGGCTCCCAATTAGCGACCGAGTGCGTTCTCGAGATCTTACATAGTGCAACCTACACGCTAGTTGACTTTACAAATGCTGCTGTATCTTCATTTAGCGTGTATAAGCTAAGAGTTTCAATTTTGCTAAGTTTTATCTTGACAATGGGAAAGCGAATTTTTGTGTCTCTCGCTGGAATGTGTAGAATGGATTGCAATCATTGTGTTTCGAGAATGGTTTACAGTTCTTATTCTTTTAAATTTTCACAAGCCAATCATTTTTCAGTGTGGCTGGCAAAATCATTTCAAGTCATGCGATTTCTGGTTACAGCCGGCAACTCAACCAATTGGCTATGCGGCCGGAACATTACCGAATGCAATGCATCGGCAAGTGTATGACGACCATGGGATAACCGCCGATGCTGATGTGGTGTGAATGTAGCGAATGAGTGAAAAACGTATCTCGTAACATGCCATATCACCCTTCCATTCCATTACGATTCATTAACAGTGTTGGGGGATTAATTGAATTTAATTGATTTGCCAAAGCAGCCTAAATTGGCCACACTGTCTAGATTCTCAGATATCGAGATACGGAGTGTTATGGGACAAAACGAGGTTGGGCGAGAAGAGAGACGTGAATGCTGCTGTGGCCACTCACTGTGTGAGTTGAGACATTTTTGCCTGTGGCGGGGCGGATAAGTGAGTGGTGCTTGAATGGATTTGACTTTGGGCGTATTATTTAAAAGCCAAGGCGACAGACTCCAATAACAGAACTTTGTGAATCATTTGTTTGGTGTCAGATACACTCACGCATACGCAATAATGTTGTTTATTGTATCTATGTAATGCATATGACATCATCTAGCTGTTTGGTCAGCTAGTCAGTCTGTTGCTGGTTTGTCATTTGGTGTTGTTGTTACTGCCTCCATTGTTACCATTTAATTGAGGAAAACAAAAAAAAAAAAAAACGCCAGAAGCTGTGAGACTCTCAGCTTGATACACCAACCGAGTGGCTCTGCTAAATGTTTCCCTGACTGCAGATAAATTTGATGCTATGTGATGCGTACAATGATTCCCATCGTCAGATTGTGGGATTGTCTTTCTGTCTTTGCCAGTCTCAGTAGTGTGTTATTCCCTTAACAAGTAACCGCTTTGACACTCTTCGCAATGGAAATTGTTAATTATCATTTGGCCCCTGTTGTTGTTCTTCTTCTTCTTGTTTTTCCTGCTTGAGTGAAATTACTCGCAATGTTTTGCTCGTTCTAAATTTAGAAATAATCGCCCATTGCAGTTACACTAAAAGTGGTTTTGTTGTTGCTGAAGGCCTTAAGGGTTACTCAGACAATCATCATCGCATTACATACGCACTTAAAAGTATCTCAAGCTGTTTAAATGGAGTCAGTGAAGTCAAGATGTCAAGCTAATCATTGCAAATTATCTTTGCTTATTTGATGTCGGTTCAACCTTTTTTATACACTCCGAAATACTATTATAATAAGGCAGTAGAAGGCAAGGAAACATAATTAAGGAACTTTATTAGCTTAGTTTTTTAATTTCTCTTAACGGTTTCGAATGCCCCCAAAATTAAGGATGTCCTAACCCAAGAATCTGCATTGGATTTAGAGCGACTCAAACATCATCCAAAACGACTAGCTAAACGCCTTCTCTCTGTTATCATCACCAGAGTCTTAAATATAATATATACTCGTCATTACTTTTAATCATACAAATATGTCGAAAAGCATCAAATATACCTCAAAATCCTTTGGTTCATAAGTAACACAAATTCAGTGAACTTAGCTTCGAAAAGGAAAAGAAAAAGTTAGCAAATACGGTTGCTACTAGGAAAAAGGTAAGCCTAAAAAAAAACTAAATAGATCTTTACTTTAAAACTTTGTGATGTGATGGCCGCAAGCAACGAAAATTGTTCCACCTAAATCAGTTTAACCAATTCAGGGATGTCTTTAAAAAAGTTTTAATTTTCCTTTGCTGTCCTAAAACTGGATGGCAAAGGACTACAGACAGCGCTAAAGTAAGAAATGTCCAAACAACTGACGTGGGTTCACGCCACTTCAGCCTAGAGGTAATAAACTTCTTTGCTTCATGAATAAATAAGCGATCACCCCGATGGTTGTTTATAATCCTTTGAAGCCTTTCATAAACGGCGCCAAGACAATTTCCTTTGGCGCGGTGTTCTCGAGAATCATTATGTCAAAAGTTTATGTGGCTAAGCGAAAGACAAAATGGCAGCCATGGAATGTGCGGAACATGCGCGGAGAAGAGGCAGTAATGGAAAGCTTGCGGCATTTATAATTTCCATCAAGTTGAGCACAACTCGAATTGAAGAATTCTATAGGCGTGGCGCATTTGCATTACAAACGTACGAATGTGGGCAGGGTTTCTTGCGCTGCCGACGGATTGTACAAAATAATCTGAATTGTTTTGCTTTGGGTAAGACAATGCGCGCGTCATTCACAGAAATATCGAAATTTTTTATATACTTTCTTATTTACTTATTTATTATTAGTACCATTTTTTGTGTTATTTTTATTTTTTTGTTATTTGAGCAATGACTTTCGAATTGTTTCGGAACATCAAATTAATTAGCTCGGTGCGTGCGACTTCGTTCCGCTTGTGTGGTTAGCGGTAACTGGTGAAGAGCAAAGAAAAAAACCTTTGCATACTTTGAGGTGGCCAATTTAGTTCTTTAATTTTGCCGCTGTCAGCCGCATCAGGCCTACCGACGGCCGTGTGAGGTGGTTCATTAAAAGGTGTGGCGCCTTTGCAGACAGACACACATTCACTCTTTTTCTCCCTCTCTCTCTCTCTACCAATGTGTTTAAGCCTTTCACTGGGTGCGGCTACAACGCTGACTCGTCAGAGTTTCCTTCGTTGAAGTTAGTCTTCGGCTGAGTGCTTTAGCACTTGCCTGATGTTCGTCTATGATAATAAACGTGCTAAATCACGCTCGCCGTCAGTGAATATTGAGGAATTTTGCTTTTGTCAACAACAACAACAAGAGCAACAATAATAAGGACGCGAATGAGAAAAAAGGAATTAGCATGTTTGTTCATAATTGTCCTTTCGTGAAGATGTCCAGCGGAGATAAACGTTCATATTTGTAACTGATTTCTGTTTGTTCAGTCGTTTTGAAGCGCTAAACTTGATTTTCACCCGTCTTTATTCTCATATTGCGTGCAGCTAATGAGCCTTTCAACCTGCATCGATTTCATATTTAATTTGTATAATTAATTTGTGTCGACAGGGCGGAAGGAAAGGGACTCGCTAATGTGCGTTAAATCAAGTCAGACATGCACATTTTTGTATTCATTTCAGAAGGACTCTTAGTGAACATATCGAAAGTAATGTTCGGCAGCAGTTCGCCCAGGTTATGTTTTTTTTTTGTCTGCTAGGATATGTTACAATGGCAGCAGTTTTCAACGGTACATTCAAGCTTCTTATTATCAAAAAAAATGTCGATTGATTCGGAGCGATTATGTCCAAATCAACCATGCTATAAGTAGGACACTTAGATCTTGGTCCAAAAACTCCTCCAACTCAGCGCCTTCAACTATTACTGTCAGAGTTCAAACGTTATCCTTTCTTTATCCTCTTTTATCGCTATTTATCCTCCTTAGTCTGACTGATCACCCATCCTGTTTTTGTCCAACAGATTGATTGCTAGGGGGGTTGATATTGTCCACCAATCTAATCCGGTGTCTGTTCTTCTTTGATCGTTAAGGTCTTCAAGTCTCGATGGATAACAGAGTTCCGGACAACTGTATATCTGCGGCCCTGAACAGTAGCTCGGACTAGTAGCTCTGATGAATTCCAGGTTAGAATTTCAAGCAGTTCCTCAAAGCTATATATCGTAAGTCTATACCGTTGTACAGTAAAAGCTTTTCCGTAGGTTGAGCTTCGAGCTTGACCCAAAGGCCTAAGACATTCTTCGAGGTTTCAGGTTCAACAGCTTTCTCTTGGTCATGGTCATATGACGTTAATATAAGATTGCGTGGTGAGTCGCCTGCCCAGCGTCATTCCCAGGTACGTCATAATATGGAACTTTTTGGAATGGAGTCACCGCTGAGGAAATCAGCTGTGGTCGGTGCAAGCAATTCAAGAAATTGAACTTAAAATTTCATCACTTGACTTTGAAGAACGAATGATGCTAAATCACTTCTATAAAATTAGCCATATATTAATTTAACAAAATTCTTAAGAAAACAAGTTTTAGGAATATTTTGTTGTAATTTCTGCGTTTTTCGTAATGAATTATTAAGTAATGAATTAGAAAAGTAATTATCAGGTGGACCTACGTTGCTCGGGAGTCGTGTTTTGTAACTGTTTTATGAGTCCTTTATATTTCATACAAAACTAAATTTCACAAAAAATAACGAACTGTTCTAGGATACAAAGTTTTGCTTGAAACTTAATCTGTTGTAAGTGGATGGAAATTTCCCGATAAATTAACTTATCAAATTTCACATACAAACGTTCTCCAATATGACAACAATATATGTAACAATTTTCATGGCATTCGGTCCATAGACACTACGTGCGGGAGGTTACAATTGATATATTTGTAATTTGTTTTACAAATTTGTAAACAGTATACGACTTCGTGGGGCGTCCGCTGCCCGTAAGGTGTCTGAACTAGCATCATTATTTGATAGGTTATGGCTGACTGAACTTTCTTAGCAGTAGCTCTGTCTAGTATGATCTGCTCCCCTCTTCGGCTTAGATGATGTAATGTTTTTTATATTCTAAAGTCTGTTAGTCTTCAGCAGAAAGTCTTAGCGACCGTATTTAAATTTCACTCCGCACTTCATCAATCCCATTGCTAATGAAAATTAATACCACATATTTCAGCAATAAATTAAAGGTGGCAGATACATCAAATTAAGAATACAAAGACTCATCTTCGATTAATCAAACTGTTGACAAGAAAGACTTCCAAAGCAGTTATAATGAGAACAGGTACTCAACGACATCGCGTGCGGTACCCGATGGAGTGTTTGGTGGCAGTATCCATGGATGTGGCAGAGAAGCCAGTCAGTTGAACAATAAAAATCATACATCAAATGCCTTCGATCAGACGAGTGAGTTGTCAACCCCAATTGATTGTCACGCCACGCCACGCCCACACCATGCTCACTCACACTTCCAAGCCAGGATAAAAGCGCGCCCCAAACAACCGCAGGCCGACCATGAATACCGCAACTGCCGCGGCATAAATAATTTATTAACATCATTTGCCGTTGATTTCAATTGGAAGCGAATGCTTGCTCGTCGTTTATTTTGGGTATCCACTAAATTACTTGGCACTCGACTCTGACAAAAATTGCACAGGGACTGCGACGGCCACCCACGAAACTCCCACTTAACAGTTCATCCTCGCTTACATTATGCTCTGCTTACCTGACAATGATCCCAACCCATACCCGTTCTCTCATTCCATCATCCATGCTATCATCGTCTGTTGACGACACCTATAAACATTAACTTGTCAATAAAGGTAATTCATTATGTCGCTCTCTCGAATACCCAACGGAGCAGCATCGTTGTACTTGTATCTCTGTATCTGCTAGCTGCTTGACGCTGCGTTGGTTCGTTCTTTCGTTCCTTCGTTGTTTGGTGTCCTGTGTAACCCTGCAGGCTTCTCTGACTTCACTAATAACGTTTTTTCGATAAACAATAAAATATTTCACTGTTACACAATAAAAACCCTTACTGCGTTGGTCTTACTGGTTATTGCCAACTGTGGTTAAAGCTAAGTATGGGTTGAATTGGATGGCAGCATGCTAAGCGTGTTGCACAAATATTCGCGTAATCCAATGAAGGAAGTATTGGAGCGAAGCAAATGTAAAATAAATGAAGTAAAAGGAGTTAAACTGCTGGCAGATAAGTATTTCATGTATTACTCGTAAGATTTAGAAAGGCTTAAATTTTCCAATAAGTTGCAACGGCGTTAACCATAAAACGGGATAAGTATTCACTTTAAAAATGACTTTCTGAACTCGGAATAAATAAGAAAGACTATGTAGTGAAATCTCCATAAAAGGCTGAATATTCTCGACATGAGCTATTCACTGTTGGGACTGAACCTCGTTTCTTGCAATTATACTTAGCGCAAGCGAATAGGCACTGAACTAATCGATTGGATTATAACAGCAGTCGATTATTCGAAAATGTATCGGAAAAAATTGGCATTTCCATGCTTTATTTCTTTACTCTTCAAAAATCTAGAAGTTATTTAATACCAGAAAATATGCTCTTTTAACAACTTGACTTCAAAATGCAGCACAAAATAGAAGTGAGTCATTCTTTCTACATGCCTGTTTAGGTAGTGTCTAAGTAGATTCAAAACTATCTAATGCACTACTCTTTTTAGAGATGAAGTGCTTACCGCTGAATCGTCTTAAAACAAGTTGTTGACTCAACTCACACAGCCACACCGGGCATACATGCAATCCCTTAATGCCAACGTCGACATGCCAAGATGCCAAGCATAAAAGGGCAACAGCAAAAACAAAAACTGCAAGTAGAAGTCAAAGTATGTACACGAAGGTACTTATATTTTCGAGTTGCGCAAAAGTCGTCCGTTGTATCGATATTCGCGTGACATGCCAGATCAATTTTTTGAGAGTATATTTCAAGTCCAATTTATTGGCCTCTGTCGATCTGAGTATTTTGTTCAAAACGTGCTTTGGTCGCATTTGCAAATGTGACACTGGGGATGTCGTTGAATAGGTTTGAGTTTGTGTGCGAAGGCAGAGAGTTGGATGTGATGAGTGCGATACTGTGTGGTACTATTTGCTACAGATATAGGACAGAGAATGGATGTACCGGCAGCCAACCGAGCACGGCGACATTTATGAATATCGCGTGCAGATACATTTGTATCTACGTGTATGCCTCACCTAAATTGCAATTCAATTTGACGAGAAAAGAACGACTGCTGCTTGTTGAACGATTGACGATTGAAGCATAAAAATAAAGCAATTTGCCAATGACGACGATGATGTGAATGGGGATGTACCGCATAAAGTTGATTTTATTTTATTTTATTTATGAATTTTTTTGAGCAAATCCACTCTTTGACTCTGCGACTTTTATTTGATGATGATGAAATTGTTTGCGCTGCCTAGTTTTCTTTGGAGGGGTAGGATGAAGTTGTGATGGCATAACTCGTTTGGTTGTTTATTATTTTATTAACTGTGTTTGTGTGTGTGTTTGGATGAGTGTGTAACTAAGCTAGGTGTGGCACTATTTGGCCCTGCGCTACAATTCTGCAACGCGTGTTCCTGCAATAAAATTGTGTCGAACCCTTTTGGTGTGGGCTGAAACCGTTGCTTTTTGTTGCTGTTATTATAATTAAGTAATGGCACAGGAACTTACCTCATCAACTTATGGCACAAGTACTGGCACGAGTCCAGTGGCCCGACTTGCTGAAGTGAAGTTCAGCCGCCCCGAGGGGGTAAGTACATGCATTCACGCCGCCACTATGTATGACCCGGATCGAGTTTAGTTTGTTGATATTTTTTACCAAAAAATATATTCAAAGCACTCGACTGAATTTAATGGCGAAGGTGGGTTACAAGAACAAAGGAGGCTTATTTCCAGCGTGGTTACATTGATTATATTATTGCGTTAGCCCAATTACATTATACGGAATAAAAATAGTAGCTATAGCAGCTGAATTGAAGCGGTTTATACGATTTGCGAATCTGTTTCGTCTTCCATGCAATTACAGAAATTTACAAATTGACAGACAAGAATAGACAGAAATACATAGCACTTGGGTTTAAGGGGTAGCAGTAAATTAGCGTTCCAACTGATACCTAGTATAGTTTAGTTGTGGCAAGTATTATCTAACATTAGTGCTGTCCGGCCATAACTACTTGTGGGTCTCTCTTTAACATGTGGTCAGGAGAATGCGATCTGTGGAGTCAACACTTAAAACTTGCTGTCCCACAATACGAAGGCCGATAAGCGATAACTTGTCTGGTATAAAATTCTAGTATTTTTCAGATGCTGTCAGATAGATAGGTACGATTGAAAACTATCGTGGCAACCAATAACCCTTGCTGATATATTGGCATTAAGGGGTTAGGAATCCACTAAAATGTTGAAAGTGACAAAGGTTGCATTAAGTCCCTCCTTCGGCATAAGGAATCCCTAATACAATACTTGTTATGTGCCACATTCGTGTATGTAGGTATTTGTGGTCCTCTGGTAGACCACGCAGCTAATTTCACAGAGCGAGCCAATTAAGTTGCATACAAAGTTCGGAAAATTTTTTTTTTTTGAATAATGAAAATGCGAGAATACGAGTACGACATGCGTGAGCAAATTAAAAATGGAATTAAGGTAATTATTCAACCGAGAAATGCAAATATGAAAGCGAGAAAATGAAATTTAATTACCAAGAACTTCACCGACGTGAAACAGCGACGTTGACAGGCGCCGAAAGAGGTTGAAAGCTTGAGCATTTTGAATAAATTTGCATTTCACTTGAGGAACAGCGATGTCGAGAGTTGCCATCAGCTCATGCTGAATCATGCAGACTGAAATGGAAGAGAGATAGACGAAGATAAAACATCTGCTACAACAACAATAAAACAATAATAAAAGGCAATTGAAAACTTTTGCAAAAGTTAAAACAATTTCAAGTGAATTATCCTGTGCGAAGGAGGCGTCTCTTCAAAAGCAACTCAACTCGATAATTTGGCAGCTACGAACCGTTAGAAGTGCCTCAGTCGGAAGTAGCAAGTTGCCGTACCCGCAATAACGCGTCGCGTCTTAACTGCTCTAAACGGAGCGCTTGTTTCTCGCCTTCAGTTGCCCCCAATTGAAGTTTAATTCGTTTTTACAAGCTCAATTATGGCTGAAAATGCCACTTTTATTTTTGAGTGTTGCAAACAGAATACACAAGGAAAGAAAAAACCAACAATAAAGAACAAATAACAACAACAACACACACAAAACCGGAAGTGGCTGTTCTCCTTTTTTGGTTTTTTTTTTCGATTAGTTTTGCGCGTATTATGCCTGCATGATGAGAAGAGCGATGCTCAAATGAACAAGCAAACAAACAAAGAAACAAACAAGCGGCAAAAGTAGATTGCATACTTTTAGATCGCCTGTCCGAGTAGCCTGCAGCGGTAAAGGATAACTGCAAATGAAACGTAAACTTGTCGCGCTCGTGCTGCGCTGAGCAGGGCTGCAAACCATTTCAAAAATAAGTGGAATTGATGAAGTGGAACTGAACGCAAAGGAAAGTCTTTAGTCCAGTGGAATTTCTAGGTGGAGAAATCAGAATTACCACTGCACACCAACGAACTTTCGCAACAGCTTTGAATTGGATAAAGTGATCCTACCCTATATTAATACAGACTTCAACAGCTATTGCTTGTTGCTCAAGCTTGCATCCGTTTCAAACTCAGTGAAATAAATAACGGAGCTGAACTTTATAACTTAAACTTCAGATATTTTTACTGAAATTAATTGATCAAGTGGAACAGGATGCTTTCAAAAATTTTAGACTATACTCGAGTTCTCCGATTCGCTGCTGCCTCTTGGCAGGCTCTCCGAATGGTGTGTTGTATCCTAGCGCCGTGTATTTTCATTGTCACCGTCTTTCCTTTTCGCATTCTCGCACTACTGGACCCCTAAAATTTCAGCCATCAAGCAGACCAGCAAATTTATGCCTAAAAGTATGCCTTACTTTTTTAATTTTGTACTTTTCTATGCTTTACTTTTTTGTATGAACTTACATGAAATTTTCAACGTAAAAAACTTAAATTCCAGTTAAAGGATTTCAATGAAGTTTACATAAAAACCTTTGTCAGCCTTGGAAAAATATATATTCCAAATTTCATACCGATCGGCTAACTCACTCAAGCGTTATACACAACCATAGGAACAATCAAATAAAGATTGTACAAATATGTTTTATTTATTTATCTTCTTCTTCTATATATATGAAACAAAGTGGCAAAAATCCTGTGTTCCCTCTGCTGCCCGTAATTGTTTTACCTCTTTTTTGTTTTAAAATGTAGATAATTACCGTAGGAAGGTCAGGGTATCCTTTTTTTGGTTTTAAAGGCAAATAAACTTTTTTTAGTATTAGCTTGAGTCAGTCGTGCACCACATACTAAAACACCAACGGGTTTGTTAGTTTATCTACTTGACTTGGTGACGTAGAAGTAGAAGCAAGAAAGTCAGACAAAATCTTGAGACTGAACCCAGTTGAAGCCTAGTCCAAGGAAGATCTTAATTTTCTTTTATTTATAAATTTGTTAATAACCAGCGAATGTATTGAGCAATAAAGTCACATTTAACTTTAGAATTTTTCGTATTTCGTTTTTCATCGTGAAATCGTTGGGTCTCCCTTCCGTGGTTCAAAATGGTAAACCCAAATTGGGTAGCTCCTTGATGAGTGTGGATGTAGCACGCACGTGGACATTTAAAAGGTTGATGGGTGCTTCCTCTTGCTTAAAATAACGATCTTCTTCTTGATCGGTGAGGAGTCGGAATGAAATCAAAATTTTGGGATCTCTTCCGCAACATTTGCAATTGGACTTAAGATTTTACTTGCAATGCTAAAGGAATGCGACAAATCATCGCAAAGTCAGTCGGGAACTAATAAAAATAATAAAAATCGAAATAATTGTGAAATTATGTGAAATTTTAGCGTCTCTTGTGCGTTCGTTGGATGTACGTAATTTAATCTGTTATCAAATTTGGAAATAAATTGACATTACTTTGGTATAATGATAAGTGGAGCTAGAGGGCATTCAAGTTCTAAAACCATTTAATTTAAAATCCAGTGGAGATTTTGAAAATAATTTATATTCCTTTTGGTAAGCACCAACCTTCAAAAGACAGGTGGAAAAGTATCATGACAGTATGGCATATATGGTTCTTTGAGAGTTATAGGTTATTATTGAAGCAGCTTGTGCTCTTTAAAAACAAAGGGTAAACTCATTGATATCAAAATATTCACAAAATCATTTTGACAAACCTTAAAGTGAACTTGCAGGAGATAGCTGACACTCTAAATATATCCGAGGAATATGTGGCCTTCATTGTGCATGAACATTTGTCTATTAACAAAATGTTTTCTGAGTGGGTGCCGCGTTCGTTAACAGTGGACCAAAGACAACAAAGAGCTGATGATTCCGAGAGCTCTTCCAACCTGTTTTTTACGTGGATAGGTAAGGATGGACGAATCTTGGATCCACCACTACATTCCAGAATCAAACCAAACCAAAAGCGCAACAGAGTGCTGGCCGTATATTGGGCTGCGTATGGCATATTTCGATGAACGGGAACATTCCAAAAAAAGGCCCCATATGCAAAGAAAAAAGTGATATTTCACCAAGGCAATACACGGTGCCACAAGTCTTTGCCTACGATGACAAAATTGCATGGATTGAATATTTTCAATGTAAAGTGAAGTCTAATTTGAATTTTAGCACCTGGATTCGAATCTAAATGGTAATTTCAAGGCATGTACATCTCTTGAACCTGATTGAATTGAAATTCTATGAAACCGGGAAACTTGGTCCTTTCGCCAACCAACTCGAGGTCCAGGTTTTAAATCTCAAATAAAAATTTTTGATTTTGAAGGTATTGGATACATTTCAAGATCGATGAGGAATCGAAACCAAAATATTATTGAAAATCAAAGGACATGCAGTTTGTTCTGATTCATAACTTCAAAGCTCAAGCCTTTTGAAAATTCGTGTATTCGTATATTCGTATGATTTCTACAATTCCTTTTGAAGTATGGGGCTTTTCAGCCACTATAGTCGACTTTGATGAGTTCGAACTTAATCAGAACAGGAGATACTTGCTGTTACATGCCCTGGTCCCGAGCACCGAATCGAAACTCAGCTTGTGACAAAGTTTGTCATTGTTCTTTTGTACTACGAGTACGAGTATGTTGTTGTTGTAGATTTTATGCAATGCTGTTATTATTTACTTATTGCCGCGCAAAGGGACTCACCTTGCGGCTGCGGCATCATCATCAGACAATTGCAATCGAAATCGCAATCGGCCGTCGTTTTCCTTTCTGCATTTCAATTTTGTTTTGCTAGCGATTCCCAAAGCGGGGTTTCCTCTGTTTACGTATTTTCCATTCGATTTTGTATAAACGGTGCAATTGAGCGCACGCCTCTTTCTTTGCCAGTGTCGCCAGGCCCTCAAACCAAACACGGGGAACTGGGAACGCGCAGGTGTTACGCTGAGTGGGTTGCTGGGGTTGCTTTAGTTGCGCAGGGTGTGGAGAGCGACAACCAACCGCTAAATGGCTTTCGAATAAATTCGAATTCGCGAATTGTCATCGTCATTCAGAGCTAAATCACCGGCTTCCTCCTCATCGACGACGCCGAGGTCGACGTTTTCATCCTTCATGGCGTTTGTGCAGGTGAGTTTAGCGATGGCGGCGGCGACGTCGACAGGCTGCGAATTTTCTCGTTGCGTAAACAATTCGCTGGATTAAACGATACCCAAATGAGACATTTTTACGGTTTGCTGCGAATACCTTCCGCTCTACATACTCGTAACTCCAAATTCTACACGGTTGCTTCCTGTTACTCTATCATAACTGTTTATTGCATATTAGACCATTTTAAGTCCGCACGTGATAACTTTTGGGGCCTAAGTCCTTTCGTTTTGGTCCTTAAAAAATGCAGCTTTGTTTGAGGCTCTTTAGCTGAAGCTCAAATATTTGAATAAAGTATGCAAAGCTTGGAAATATATTCTATTGGACCATCCCGACAAGATGAATTGAAAAAAGGGCAATTATATGATGTGCAATAGAAGTCACTTCTAACCTTCGGCAAACGTTTTAAAACTAACTAATCCGTATCAAGGGCCAGTAATATAACTTGCCCCAGATCTGTGAAGTGCTTTATTGATGTAGATTTTTATGATGTAAATCGACGATTCTAATGGGAGTTGGTTGTATTGGCAAAATCGGTCATATCACAGCCGTGTACCGGAACCTTATACTACTTCAAATATACTCGTATTATTAAAGAAGAATATTATAAATCATATTCAAGATTTCTTGCTTCATATAACAAAAAACATTTAGTCAAATAATTTAGTTCTCTCTAAATCTAGTTCACTCTAAATAATATTAGTACTTGTTAATTATCTTGGACTAAAATTTGACAGAGGACTAAAGTGGAAAGACCACATTAAAACGAAATGCCAACAAGTTAGTGCGAAGGCACTTCTGTTAAACTGAATGTTGGGTTCGCCTTGAATACAAAATTCTAATTTATAAGGCAATCATCAAACCCGTGGGGACCTGAGGAATCCTTTTATGGGGTACAGCAGCAAAGTCTAACATTGAAATCCTGCAAAGATTTCAATCCATGCTGCTCCGAAGACTTATTGGAGCGCCCTATTATGTCAAAAACTCTATTTTACACCGTGCTCTCCACTTACCAACGGAAGAAATCGCCAGGTTTAGCAAAAACTACATTCAACGATTGGAAAATCATAATAATGTATTAGCTATCAATCTGTTAGACAACAGGAGCGTCACGAGAAGACTCAAGCGCTATTATATTATATAAATTTAATTTTTCATAGACTTAGCAGTCCACTTTGCATATTTGCACCAACGCAATTCTAATTGTCTCATCAAATTTTATGAATGTCCATTGACAGATTCTATATAAAAACTTAAAAAAAAAATAATAATAATATACATACATACATTTGTACAATGTATGTATTATAATTAATTTTAATAAATAAATAAATAACAACAAAAGTCTGCATTAACTGACATATTTTTTTCTAGTAAGTATACACAAACATATCCAATCACGTAGGCATTTTCCTGAAAGTTTTGCCTCTATACGAGTGTACGTATTGTTTCAATTTATTTCAATTTATTTCGACTATAATAATAAAAATTCATATTTCTTAAGAGTAATATCATATATATAATGTACAGAGTTTGAGCCTTAATTTAAGGCCTTCTACTGAGGAGGAAAGAGAGGTTGTAAATAAATTTTCATTAAAGTAAATGTAAATATAATCAAGGAAAAAGAGGAAGAAAAACTTTAAATACGAGTAAAACTTATAACTATCTTAAAACTAGGCAACAAATACCGATTACTAAGTGCGAACTTAGTTGTGGTGATGGTCGTTTGCGCAGGCTTGCGAACAATAGTTTTATTTAATTTATTTTATAAACATGCACTTAAGCATAAAAGTGCTAAAGTGGGCTTGCTGGAGCTTTGATGACAGTTTATGTGAGGTGACTTACAGGATGGAAGTTATTATTTAGTAATTGTATTTTGTCTTTAATCATTGCGATTCTAGCTTTTTGATGAAGGCGGGTGATTGGATAAAAGAAGGACAGATTTTGGATCGTTTTTAAGATCTTATTTTGAATTCTTTGAAGTTTGTTTATGTGGGTGCACAGTCTCCTCATACAACAGAACCGTATAAGATTAATGGTACAAATATCGATTTATATATTAGTAGTTTGTATGGAATGGAAAAGCCTGATTTACGATTTATTAGTGGATACAGAATGCATACCATCTTGTTTATTTTGTCAATAGTTGTGTTGATATTTAAGTTAAATAACATTTTTGTATCTAAAAACGATCCGAGGTAACGGACACAATTTCCCCAGCATATGTCCTGGTTAACCAGACGTCAATTTGAGGAGGGTAAAGAGCACGACTTACGCTTTCTAGTAAAAAAGATACACTTTGCTTTATCACAGTTTAACTTGATTTTCCACTTGTGATAATAAGTAGCTAAGGTATTAAGAGCAGTTTGCAGATTAATTTGAATAGAGTTAAAACTTTCACTTGAAGAGTAGACTGCAGTATCATCAGCAAACATTGAGATGACAGAGTTGTCGAAATGCGGAATATCAAACGTGTAGATGTTATAAAGTAATGGCCAGCCATGATAGGCTAGGGTTCTGATGGCACGCCATTAATAACAGTAATGAAGGATCTGTCTGATTCAAGAAAACTTTGAATAATTTTAGTCATATAACCTGGTGTGTTGGTGATAATGCAACTTGTGTAGTAGACCGTCATGCCAAACGGTATCGAAGGTGGCTTGAATGTCTAACGTAAGCAAGCCGACGGATTTTTTGTTTTCAAGGTTAAGCTTGACAAAACTTTTAAGCTTTAGCAGTGGGGGGATGCAACTGAGTTTTGCTCTAAACCGAAATTGCTCAGGCGGAAGAATGGAGTTTGTTTCAATATGAAAGTACAGCCTTTTCTTAAGAATTGTTTCAAAATTGTTTGAGAAGCAACCCAGCAGACTGATTGGCCTATAGCTTTCAGGAGAATCAGGTGTTTTGCCTGGTTTATGAATACCTATGACTTTGGCCAACTTCCAAATAGTTGGGAAATAAGCTAGCTTAAGGCATGCATTGTATAACTTGGCCAGATAAGCGATAACCGTTTTTGATAGGTTTTTTTATACAAATATTTTGAATAATCAGGACCAGCAGCCTTTTTTGTTTTGAGCGAACTTATTATTGTATTTGTCTCAGATATTGTGATCTCTGTAAAACTGAAGGTCTCGAGAATTAACGCATTAATTTGAAGTAAAGAATGTTCGACAGTGGTTTTAGTAGCACTGTCAGAAAGAGACTCGGTTAACTTGTGTTTGTTTATTAGATTTGCTTTTTGTTCAATCGTGGCAAATCTCACATTTTTGTGACTCAAGCATGGTATAAACTGAGTTTTATTTTTAATACCTTTGGTTACCTTCCAGTAAGGCTTCGAGTGGTTATCTAGTTTCTTGAGTTTCGCATTCCAACTGATATTTTTGAAGTTAAAGATTTCAAACTGAAAGTTTTGCCCTTTCTAACAATCATTGGGTTCTATAGGAGTGTATGTATTGTAGTATAGTTCAAAACGTGTGATATTTTATTGTAATGATATGGCACAGTTGTAATCTGCGGAATGACTTTATGTGCCAACGTTAAAATGCAAATGAGCACAGTGCACCTTCAACAACAATATCAACAACATTAACAGGCTTGAATCGTCGTTATCTACATCATCCGACTCACAAAACTCCCACGTGCCTCCTTTCTGACCCTGGTTAGAATATCAGCGCTATAATTAGATGCAAATACGAATGAGTGCAGACAATAACAATCAAGAATTATGTGTAAATTTAATTTGTCTAATGTCTCAATTTAAATAAATTCAGTGCGAGAAGAAGCTGAGTGAAGGCGGTTCAACCCAGTGGGTTTGAGTTGAGGGATGAGTTCGTATTGAATCCGACGCGTAGAAATGTGAAAAATGGAAACACGCTCAACGCCAATAAGGCGACTGCATGCACCCGAGTTGTCATTTTAAAATTCCAAACACTTCTGGTGTCATTTACCTAGCACATAAGTGAATTTTTAGGTGGGGGTGGGCGTTGGGGGTCGTAGCCAAGCAATGCGTGTTAACCACTCACACTTCCCGCAAAAGTTTCACATTTTCTCAGCTGCCATACAACTGCCCCTTCACCTCGTCGCTTGTTGCTTTTGTTGTCAGCATTTAAAAAAATAAATACCAACCGACACTTTTAATGGACCACTTCCCGAAGTTGTCACTGATTATGTCTATTCCGAACACGTTTCGGTTTCGCTGATAAATTCAATATTGAAAAGAAATAATACAATTTTCAACGGTTTGCTTTGTGCTCTGGGGGTCGAGCGGACGGTGAGGGTTCTAGAATTGTTGTTAGTGTTGGCATTGGTGCGTGGTAGGAGGTTCATTGGGTATTTGTTGTTTGACATATTGTCCTCAAGGATGTCACTGACTTTCAAAAGATATGATACTCAAATTCGTGTTGGAATTGGATGTAGAGACAGTTCAAGTTTTGAGTAATTTTTTTCTTTTTGGCAAACTCATGGGAAATTGTGTTTTCAAAAAATGTTATAAGTTGACGGCGAGTCGGAATTTGTATGTTCTGCCAAGGATATATATTTACACAACATTTCAACTGCCGGACCATTGTAAAATATATCAACTTAGAAGGTATTCTTCGGATGTATGTGGCCGAATGAGAACATATCTGTACTGATAAAAAGCCTAAGTGGGTCAGGTCACTGGCTGATAATAAACCTTTCATCTCGTTTTTCGCAGAAGCGGAGATAATGTTAATGAAGACCATTAGCTTTGTCACTGTCTAGCACGTAGTAAGCAATTGCCCCATTTTCTTTGCAGTGACTTCATTCATAAACTTACAAATATATCACAGCTCAGGTTAAGTCCGTCAAAAAGTTTTATTGGCTTTAAATTTTTCATTTTTAGTACGATATATTAAATGGTAACTTTTATTTCTTGTTGATTCGGATTATTAGAATACGAAAAAGTAGATCTACAAAGCCAAGCAGTTTAAGTGACGCTAGCGGCTAACTTCTACAGTATTTAAAGAACAGTCAACATTATAACGACTGGAATGAGAATATAGCCAAAACCGAACTACCTAACTGAATTCGATTCGATAAGTTTCCCATTTTTGCTGCAAGTTCGAAGCATACAACTTCACTTCTTGCTCAATGCACAACGACCTGGCTAAACAATTTAGTCAAAGATCTTTAAAAATTTGTCATCTGAAGGCAGATCTACCTCAAAGAGCCAGAGTTCTTCGTTGTTATCAGAAATGGCACAGACGATATAAGGATAAATTGCCTTGATTACATTAAGCTTCAGAGATATGAATTGTCACAGATAATTGCTATCTTTCAAGCTTAGTGTACCTTAAAGAAAATAAAGAAGCAAAACTACCTCACTTAAATCTTCTTGATAAATTAACAGATTTTGTAACAAGTACTCCTGCTTCCTACATAAGAAAAAAATCGTGTGTGCAGTTCACGCAGGGTAGAAATGAAACTTCTACAATAGCGCATGCCCTTCCTCTTGTTGTTGTTTTGATTACATACACTGCTAATGAGTTTGTGTTTGTTTTCACAACTTCGGCTCAACGCTCGAATGCTACATGAAGAACGATAATGCGATGACGCGATGACACTATGACGCGTCATAACTATCACAAAGAAGCGCGCAATACTTTTGTGCGGGCTCAAGAGAGAGTAAGGTTTGTACATTTCCTTCTCTGTTTCACTTATATCTAAATATTGCACATTTTTACTACCAATGCGCCCTTAGAAGATTGACTAGGACATTCTCTTTACCGAAGCGTTGGCCAAACGAAATTAAATCCACCAATTTCTTAAACGGATAGTGACTGGTGCTGAAAAGTGGGTAACGTATGATATCATCAAATGAAAATGGTTGCGGTCGAAGCGCATTGAAGCTGCTGAAACTGTGTGCAAGCGAGACCTAACAGCCAGTAAGGTTTTCCTGAGCATTTGGTGGGACTGAAAAGGAATCATCTACTGTTTTCAACAATTGGGTCGCTTGAAGGTAGCGATTGCCTAGAAGCGACCAGAATTGGCCAATCAAAATGTGTTGTTTTTCACCAGGACAACGCTAGACCACAACACTATCGCGAGCGCTTAAGGCTTGATTATGCCATCCATAAAGATTCGGTCTGAAAATTCCAAATTTCTTAGAAATTTCAACATTTTAAGATTCTGGCATATATGAGAAATCTATTTGCTTTTTGAGGTACACATTCTTTCCCAAATTCTTCATTCTGAAGAATTTTTTACCCTTTAGGCTATTAATGGTTTTAAAATATGGGCTGCCTTGGAGACCCCACGGTAAGTCCTAATCAGCTCACCGGTTCAAAGAGCTTGTTATTTGTGGTTGCCTGTCTATTATTCTTTTAAGGATGTATATTTCATTAGATGAATGTTCAGCAGATGTAGCAACTTTACACCCAACACCAATTTCATAGAAGAAGAAACCTGGGTGTAACCTTACACATCTGTATTGCATTCATTATCCATTCATTACTTGTTTTTTCGTCGCTTTCTATAGTAATAATTGACAAAGAGTTTGCATTTATTTTCATGAAAACATTGAAAGAAACGCAATCTATCTTCACTCTTGCTTGAAGATTATTCTTCCGTTACCACTAATTTTATTCTTATTTTTTTTATATATATATTTTGCATATTTCTTCTTGGGACTTATTAGCCACTAAGCGATATTCTGCTTACAGGGTGGGTGTTTCTTACTTTTCTTTTAGCGATTACTGACAAATATATTTAGGGCACTCACAAAAAATCTTAAACCTATGAAACCCTTATTTGCCTATGAAATCCTTATTTGATTATTAAAAAAACAAAAAAAAAAAAACAATTTCTGACAAAATATCTTTTTTCTGTGTTTGACTTTTCTGTTAGACATCAAAAACTAAATTTTTCTCTAAGTCAACAATACGGGTCGGCTTAAAATTCACTTATAATTATTTTGTTGGGAGTACCCAGAACGCATTGTTTGGATAAATCATACACCTTCTACTATACAGCGAGACTTGAGAATGGCAGTCGATACTGTAACATTAACAACTTTTGACGAGGACGACTTCGATGATGATTCACATTATGGACGTGTCTTTAGCGTATCTGGACCAGGTTTGCTGAACTCAACTTTTCCCCTATGCTTATAAACAGTAAAATCGGTTTATCCTTTATCCCTTATTTATTTCTCTTTCTCCTCGCCAAAGTTGTGAATGCAGAAAACATGTCCGGTGCTGCTATGTATGAGCTCGTCCGGGTTGGTCACTTTCAGCTAGTGGGTGAGATCATACGCCTGGAGGACGACATGGCAACCGTTCAAGTCTACGAGGACACTTCGGGTGTGAGTGTTGGTGATCCAGTCTTCCCTACGGGCAAGCCACTTTCAGTGGAACTGGGACCGGGCATTATGGGTGGCATATTTGATGGCATACAGCGTCCGCTGCGTGACATTAACGAAATGACCGGCTCCATCTACGTGCCGAAGGGTATTAATATAAAAAGCTTATCCCGGGATATATCATATGAGTTCTCACCAGAGAAATTGAATGTGGGCGATAATATAACCGGTGGCGATGTCTTTGGCACTGTGCACGAGAACAGTCTGGTGGAGCACGTAATGATGCTGCATCCACGATTCAAGGGCAAGGTCAAGTATCTTGCACCGGCGGGCGACTACAAAGTCGACGATGTCGTTATCGAAACGGAATACGACGATCAAACGACAAAACACACAATGGTTCAGATTTGGCCAGTGCGTCTAGCACGACCGGTCAGTGAGAAGCTGCCTGGTAATTATCCACTCTTGACTGGCCAACGTGTGCTCGATGCCTTCTTTCCGTGCGTACAAGGGGGCACCACAGCTATTCCAGGTGCTTTTGGCTGTGGCAAGACAGTTATATCACAGGTAAGTGGCTACCTCTAGAGAGCCAGTCTAGCCTAGGCAAGCTTGAAGTAATATGTACTTCCCTATCTCCCGTCAGTCCCTTTCGAAATATTCGAACTCTGATATTATCGTCTATGTTGGTTGTGGCGAACGCGGCAATGAAATGTCGGAAGTGCTACGCGATTTTCCCGAGTTGACAGTGGAGATCAACAACGTAACCGAGTCGATTATGAAACGCACCGCCCTGGTGGCCAATACATCAAATATGCCTGTGGCTGCCCGTGAGGCCAGCATTTATACAGGCATCACGCTCTCTGAGTACTTTCGAGACATGGGTAAGAACGTTGCCATGATGGCCGATTCCACCTCACGTTGGGCAGAAGCTCTGCGCGAAATTTCCGGTCGCCTTGCTGAGATGCCTGCCGACGCTGGGTATCCGGCATATCTGGGGGCGAGACTAGCTTCATTTTATGAACGTGCTGGCCGTGTCACTTGCGTTGGCAGCCCGGAACGTGACGGTTCGATATCGATTGTGGGTGCGGTGAGTCCACCTGGCGGTGACTTTTCGGATCCGGTCACGTCTGCTACACTTAGCATTGTGCAAGTCTTCTGGGGTCTCGACAAGAAGTTGGCACAACGCAAGCACTTCCCCTCTGTCAACTGGCTCATCTCGTACTCGAAGTACGTACGCGCACTTGATCCCTTCTATGAAAGCGAATTTCCCGAGTTTGTACCACTACGTGCCAAGGCACAGAAGATTTTGCAAGAGGAAGAGGACTTGTCCGAGATCGTACAACTAGTCGGAAAATCCTCACTGGCTGAGGTAGATAAAATCACTTTGGAGGTAGCTAAGATGCTCAAGGATGATTTTTTGCAGCAGAACTCGTATTCGCAATACGACTGCTACTGTCCCTTCTACAAGACAAGCGGCATGCTGCGCAACATGATCACCTTCTACGATTTGGCCGTCAATCTGGTCGCGGGGTCGGCCTCTTCTGACCATCGCGTTACTTGGGGCATCATACGCGAGCAAACACATGCACTGCAATACGAACTCTCCACGATGAAGTTCATCAACCCCAAAGAGGGAAAGGAAAAGATTGAACGCGCATTTCAGGACATTTACCAGTCGATGGTCAAGAAATTCAAGGACATTGAGGACAACGTTGCTCTGTATATCTAACTAAAAATTTTACTTTAATGATTGATTACGAGTGAAGAAATAAATGAATAAATCGAAACATCACCATTTATCGGTAGCGCAGTTCCCCTTTGTTCTAGCTTCCAAGCACTGCTTGAGAAATGTATGGCAGTGCAGAGCTACAATATACTTGAAATGGGTAATGCAGTTCGCAATAAAAGCTGCGTGGAATGGAAAAAGATTTATGCTACAGAATCGTTTTGCTGCTAGCTACAAGACTCACTATTCGTCCTTGGTTCTAGTACAAGGACGAAGTAGTACCAAAGAGACAGCTCGAAGAGAGAGACAGGAAAAAAGAAAGATGTTACGTATTTGTGTTTATTTTCCGTGGTTTACACTATGAATGTCTGTTCAACGTATGTAGGGTAACACATTGTTGTTCGTTTGATACGCTTTGCCCGTGTGTGTCACCGTCAATCTTTGATACGATGCACTGTGTGGAATTTTCGAAGTAGTTGTTCGTGTGTAATTGTTTGTTATCGCTGTAGAAGGCGCAGTGTTTCTTAATTAAAGGGTCAACAATTTAAAAGAGTAGACGAAGAGTGAAAACCAAGCATTCCATATGGAAATGGATTTAGTGCGTGACGTTGTGAACGAACAAAGAAGATCAGGCGATGCCAAGTAAACGACAAGCGGCACTTTAAGGAGCTACAAACAATCGATTAAATTAAAATTGCTGTTGAAAAACGGATCCTTGCATTTTGGAGCGACAGCAGGATGACATCACAGTGAAAACATGCTATGACTGTGATATGTACATCTACGAAAATGATTAAAATGTTCTTCTGTCCAACGATGTAAATTGAAATTCGATGTCTATTCCCAGTTTGACTAAAAGGGGATATTCCATCCAATTTAAAGGTCAATGGAAAGACAAAATTTTTTGTCATACAGCATCGCTGGACTGTCAGGTGAAATTAATGGACAAAAATCTACTAAAGGTTTGGTAGATTGGTTCACCGGAATACAAATGATATAGGAAAGGTGATGAAAGTGTCCTACGGATTTCGGCTGAATGCACAGAATGAACCAAGTGCAGTGTGTGATGCCCGATTAACAAGAAAACACGGTCTTCATTGCCAAGGAACAAAAGAGAAAATGCGAATTGTGTTTTGGAATTAATTCACATAGATGTGCGGCCCGATGCTGACGACAGCATATGATGATTCCAAATATTCTGTGACATTCACCGATGATATTTCGAGAGCACCGATGTTCTATTTTATTCAACGTAACGTGTACAAATTATTTAAGAAATTCGTTACGATGACGTACGTGTAGGAACGAGGTCTATCTCAAAAGTATCCGACCTACCTCGATTTTTCAGCGCTTGACTTATTCTTCGTCATCCTGTTGGTTGTATCCTTTAAAGTAGTACCCATTTGATTGAACAACACGCTCATAAAGCAGTGTTGAAAGTTAGTTATTTAAATCGCCTTTATTGCATTCGTCGCATTGGCTTCAACAGTCTTCTTGTCATCGAATCGGTGTCATTTAAGAGGCATTTTCAATCGAGGAAATAGCCAAAAGTCGCAAGGAGCTATGTCGGGACTCTATTGAGGCTGGCGAAGCTGTACAACACTATGTTTTGATAAATACTGCTGCACAAGGTTTGATGCATGCGCTGGAGCATTGTCGTGGTGAAGAAGCCAGTCACCGGTTTGCCAAAAGTGCGTTCGTTTTCTTCTGATTGCATCCCGCAATCTTTTCAACATTTAAACGTAGTACTCCTTGTCATATTCATGATGTACGACGCCTTCATAATCGAAAAAAAACAAGCAACATTTATTTGACGTTGCTTTGACTTTGACGGGCTTTTTACGGCCGAGGCTCGGATGGAAGCTTTCACTGCGAAGACTGTTGTTTTGTTTCAGGATCATAACTATAATCCCATGATTTATCACCAGTAATAATCTTTTTGAGAATATTTGCTGTTCTGACAGCAGTTTTGGGACGAATTTAGCACACACACGTGTCATGCCCAAATTCTCGCTTAAAACTCTATAAACAGTACTTTTTGATATTCCAAGGTCATGTGCTAGTTCCCTTCACAGTTCCCTTCCTCACAGATAAATGACGATCTTGTTCAATTGCCACTCGACACGCTCAACATTATCCAACTTTTTCCAAGTTCAAAACCAAATTTTATGCAAACTCGCTGCTCGGTTTTTTCCATAATTTTTAACAATGAACAAATCCGACAAACGTGAAAAAGACACGGCAAACCAATACACACTGAGCATTAACATACATTAACCGCCCTATTGAGAACTGCGAGCAACTGGTGAGTTCGTGAGGAGTTACTGGTGATGTTTGTACCCTATAGAGGTCGCCTGAGTGCAGTGGCGCGAAAATAGAAATGCAGGTCGGATACTTTTGGGACAGCCGAGTTCCCTCGGTTTTTGCCGGGTCAGCGCTAGTTTTTGACAATAGAGTTCTGAATTTATCGTTTACCCAGATGGTAGAAGCTTAGAGCTCACAGGACCCATGTAATTTCACAGAAACAATTTCCTCGTAGATAGCATCGGCTTTGAAATGGTTTGGGCAGGCTCATCGCAGTCGGCAAGCTTTCATCAGCTTTGTTGAAAATTTAAGGCCAAACTTTATCGGCAATTGAAGCTGCAAGAGAAATTAACCAACTGAAAAACCATTTGGCTCAGAAACAAAGTAATCAATTTCTGGCGTTTACAGTCAGTAGTTTGATGCTGTTATTGAAACAGTGGCAGAGATATTGACGAAGAGTTTGTAAAAAGTACGACTACAGAATTTCATAACCGAGTGGTGAATATTTGGAACACTGGACATGGTTTTCCACAAAAGAATTGGAGATATTGTATTGTGCAGATTTAAAAAAGCACGTGCATGGGAAGACGTTCAAAAAGCATTGGATATATCTATTTTCTTAAATAACTTTAAAACTATTTCTTGTGAATTTAAATTTATCTATCTATATATAAAATTGTTGGGCGTATGTTTGTTAGAAACGAGTGTTCACAGCATCTATAAGGGCTATCGAGCTTACATTTTTACCATGGGTTCTGTTCGAGTTATTATTGGTTTTTTCTTACGTTGGACCCGGTAGGTGGGCGCGTTCAGCAGAAGTTATCACTCATCATTTTCTCTGACTCAATAATCAATTACTGATTTGTCTCTGCTGAACGCAGTTAGGAAATGCGCGCCATAGAAGTCCGACGTATTTTAGAAGGGACTGGCCAAAAAAACAAAAATTAAATAAATAAATATTATAATATTTCACTTTTAAAGAAACTAATAACAACACTTAAATTATTTTCTTTAAAATTTGAGTCTTTATTACTTTGTTTACAAACAGAAAACATCTGATTGAAATGTGACTTGGTTATCAAAGAATTTTTGTGATGAATTTTTAGTCATCGCAATCACTAAATTTTCAACGAAATTGTGAATTTGGCATTCACAATGAGCGAAAAACAGCAAAAAAGGACAACAAACAATTTTGCTGAACGCGCCCAATCTGTTCTGTTTTGTGTTGCATATTGTAAGTAACTTATGCCCTTTCTGTTTACAGTATTAATATCACGCTTTGTCCTTCACGATTCACTAACACAGTTTTAAATGCATTGCCATTTTATATATAGATTGTAAGTAAAATAAAAATTTATGAAGATTTTTAATAATAACACACAACTGTTTAATTAATTTGTTACCTATCAAACGTTTTTTGGCGGCGAAACAACCTTTGCCGAGTCTAGCTAGTAATTTTATATGACTGTATTTTGAGATCCTAGATATATCAAACAACTTAATCGCTTCGGTAGATTTGTAGCAAATTGGCTGTAAATGTAGGACAGACAGAAACACGAGTGATCCTATAATGGTTCTTTTTTCACTCAAACGTACGAAAACCTAAAAAACGTGCCAAGAATTTTATTTTTACTGAAAATCATCATTAAAAAAAAATTTGCTGCTCTGCCAAATTTATTTTAAATATTTTTTTAGTAGTTCTTTATTTTAATATAGTGGTATACATACAACTGCGTAACAATTATACAACAACAATTTTGACAATTTAAAGAACATTAGTTAATAGTATAGCTTCTTGCTGTCTGCCTAGACATATGCTTATAAAAACCGAATAAAAACTAAAAGTATATACATATATCTGTAAGTGAATTCCGATAGTTAGAACTCCTTTGTCAACCCTGCCATTTACTACACTCACCTGCCCCGTTTTAGCGAGATAGCGGATCGTTCAACATTTAGGTTTTCTCCGGGTCTAATACATAAATAACTTATATTATTACATACAATTTTTCTTATATATTAAATTCGTTTACCAAAAGTTTTCTGTGTTTTATAGCTAGTTTTACATAATTTGCTAGATTTGCCAAATTATCATCTCCCATACCGTTCAAAGTGTCTATAATTTCATTCTCTGTTAGTTGAGATCTCCCCAAGTATCTACATCTGAATTCCTAAGTACTGGACACCTGCCAAGAATTTGGAGTATATTTTCTTCCTCTTTTATATTACATAATGTGCAATGTCTCGTTCTGCTCAGCTGGTGTGGACTCCCATTTAACCACAGCAGATCACCTCGCACTTTCATTATCCACGATATTGTACGTTGCGTTTGAATGTTGTTACTGCCACTCCTTTCTTTAAGTCTGGCCATACAGTTATTAGACCATACCCTCCGAGTCAATCCGTTTGTTAAGTGTATACTAATATTCTGCATATAATATAGGAGTTGTGTATTCCAGAGAGTTCCTTTTGTCATTAATACTTTTGTTAGAATATGTGGCAATCTATTGCAGTTGTAGTCATATAAAGTTTTTGTTATGTATTTTAGGTGTAAGGTGTATCGTGTATAAGTAGGCGTCTTTGATTCCTGTTTCTATGGCGATTAGTAGTTGGGAATACATTCTGGCAATTGTAATACCCGCTTGATGAAATATCTCTGTAATGTATTTACTTCATTGTAGTATGAATAACCCCACACTGGGGGTTGGGTGAACCTATATGCAGCTTTGACAAATATAAAAGTAGTTGAGATAAATATTTTGATGATTTGATAAATAATATTTAAAATTTTTAGAAAACGTGTTTTTAATAAGTGAAGTTACCGTATTATTCAAAATATTTTCCATCATTTTCTACAACCTTTTTGGAACTTCGCCTGTCACGTAAACGTCTGGAAACAGCTGATTAATCAACTGTAAGCTGCCTGCAAGTTGGTTGAGCCTTGCAATTCATTATCTTCGAACTTTTTCGGTGCTTCAGCCTGATCTTTGTCAATGTCATAGACATGAAAATTACCAATTTTAAATCGTTGAAACCAAAACTGGCAATAGGACTATGATGGAGCAGCGTCGCAGCTTCGGCAGCAAATAACAACTGTAATGAATATCTAAAACACAATTTCAAGCGCTTCATGGATTAGCGTCAATATATATTAATTAACTCGATGACTAAATGGAAAACTGCTCTTTTAGTGTTAAGAAATGTCAAAGATGTCACTGAACAGAAATCCTGCAAGCTCCTTATAAATTTCCGATGCTCTGTTTTGAGTGAAAAAAAGAAAAAAGGTCACATTTCCCAAACATCAAGTTCTTTTGCATAGCCAGCCTTTTTTAAATGGTATAAAACTGCCGAATGGTGGGTGTCACGAAGCGATGTCACGAGAAAATAAATTAAATTGTAAAAAAATATCTCTGTTTCGGCACTAAAATTCTTTATGGAAAAACAGGTCATTGTATGCTGATGCGTCCATTATTTTAGCAGCATGGTTTTTGTAAGACTGTCAGTTTTTTGTAACTTTTGATATTCCCAGATCGAATTAATACTTACAGGAATGTCGCTTCTTCTTCTTCCAACCTATTACTTTTAGACAAATTCAACCATGTCTACCCTTACAGTCTGATTTAAGTTGTTTTCCTCCATCTTTGGAGTAAAAAGTGCGCCCTGCTAAGTTTGATGTGTGTTTATTGGTGATCACAATTAGAGCGCGGAGCAGAAGACGAAGGTAAATATGTGTTGGAGGGAATACATTGCCCATTCACACGTGTGACGTATTTAAGCCGCCCGAGTGGTCATGTGCTATAAACTTGCCTACGTAGCCGTAGATGCACTGCATTGTACCGAACGAATTGATGTATTTTCAACGTATAAAAATATCCACCAACGGAGACAAGACAACCAATGCACTCTTGTGTAATTCCTTGAGAATGATGGACCGTCAATTCAAACAGGAGATCGCGTTAATTCACTGGATAAATTATCAGCACCATTCATTGCAGTAGGGACGTAAAGCCACTCTATATTGCTAGTGAGTTCGTTAATATTGGAAAATCGGTTTGCAACGAAGATGTTGAACCCAGAAGGATTCTTTCTTATCCAAGTTAGCACCACACCTGAGTCGGACCGCCAATGATATGCGCAGTTGAGCATTTTTATTTCCTTGACCTTGTTAATGAGATACTTTATTAGAGTTGCGGCTTTAGTTATGACTAGGCAAATGAGTCCAAGCGAATCAAAAAGGTGTGCAATCATCGAGAACACGGTGCTGGCGAACGAACGAGAATAAAAAGTTCTCAGTGATTGGATCCCAACCAAACCAATAGTCTTTGTTATGTCCGTGCCATCGTCAAACTTCAAAAGCATTTCCTTATCAGCATCAGGAATTTACCGCAGTACTGCTGAAAGCATATGCGTTGTGATGCGTTGAAGCTCTGCTGGTTATCAATGATTACTGACGCGATGACAGCTGCGAAGTTTATCTCAGTTGCCCGAGATTGGATGCACACATTTACCGTGTTTTGTATTGGAGAACCTGGTCCTGGTTTTCAGCTGCAGTTGATTTGAAAATGGAGCGATAATAAATACGGTTGCGAACCGTTACGAATTATGCGACTGAAATTACTTGAAAATCGAACTGACCTCTAGTTTGCAGAATTCCAGTAGATTGCGAATTTATCCTCGTGATGAGCAAAAGTGTTCTATGTAGTCTTGCATAACGTCCAACGACCGCATACTAGCGCAGTGCCATCAGTTATCGATTGTTAGTGCTACAGAGTAAACTCAAGAGCTGTTTGGGGACTCAACACCGCTCATATACTTCAACTTCTGATAAGTAATGTTATGAACAAATTTTAGACTTTTTAGCTGGCGCATCGTTATGTGAATTCGTTATGTATTTTAATTGACTTTTTATTTTATTTAGATTAAAACATATCTAAAATTTATTAACATTATTTGGTCATACACATAGTTTATTGTTGGCATAAAGAATAAATTATTTTAAAAGAGCTCTTACAATTACAATTAGTTCTCACTTAGTTTGCATCAATGTCCACATAAAAGGGATTTTCAGATTCGACATCACAATCAGAATCACTGTCATTGTAATGTTATTGCAAATTTTTTTTCAAAACTTGGTGATTCTAAAAGAGCAATGACATTTGGCATTTTCTGAAACTTTAGAACAACTTGAGCTGCTATTTCAGCTACAGTAATTTTCGGGGGCCTGCATTGGACTGTTGCTTTTCTAAGAGTTTTTATTTCAATTGGCTGAAAACAGAAGTAAGCAGGTAAGTAACGTGTTTCTCAACACGCTTAGACGGTTGGTGGGATGCATAGGAAAAGATGTGTTGGCTGTTGGCTACCATTGGTGGTGTTCTGGTGAATCTGTGCTATATGATGCAAAAATCATGTTCGACGATAGCCATTCTAATTATTTTCTTTACATATTGGTGCATTTCTACTGCATTTTGACAAGATTTCATTTAATGTAAAGCTTTTCTTTTAATATTTTTTATTAATTTTTATTCTCAGTGCTTATACGATGTTTATTTCAGAATTCAAACTTAGCTGCAAGTTAAAAAATATCCAGAGAATGAACAAAAATATGTACTTTGGGCAGTAAGATCACATATATACAATGGATACATGTTAAATGCAGCCCCGCATAATTACATTTTCCGCATAAATGCCAAACATTTTCGGAATTTTCGTATTTATATAGTTTCAAAACGGCCGATCCGATACCTCGCTTAGTGTTGCTAAGAACCATAAAACAGATTTCAGTCCAGTGTTGGTGAGCCGGTGCGTGACATCTAGATGGCGCTGTAATAGCGCCACAGTACTCACTCTCCAGTGAAGTCGTCACAAATCATTCTTTTCGAAGTGTACGCGGAATTGTTGCTCGTACGTCTTTGGAGTTCTTGGATTATATTGCTCCGAGTTCGGATGTTGATCATCTTTGGCGAGAAACGCTGGCTTGAGGCGATCAACCGATACAGCCATTTTTTGGTTATTGATACCTAATATATATACAGAGTCAGTTTGGCGCTTGATGAGTTCAAAAGGGCCGGTATACGGTGGCTCAATAGGATGTTTGATGGCATCAGGCCTTTAAGTAAAAACATATTCTCTTTTACATGATGCGCTGTTGACGTTGGGCTGACATCCTTCATGTGCTGTCGAGAGGTACTTATGTAAGTGCCAGTCGATATTTACTGGTCATCTATATCTCCAGATTTGACCCCTCAGGTCTTCTTTTGCAGTTGCAGTTGTTTGAAAAGCAAAGTGTACGCCAACAAGTCTCAGTCTATTGATGAGCTCAAATTCGAGATGTTCGAAAAGGTAATGGAAAACGAAGCAACAAGTGCACATTTGGATGTGGTCAATAAAGGCGGCCAATTAGACTACAAAAACTAATCCGAATAAATTGCAAAGGACCAAATACAATTCTTACTGTTTGCACTGCGTAACATGCACAATCGTAGAACGAATCTCGGTGTGATGTTTCTACATAATTTAATTGTTGGTAGTATCTGTTCTCATTTTTTGCTTGGTCGCATAAACTTTAACGTTTCTTTTCGGGTTACTAGAGGTTATACTTCCTTTTCTATCGATTTCTGTAGAACTACTTATCTGCTTCATGATCCATTTCGCGTCTTATGTCAATCATACAATTTGCCCTAAAACCTAATGTCCATCTCTAAATCTTCCGATAATTTAAAATCTTGACCTATTATCTTACCTCAACACATAGTAAATAATGTTCTCTTCTATGAACTCACAGTTCTCACACGTTTATCGTCGTCTTAATTAGCGTCGTTGAATTAATACTAGCTTTACTTTCTTAAATCTTTATTGTTATGGTATGTAATGAACTCTAAGTTGAGCCTTAGCTTTAGTTCTTCTTGCATGCTTATTTGTTAGAGGCTGATGATGTTCTTATTTGTAGTCAAATATGTAGTTCGTAGGCATTAGCTTTGGCATCGCATGTTCACCAAATAAATTAGCAATTAAGACCAGCTGAGCCCAGTCTACTATATAACTAGGTGAATTTTGATTCCACTATATAAAAATCGGTTTTTTTTCAAAGTTGTTCAATGTAAACATACCGATATAAAATATGGCGGACACTGTATCCAGACGCAAACATCAGCGGATTATGAAAGACTGCCTTCATCATGGTCGAAAGGTACCATCGTGAAGCTGCCCAAGAAGGGCGACCTGCGTGACTGTGGAAACTGGAGAGGAATAACTCTGCTCAACACCAATAATAAAATAATCGCCACCATCATTCAGATCGGATTGCAATGTATATCTATATGTTTGACATCAGAAGCTCGTGAGAGCTAAGTACACTCACATATTTTTTTATTAGTTTCTTTGTTTTCATTCTTCATTGTTTCAATTATTTTATTTTAATTTGTAATTAATAATTTTTTCATAATTTTATTACTTTATTTTTTGTTTATTAATTTTTCATTATTTAATTTTTTATTTTACTCATTTCTCTTATCTTATTGTCTTAAGTCCGTATAAAGATGTCAAATTTTTCAGGTGGCTTCATATAGATATTTTCTTCAAGGTCGTCCAAATATGATTATGCAACGTGTATTTAGCAGCTATGGTTAATACAATACGTATCGCCAAATAACACACAACAGGCGGAAAGGTTATTTCGTAGTTGAACCCCTACTTGTGACTACAACCTTTGGCTACAAGTCTCGCCTTATAACGCCATTTTTTCCGTTGCTGCTACTCTTAAAAGCAAACACCCATCTCCTGCCAATGGTCTTTTGGTCAGATGGCAAGTCCTTGGGCTCCCAGGTCTCGTTCTCAAACAGCTCTTTATATTCTGCTTGCGTCGCCTTCCATCAATGCGTAGACTGCTCGCTCTCTGATTCTTCAGATACTGTCTGTGAAACTGCACCATTTGTATCAGTTATCATGCATACTACATAATGTTTTCTTGATCGTAATCTGTAGTTATGTTGCTTTTCTGCTATGTCTTCTTCTTTCGGTAACACTTCTCCATCGGGTCATCGTTAGTTTGCTCAAAAACAGACTGAAATGTCTTGGTTGAGACTATCTACGTTTGTAAATGCTTTCAAACCAGTATTGTTGATTTCAATCGATTACTCAACGAAGTACATATATGTGCATACATCTCTAAATACGATGACCTCTCGTTTGGTCTTGTTACACAGCCGGTATGCTCTTACTTTATCGTCATAGCCAATCAGTATTTCTCTGCCTTTTACCGGAATCTTATTGGCTTCTGACTTCTTAAACTTGACAAAAGCTCTTAATTTCGACCATGACCGGTGATTTAGGGTTGTGATCGACAGATTGTCTATGAATCATAATCGTCATTAGTACTTCGTACAACATGTTACCTGGTACGGGATCAGCTGTTTCTTCGCAAATCGGTTTTTTCCGGAAACAAATTGGAATGTCAAAGTATGTTTAACCAACACTAGTTTAAGTGTTTTCAAACGTCTTACTACTAAACTACATATTAACAGGGAGCTCTCGTGTCTGCGACCAGCAGCACACGTGTCTAAAGACACAACACTTCACATTGATATACATGAAACCCATTCTTTGACAACTTTTGCAAATCTGGGCACCAACCCGGTTCACTCACTTCCTAGAATGTTCGCTTTTCCACACGCAGACTTGACAACTCTACAATCGAGAGTGACTCCTGTCAAATCCCAGTACTGCCAAGCGGCCACCGCCAAAAACCACTGCCGCCAGGCTGATCATTGCCAAATTCCAGTGCCGACAGGCTGACCACTGATGATCAGCTGTATAGGATCAACCTATTGTATCCTTCACAACTCTTGCAACATGTGACCGAGTGTTGACATGCAAGGGAATGACTTTGCTTCTCTGGCTCTCTATCGCTGGCCTCCTTACCAACAGTGCGTTATTCAATTGATGCAACTAACGTTGCAGTAACAGTTTCGTACGGCTTTAGAAGTTCGTAGTACACTACACCTTTCTGATCACACCATATGACCTTGAATGTTCGGCTTCGGTGTCGATGTGCATGACTTTCTTGGGTCAACCCATGACTTTTTTCGCATGGGATTGTTGTTAAAGATCCACTTTTTATCGCCGGCCACAATATGCCTCTTATATCCCTCTTTCGTCATCTGACTCTGTCTATACATCACATGTGAACGCGATGTAAATGACTCTGACATCTTGCTCGTCGTAGGGGACTTCAATCTTCCCACTATTGACTGGATTACTGCTAACGACTCCAATATTGTATTTCCATCCATTTGTAGCGAGTTTGTGGATTTATTGCTGGATCTCTCTCTCTCTCCAGCAAATAAACTACATATCTAATAGCATTGGTCGCAATCTTGACCTTGTGTTTAATTAATATTTTGTTACTATAATTACCTATGAAAGTAAAATTCAATATTAATCAAGATCCTAAACAATTCTTTAAATTTATCAATACTAAAAAAGTCAGAGTCATTTCCAACTTGTATGGAATTTATGGGAGTTGCAAGTAGGTCTGAAGAGGAGAGAGCGAAACTATTTGCAAATTTTTTCCAAAGTACGTGATCTAATAGTACCTGTGGAAATGGTTCGCTGTACTCCTATAAAATTGACGAAATAATCATTTTAGTTTACCTACAATTGACAATGACACAGTTTTGCGTTATTTAAAAGTTATCAAACCTTCATTCAGTCCTGGTCCTCACAATATTCATGGGTGCTTTTTAAAAATCTGTGCTGACAGTCTATGTCTATGGCTGTTTAACACATACATACTTTACTCTTAACCAAACTCAAAGCGTTTGGTTTTCCTTCTCCCTTAGATCGATGGCTGTCAACTTATCTTGATTGTCGAACTCAAAGGATATTTTTCGAGTCTTCTATTTCAAAATCTATTACTATAACGTCTGGGCAGTCTCTCAGCAGTCATCTCGGACCTTTACTTTTCAATGATGAATACAACAACGACTCACTTACTGTTATAAAACACTTCAATATTTCAATGTACGCAGACGACGTTAAACTATTTTCATGCCTAAACGGCACCTCTCAGCGATTCCTTCTTCAGAGTGATTTAGACTCTTTATCTACTTGGTGTTCTATACCTAATAGACTCGCCTTGTGTAGAACTTCTTACCCACAGCATGATCCCTTCTATGTCTTATGTAAATCTTTTAACACTCACTGTGCGTTAGCCACTCCCCCGACCTCTATTAATCGTATAAAAAGCAAACTATTAGGGGCGTTGAACTAATTTTAAATTATACTGTGTCGGGGTCTTTGATAAATTTTCTATAGCATTTGAAGTAGTTCTAACACTTTATACAATCCTTGGTTGTGGTTCGGTGTAAAGCAGCTGTTGATATTTTCCGTACACGGCGGAACAGACACTTGGCAGTGGTCAACCTCAACGACATAGGAAAATAGTACTTTCTTAACTGTAGTTGAGATTTTGCTTGATTAATTGTATACGGCTGTTGAGAACGTAGACATTAGCTTTGGTGTTGCAGGCTGAGCACAGAAACTAGTAATAAGATCAGCTGAGCCCAGTAACTGGGTGAATGTTTATACCACTGGGCCCCGCCCACTTTGAGATCAGTGTGTGGTCACTTCGGACCTGCTAAGTCTATGTAGTAAATAAAAAAATAATAAAAAAAAACTCTTCTTTCTTTTGTCTAGCAATGACATTGCGATGTTAAAGCGGTTTGTATTCGAATTTTTTTTCAATTCAATTCAAGTAATGAATGTGGAAATGCAATTTTTAATGTTTCACGATTAGCATCAGTATACATTGATAAGCTTAATAAGCTGTTTCAGTGTTGAGAAGTGTAAAACCACCATTTACATATGTAGCTGTTTGCTAGCTATTTACACTGATACTTCGAATGTTGACCATTAGATGCCACAATTAAACACGCTGTTGTTTATTCCTTCCATAAATTTTTCAAGCAAAAAAAAAAAAGAAAGTTGTACAATAATCGTAAATCAGTGGTAAGACGACGCACGTTAGCTACCTGTGTTCTGTACCCACTTTACCAACCCACAACCATCAAACGCCAAAAACACTTCTCCCCTACCACCTTTAAATAAAGGAACAAATCTTAAAAATTAATGTACATATGTATAAAAAAAAATGTATGTATAAAAATACCACCTTGACATATCAAAAAAGCAAGCGAGATCAGTCGCCCCATTTCTCTCCACACTCTGTCCCTCTCCAGAGTTATTCGAAAACAGCGAGCAGAGAAACGACATCAAGCTGCCACGTAGTTAATGCAAAAATGTAAAGAAAAAAACAACAAAACCAAGAAAAGTTCAGTTCGCGCACGGAGTTCGTTTTGTTGTTGTTTTATCGTCACGGTTGTTGCCGGTGGTTGTAGTGTTGCCTGGAAACGAGTTCCAAGAAGCTTCCAGACGAGCAAAAACAAACCGGCAAACGAGCAACGAAATGAGAATACGCTCGTTGCTTCGTTCGCCAGATTCGTGTCGGTGGCGAAGCCCTCGTCAGCGCCGTTGCTGTTCTTGTTTTTGTTGTTGCTTCATTGATGATGACGACGCTCGTCTCCAACGAATCAAAGCAAAATCTTGATGGGCAAGAAAAATCGTGAGTTTAGCTTTGCTATTCCATTGTTGTTATTGTTTTTTCGATTACGTTCACCGAATTTTTTATTTTCTTTGCTTTATAATTTTTCTCATTTTCTTTTAATGCACGCTACGTTCACTGCGTGCCTTTTCATTCTGGGCCCTAGTGAGTTTTGCAAAAAGTTTGTCTATGCTACGCTTATACACTGCTTATACATAGATTATTTTTATTTAAAGTGTTTTGGGATATATTCATATAGATGTATGTACATACATGTCAGATATATATGATATGTGTATATATATCATATGCACATATATATATGTATTTGAATAGAGTAAAATCATTGGCCTTATGTATATACATACATACATGCATACATATATAATAGACTAGCGTAGCCCGGCAAACGGTTTTCTGCTTTTTCAGTTACGAACCTTGTGCTTTGTCTTGCAGTGGTTTTCCAGAAACTTAATACTACGTAGCTTTCTACTGGTGAAAGAATTTTTAAAATCATAAGTATTTTCGAAGATTATCTCTAACATCCCAACAAACACTACCTCTTTATAATATTAGTATAGATAGTGGATTTAACAGTGTGCAATCCTGTGAATACTTTTAAATGAATGTGAGAATGTGAGAAGAAAGAATCCAGTTAACCGAGAACTGAGTGATAATCGTTAACATCCAACTCGTCACACAGAATCACCCTACAAATGACTTCGAAAATCCCTTATGTTAAATCGAGCAAAACATATAATAGTACAGGGGTTTACGAGTAATGTTATATTACATACCCCAAAACACTGTATTTGTCTATATAGTATGGTATGCGGTATAAAAATGATGTAGTTGTTCTTAAATCCATTAACGCATGAAGGTATATTAAAACTAATAATTAAGGACCGTTGTAAAATGTATGTAAGTATGCCTTTGGTGTTTTTTGGTCCCTTCTTATAAGAAAATTTTGTACAACAATTTCAAAATAAATCATAAAGAAGGGCAACGTGTTGTATAGTGTTTTACAACGAAAGATTTTTAATAAGCCTCTTGAAATACTATATCACCAGTAATATGTTCTGTGCAAAAATTTACAGAATTGATAGATTTGTAATTAAATTAATAAGTATATATATAATTCAATGTACTAACTAGGCCAATAATAATATTATCTTAGCACCATACTATGCAAACGAATAATACCTGCAGATGTGCTTAAGAAGGGGCCTGACCCCACCTAAAGCAATCTTAGAGTTAGATAAAAGGGGACTACTGCAAATATTAATGGTATTAATTAAATGTTTTATCATTGATATAGTCGTGCGACAGATAAAAAAATTAACATTGATTCAATTTACGACACTAATTTAAATAATGATAACAGAAGATTTGACACCTCAATCTCAGTTAAGGATGAAAAGGAGTCATTAATTATCATCAAACAGTGCTGGTGGAAAATATACCAATCATCCTATTCCCATCATCCAAATACCTCTCCCAATCCTATACTTACTTTTAGTTTAGTTTTGGTTTCTTTTTTCTTTTCTCCATCATTAAGCTACGTTTTTTTAATTTTTCATAGCAATCAAATAATAATAATTATAATAATACAATTATAATTATTATTATTAATTATTATTATAATTGTATTTAAGTTACTTTATAGATATTACGAAAAAGATTGTCAATAATAATATTAAGGACTCGAGAGCTCGCCCAGAGACATTGTCCAAGTGAAGCCACTCATATATGAAATACATTTTTTTATTTAATGTGGTTATTTTAAGACTTTATTATTTAAAATAAACAATTTTAAAAAAAATATATTTAAAAAAAGTAATTTGCTCTTATAAACTTGGTTAGGTTATTGTTAAATGACCCCTTACTAACTCAAGAAAATTGGGAAAATACTTAGAATTTGACCTACCGTAAATAAACCCTATACGATTTCTACAAAAACCTTGGCGTATGATCAAAAACAGACAAAAAAAATAATAAACTGTGTTTTTACCCGTTTGTTTCTATGAAACACATGCTAATTTGTAATGTCAATGGTCCTCTAAAATTTTTTCGGTCTAGATTCAGTATAACAACTTTCGGTTGTTATATGTATATTGTATATGTTATATGTATGTATCTATACGACCCGTCGGAATATATGTACATAAGGCATATACAAACCAGGGTTTTATAAGTTTCAGTGTTCCAATAGGCTTATAAGAAAATAAGACTTAATGAATAAGGTGGTATTTAAGTTATTATAATATAGGCTCTCCATTTGATAGGACTTCATGTTATTAGAGGAGTAACCTAACACCTGATATATTCTTAAATGACCGTAAAGCGAACACACCGATCACCTTGGCCAGCCTGAGTTGGGTTAACACGCAAAAAAGCGTTCGTGTCGTTTCGTTGTCTTCATCGCGTCCATTCCGTTTGCCGTTGGGGTTCTCATTGAATTTGCTTTTGGTTTGGCGTCTTCATGAGTTGCGTGCGTTCAATCGTTTCTCGTTGGTTCGCTTCAGGGTTCACTCGGCGTGCCAGCCACGCTGTGCTTTTTTACCCAAAAGGCTGCTTAATTTTTGTTTTTGTGTGCATACAAATAAGCAGAAAAAATACAACAAAACGAAAAAACAATGAAATGCAAAAGCAGCGGCAGCTGCTGAGTAACAGTTTTTTGTTGCTATTTATTTTGTTGTTGTTGTTGTTGTATTGCTCGGTTCGCTGATTCTTAACGTCGTGTGATCTCTCTTTCCCTTGCCTACCCGCTCAATAAACTTTCATTTGTGGAGTAGCTTTCCGTGTGCGCTTTGAAATTTAAAAAAATCCAGTTTCCAGTTTTTTTGTCTTCACTGCACGCTTACCGTGCGAGCTCAGACGTGCTCTCACCACTGCTCGTACACGACTCGAATTGTCGACGACTCGATTCGATTCGGCTCGACTCGGTTTGACTTGAGTCGGCACGATCGGGAGTCACTGGTATCGAAAAGAAATAAAGCTATTTTTTGTTGTTTTCGCGCAGAGCAGTTTTGGAATTCGCGAACGACGCACGGTTTTCAGAGTCGGTAACGAAAAACGAACGAACTACCGTTTAAGTACAGTAAAAGTGACCAAAAAAAGAAGCGGAGATAAGAAAGCCGGAGCAAATTCGTTTGTGGTTGTTGTAAAATCTTATTAAACAAGTCTAGGGGAATGGATATGTTGTTAACATTAAATGACACAGTGGCAGCAACACGTGGCGGTGCGACAATTAAATTGGTTGAAAAATTCCCAATGCGCCCACTACCACTAACAAAACCAGTCGCTTCCTCCTCCTGCGCGGAGTGCTGTACGACAGCAACTGGTTGTTGTGAGTACGCTATTGGTAGCGGCGTCGCTGCGTGCACGAATTTCGCGTGCTTGACTAGCACGACAACGTCGACGGCGACAACAGCGACGTTGGAGTGTTGCGTGGGTGTGGGGCAGACAACATTACCATGTTGTGTTGCAGCAAAGAAATCCACTATGAATAATAACAAGAAGAACAAAATTAATAATAAAAGCACTAACAGTGAAGCCAACAACCACGTTGCTCAATTTCCAACAAACGTGCCTGAGCGTATTGATTGGCCAATGGATCACTGTGTCTATGAAGAGCCCGAAGAGAATTTCATCTCCATCGATGATGCGAAAATTGAGGAGCTTCTTTTGCGCATTGGACGTGAGCAACTGCGTTTGGAGCGTGAGAAGAAGACAGAGATGGAAATGCATGTAGTGTCGAAAGCCCCAAAAGTGCCAGAGAACAGTGAATTTATTAATTTGATCGACGATGAGATGGAGGAGGAAGAGGATCATAATGTGAACGATAATTTCAGACTGCTGCCCAAATTGTCGACTAATTGTCGCCTAACGCCGTGGAGTGAGGAGATAAAAACCACAACTGAGACCACGATTCTTATAGTTCCCACGGCAATCGGATCTCAATTCTGCAATCAATCCACTGGCCAAGGTATGCAAACACTCGGTACACAATTTTTGGTGTTTATATGAATTTTTTTTGTCCAAGGCGGAGTTGCGTAGTTTTCTACTTGTACTCGCCGGTGCAATTGGGATGAAATCCAAACAGAAATTTTAGCCAACATCAGCCTCACTTTCCTCAGCGCTATCAATTAAGTCCACCCCTTATTTATTCAATAATGAAACCAGGCTTTCCACTTTCTGGAGCTCAGAACGTGGTGTTATTTTGCTGAACAATTCGATGGCTCCAATTTTGTAATTTCAATGAGACAGTATCATCACCTCTGTGGTCATCTGGGGAATTCAAGCACGTCACATACGGCAAGGCTCCCTTATCAAACATCAATTCCTATATCGTTCACCCCATTTAGATCCAGCCCGCGCAACAGCCGCCTCCTCAGTCAATGCACCTATTAGGACGTTATTCAATAAAACAACACTTCCTCTACTGTTCTTGGTCTCACTCAATCTACATAACTCTTCCAGTCAATCACTATTCTTTCTAATTATTTTCTTATTTAAAATGTTGTCCTCATTTTTCCTTGTGTCCTTATCTTTACGCCACGGATATGCCTCGTTAGCCGCTACAAAAACAGCAGAGACGACAACACTAAATTCCACTGCAATCGAGTCTACTCCCCGGAACCATGGTGCAGGAACACTCACTGGCGGGAATACCTTCTCTGCTACAGCAAAAACCCTAAAGCGTACACAGCAAAGACTTTCGCCGGATATTTGTCTCATACCCAAGCCACCGGAACGAACCAGAATAGTAGCCGAAATCGATTTGTTGGACAGTAGCAGTGAATCGGAAACTGATAATGAAGAAGACGAAGATAGTGATGAATTACCGCTGACCGCTGAATCGGTAACTTGTGAACTGAACTTAGATGAGTTGGAGGAAGAAAAGGCCAGGTGTGATAAAGTTGATGAAGATGACAATACGGATTACGTCGACGTTGGCGAATATGGTACAGAATCACTTTGGTCGGATTTTGCGTATCAAAAGGCACGGAACCTATTTGAGTGTTTAGTCTGCGGAAAGTGTGTGCAGTCCAACTACAACCTACGTCGTCACATGATGATACATACAGGTCAGTTACAATATTAATGATGATGAATACTTAATCGAGGTTGATAAACTTCCTTTTTACCTTACCAACCAGGTGAACGCCCGTTTGCCTGTAATCTTTGCGAGCGTCGCTTTCGTGAGTTCAGCGACCTCAAGAAACACCGACGTCGGCATGCAGAGGAACCGAATTTTCTCTGTATGATTTGTGGCGTCAATAAGCTAGAGAATGATTACATACGCTGTGTTGTATGTGAACGCAACAATTTAGTGCTCAAACCACAAAGTGAGGCAGTTGCAGCGGCCAAAATGGCTCAAACTATGCACAAGCAGATGTTGTTCTCAGTCCCATCAGGTCAGAGGCCCCAAGTCAAGAAGTCAGTGAAATCAATGAATAAGGATGTAACAAAGCTGCCAGATCAACGGATCAATACCACAACGGAGGCACTTCACGTAGTTGAGGAATGCACGAGTGGCTATAGTAAACGTTCTTCCAAGGCAAGGCGACATGCCTTCGAGTGTCCACTGTGCCAACGTGAGTTCGGGACGCGGCACAATCTAAAGCGTCACTTTATGATTCACACTGGCGAGAAACCCTTCAGTTGCGATCGTTGCCGCAAACCATTCCGGGAGTATTCCACGCTCAAGAAGCACATGGTCACGCATCAGCGTGATCGCGTGTATAAATGCCTCCGATGTCCACAGCGCTATCGTGACTACTTAGACTTTATGGCGCACAGGCGCACGCATTCGCCTCAGTTGGACGGCAGCGACAACGATGATGACATCAGCGTCCGGAGTGCCAACCGGCGCCAGTCCCGACACGACGATAGTTGTGGGGATTCGTACGACGATGAAGTGCAGGAGTTCTCTCCCCCAGCGCTTTCGTTGGATTGTTGTGAATGCGGCGAACGTTTCACAGATCTTAACATATATACTGATCATATTCTACAGCACGATCCCAAGAGGGTCTATCAATATGAGTGCAGCATTTGCGAGAATGATTTCGAGCACCGAGAGGCACTTGAACAGCACATGCGTACTCAGCACGCGGTATAGCGACTCTCATGTTGTTATACTTCTGCCATCGGAACACTGTATTGTACGGTTAGCAGTCTTTAATTAAATAAATATCGCTCGGCTGCGGGACAAAGACCCGATTGCGATTGTAACTATTAAAGCTAATTGAAGGGTTTACCTCAGTCCTTAACCCAGACCAAGCTGGAAAATAGTACTTAAAATTCTTACAAGACTTATTGTTAAATATATAATGTTTAATATACCCATATATATATATATATATATATATATATATATATTTATTTTATTTTATAATATATGCATATTGTAATAATGAACTCAGAAGTTATAGATTCAAATACCAGTCATATTAAGTCTAATGTTCTCAATCCTTTGCTATGGCGTTTCCCGAAAGAATTGCGATTCCCAGCCGATGCAATGTAACCATTAAAACACTCATATATTTATTTTTATTTCTACCCCATTTCTACATATGGTTATAATATTGTAAATTCTACGCTTTAATAAACGATTTGAAATCATAACTACTTATAAATTGAAGAATTTTCAATGATATTCTTTCATACTCCTGAATGATAATTTCCGGGATGAAAGCTTGGATATCAGAAAAGGCAGTATTATTGACGCTGCTCCGTTGTTTTACAAGAATTTGTAGTAGCAGACCCCATTAACAGGGGTCTGTGTTTGAAAACAATGTGCCCAATTTCAATTGAATAACCATCAGTAAACCACTAGGGTATGGGTAACTAAATTTCCAGGCCGCACTACATGGAAAGTTAACCATAGAGAGACTGCCAAAGGTAGCAGTTTCGTGATCATATAATCTGCTCTGGCACAGGTAGAGAAGCAGGAATTTCAGCAACCGCGAGAAATGCGTTCTAGTCCTTTTAATCTCGTCAATTGATTACTTATTTAGGGTCTTCACGAAAAGTCGTAAATTGGTTGTATATGTTATTTTTATATATGGTTGTATATGTTATATTTTTATAACGTTGTCAACAAACTGACCGTAGTTCCATACAAAAAAAATTTTAAAGTCATAAACTAATCACACCATTGAGTGTTATAATCTGTTAACTCTGAGTGTGGACAACACTATTGTGAATTTTTATATTTATTGTGAAATATATAGTAATTGTGATAAAGGAAATGACAGGGGCAAGTTGCAAAGTGCTTGTGTCACGAATTTAATGTAATTAACAATTTTGGCATTTTCTGTGGTTATTTTAATAAATTTCCTCTTCTCATTTGTTTTCGGCATTTTCAAATTTACATTTGTGTATAAGACAACTCTGATATGAATAGTTCAAGACTTAAAAAAACGAAATTGATCTTTCAATAATGTAGCGTGTAATAACTTTATAACTTTTATATATTTACATTTCGTGAAGATCCTTATTATTATTATTATTTTTTTTTTTATGTAGCCTAAAAACCAACATTCTCTTTTTTTGCCGATTACCTTTATTATTGGACTTAAGGCGTCCGAATATCTCTATTTTTTGCGATATCAACTTAAGTCTTCACTTAAGTTTCTTAGATTGACTTTTCCAATATGTGATATTTATATGCATCAGTTTATACCTGGACTACATTTACTCCTTAGTCTGAACACTTTGGTTAGTGACTTCTTATTCAAAACTAATTTGAAACGCTTGGATGTGCGAAAGTTCTACTCCACGAAACACAGCCACACTTGTAAACAAAACACGGTACAATTGAACAAAATCCCACAAAAATTGCTAAAGTGTTATCAAATTACAATTTATATACCTTACATTACAAAAGTTACACTTAACTTTTTAATCACAAGCATCTAAAGCTTGAAAATATTCCCCGCCAGGTTCTTAAAAACCATGTAACACACTGACTTTTGTCGTAAACATTGAAGTTTTTATCTATTTCTCTTTTTATTTATTTATTTTATTTTTTGTTTTTATGTCATTCTAATTATAAAAAAAGATGTTTGTTTTTCTGTTTGTTTGATGCCTATGGAATCCGACACCGTTTGACCGAGCACCATGAAAATTTGAACATATATGGATGTCATCTTCGATAATGTTTATGGTTAAGTTTGGTGCGAAAAAATTGTCAAATTTGCTAAATATTAAGACGAGAGATGCCACGAATAGTGATTTTGCCGAATACCGAATACGAATTAGGCCACGCTTTTGCCGAATACCGAATATTCGGCGGCAGAATAGTCGACAATGACCAATATTTGATTGCCACCTTTCTTGAACCGCGTTTCAAAACAAATAATTCTACTAGAAACTCTTAAATTGAGTGGAGATGAGTACTCCAGTACAGATGATGACACTGCTTCGGTTCGTAAAAAAGCCTGTATAATTAACAATGGTAAAGCGAGTGAAACACACGACAGTTTCTGGAATTGTTTTGAAGAGGTATCTATAGATTTTTTTGTAAAGACTCCTCGCCTGGATCGGACGGCGGACCCTTACAAATATTGGTTAAGTTTCTATCAATAAAATTTTAAATTAATATGTACAATTTTTTCATGATAGTGCGTACTATTCGGCCGAATACCGAATATCAAAAAAGTGCCGAATAGTTGCCGAACTGTTTGTCTGAAAATCCAGATGGTTCTGAAACTATATGGATACAAATAAAACACAAAAACAAAGTAGCCTCTGAGAATTGAGTTTGCCGACAGTGCTGCTCAAACTGTACAAATATTAGAATGAAAAAAAAGTGAAGAGTACGAAATGCCACCCAACACGTGAAACACTGGAACAGAGAGAACTTATTCATATAGAGGTTACATTTCTTTCTTAAAAAAATGGCCGGAGAGACTCTTCAAAAAACGATTAGAATCCGACACGGATTCTGTACATCAACATTATTGTTGGCTGTTCAACTTATTCAGCGTAACATATTGCTGTTGGTTTGCTTGGGTTTGCATAAACAAATTGGGCGGGAGTATGATATTCAAAGAAAATAAATACACAAGAAAGACAATAAAAACAAAAATCAGAGACACTTTCTTCTTTCTTTGATTTTTTTGTTCAATGTTTTTTATTTGCAAGGTTCAAGAATATTAAGCAAATTGTGTGGAGTTTTCTTTAATTTATGAAATCGTTCTTTAACAAACGAAATTGAGCCATGGCTGCCTTGTATTTTGCCTATATTCATTTATATGAGCGAAATGAAAATACCAAGCGGCCAGCAAAAACGAAGGCATGAAAACAAAGCAAAATCGTACAAAAATATTCCAACACAATAAGAAACCAATCTTATACACGCACTATATTACACAACACACTCAAAATTATCACACTTTGTACGCAAGAGCGACACAGAAAACCAACACAATCATGCACTATACCTACACAACACACTCAAACTTAGCACATTTCGCACGCAAGGGAGACAATAAAAACCAACACAATCCCATACACGTACCACACCTACACAACAAGGTCACCCACACAATGGCAAGTTTTGATTTTTGACTTCAACTTCTTGAAGACAATTTTCGGTTGTGGCCAGAAAACAAAATCTATTTCAATAGCAAGTACAGTGAATGCGCATTTATTGAACAGCCAAAGAAACCCAAGTGGAATTTCTAACTACCGTCGAATTTTCATAGGTCAAACTTTTATAAGTCGAATATCTCCATGACTCGAATATCCCCATAATTTGAACTTTTGTTATGCTTTATGGTGATTCAAGATTTGGCAGTTGACTGTACGAGAAATACGCACAGTCGGAGAAGTTCGAGTCTCAATCGCGCAAAGCAAATTTCGTCACCCTTACTTTGTGTTGTGTTCTTTCCTCAATCGTCAATGAAGAAAAAAACAAATGGTATAGACTTTGTTGTTGCGTGAGCGTAGCAAAAAGGAGGAATTTTTATTCCCGCACGCGCCCCACTTCACAACACAGTCCACAAGCCAATTTTCGATTGTGGTACCAAATTTATCAGAGGTCAGGCCCCGAGCGCGTGTTTCGTTGTTGACTTCAAATTTGCGTGCACGCAAAAAGTATACATATTCATTCATTCACGCAGGACTATCTCCTTTCTTTGTCTTCCCTTATGTTCGGAAAATAAGGAAAATCCAAATGTCACACGCTTTGTTGTTGGGCGAAGGCAAAATTTATTTCTTTCTTTCCTGTATTCGCAGTAGCGCAGCTGGTTGGATATTGTTTTCACATGGGACACTTGCAGTTGCTTGCGTTTTATCTGTTTAGCTGGTAGTAAAGGTAGAATTAGCTGTATTCAACTTGGATTTTTGGACATACCTAGCGCAAAATATGCATTTTAAATCAATTTTACTTATTTATTGAGTCATTATTTCTTTATTTCTAACAGCCCGAACGAATAATTTATTCGTTATTATTATAATTATTTATTATTTATTCATTAAAAGTCCCACCAAAACCAATACAAGAATGGTGGGAATTGCAATAACAAAAATCATGTTCCTCATTCATAAAAAAATCGCGTCAAACCTATACATGTTCCTTTTTTGCTATCATTCCCACAACAATATCAATACAATCAAAATAAAAATGGATGACGACAATTAAAATAACCAAAACAAAGGTGATATACAGAAATTCCTTTTCATGCTAATTCGCGCTAAGAACAAAAAATAGTGGAAGACACTACAAGAAGGGGAAACATTGCTTGCTTCGAATTCACAACAGTCACCCACCTTCTAATATTTCTGTTTGCCTAGTTACTTCAGTTCAGTAGTTAGCGGCTGCGCTGCTACTTCGATGTTAATAGCAGAGAAGTAATATATTCGCATAGGTTCTACTTATTTGAAAAAAGCTCAAAAAGCTTTTGAGAGAAATGTAACCTCTATATAAATAAGTACTCTTTGCACTGGAAGATCAACGAGAAAATCGCAGCGGCAGACAGAGCTCAGAATTCGATACAGTGCCCGAAAGATGTATACCGTAAATCCACACCGGTTACAGGACGGCCTTGTATAGTGAAAGCTTCTTTCGTCGGTTAACCTTCGAGTTTGACCAAAAGAGCCAACACATTCTCCGAACTTTCAAATCCAACTGCTTTCTCTTCGCCATGAGAAGTTTCCAGGTGAGGCGCTAGTCCACTGTAAGCCCCAGTCCCAGGTACTTCACAGTGGCGCTGATTGGAATTGCGTCACCGTTAACGGCAGGAAATGACAAATGGTTCGGGATAAAGCTGACGTCTAAAGGCAAAAAAGGAGAACAAAAAAGCTAAGTGCACTGTTACAACAGAGATATAGAGTTGTCAAGCAAATATTTGATTCCAGCCGTTATTTGAATCGAATTGAAAACAACGCATTCGGGGGGCGAAACAATTTATTATCATCAAACAATGTGGCAACGTAAATGAACAAACATAAAAACCAAAAAACGCGAGCGTGTAAGCAAAAGAGCAACAATTATCGAAAAGGCAGAGCAGAGAGAACTAATTCATATGAAAGTATACTCTTTGATGGACGAGTGAACGAAAACACTCAATAAAAAAACATTAGCAACGTTTTTGCTAATAACATTTGCACGCTTGACACTTACCAATCAAAGGGTATTAATACTCTTTTTCTGCCGATTGCTGCATTCTTATTTCTCACTCAGATGACTTTAAATTTTATTATTACAATTTTTTTGCATGAATGCGCTCTCCCCGTCGCTCACATTCTCTCATGTACCATTTTCATTGTAAGCAAGTACCGTAAAGCGAACAGAATAATAAATACTCAACGATCTGCTTCATCATCAGTTCGGCAGCAGCGAGCATTCGTAGTCGGCAGCTGTAGGCGTTTAGTTATATTGGTCGGTATGCCGGTGTGTCGTGTGTCGCATCTCGTCTTCGTTTGAGCTTTCGGTCAAAATTAGAGTGAAGCCGCAAGTGGGCTTAAGCGAATATTCACCGGCTTGATAATTAAATTATGAAAACTAAGTGATCGCTAGCGCCTTTAGTTGGTTGTGGTTAGTGTTTTTTACTATTAGACAGTTTTTGATACATTTTGATACAGTTTATACATTCAATTCATAACAAAATTACAAGTTTAAAAAAAATTAAGGCGAAGAAATAAATAAGTGCCAAAGCCAGATTCATTAAAATAAAATAAAAAAATGTAAAAAAAAACCAATAATAACTACATTCAAAATTAATTTGAAATAAGAAAAAACTGTTACGTTAGCTGGGCCTAAGTGTTAAACTCAAAAACTGTCTGGATAAATTGGAAGAGCGGGAAAGATTTGAAAACACATAGTTCAGGGGCTATAGAGTCTAGTAATCCTGCGATATTACAATTTCAGGGATTAGGTTATATTAGTGAACCTGAATATCAGTACAAATTTCTACTCGTTAGGCCTAAAAACAAATTTGAATTGGTTGCCCAAAGTTTAGAGTTTTAACTTGTGGTCTCTAAGGGACATATCTCCCCCAACGGCCCATGGCTAATTAACTCGTCTCTTCGAGTTGATCAAGAATACATTTTTTATCTATATATAAATATGGCAAGACATTCTCTTTATCGACACTTTACACCTCAAAAAATATACAATTCGACAGGTTTTCATTTGAATACTTTGTAATAAAATTAATTTAGGGGCGTAAAAACAGTTACACACACGTCTTCATACTGTCATGATTACCTTAACGTATGTGGTTACTAAATGTAGAATTACATACTACAATTCAATATTATTACGGTTGTGGTTGAATTTAAACCGCGAACACTAGTTATTATTAATTATTTTAACTAACACCGGAAATATACCCCTACCACTACGGCTTATGTGCTTACGTGTCTCCTCCACTCCTTCCTTTCGTAGTTAGTTTTTTTGCTAGTATACCACACACAGAGTGGGAAGAGTATAAAAACTGGAGTAGATTGATTTTTAATGAAATTTGTGACACACACACAAACGCTGACAATTGGTAATGTCGATAATGCTGACTACGAGTCGACGACCTGAAAACTCGTATAAGAGAGATAATTCTACAGAATAAAGATGAACAAGAGAGGCTCTTGTGGTAGGTAGGGGACTGCCACCGAAAGCGACCTTAGACCTTTAAGAATTCGAACTTATGCTTCATATATTTCCCTGAATGCCGACTAATTTCCATCACATTCCTAACGAATTTTTGAGTCTCGTATTTTATCTGTGGGCCCGTAAACGCTTACGATACGTCAGAACTTGATTTGACTCATGGCTTTATGCGAGATGATATGATTCAAGAATCTAGTGTACTTCGTTAATACGTTATCTTACGCATAAAAAATGGGGGTATGTGTTCAAACATTTCGCGAATCAAGTTAGTTTTGTCAAATTTTTGGTCTCACGAATCTTCGTTTCTATGTCGGCTGCGAAAAACAGCGGTTTAACTATTAACAAATTCCTTCCAATGTTGCTAAGGAATTGTATTATTATTATTAATATGCATATGTTTATATCCATATATGATTGTATTAGTTATTTTCAAGCGCATAATTTGACAAAATCTATGCTGGGGGTTGTGTATGTGTTTTGTGTGGTGAATTCGAAATCATTTTTTATGAAGCAAATCGTTTTTGTCATTGCTGTTGCTGTCGCTCGCCTTGTTTCATTTTGTTGTGGTTGGCCTTTTTGTTAATCGAGTTTTTTGAATGCGTTTATATTTCTGTTTTATTTGTTTTTCATTCGTTTCTTGAAGCTGTTCCAATATTTGTTGCACCGCATTATTAATTTCGCTCGATCGTGCTGTATCGTCGTCGGCGTGTTCCCTTTTTAATTGTGCAAATATAATAATATAAATATTGTTGCTTAACAACTGAACAATCGTGCAAAACAATATGAATAATTTCTGAATAAAAAACTCACATAAAAGCAGCGCTGCTTACAGCAATAATAACAGAGAAGGCAAAGGCACCAATAAATTACGGTAATCAAATTTGTATTTGGAAATCAGCGAAAGTCCATCCGAACGCCGCCGAAGTGTTTCGTGTACCATTCGCGCGTGGCCCTGTGTTTGTATCTCAACGAATCCATGCGCGCATGCTTAATGAATATAAATCGAGAAATAAAGCATAAATATACTAAAAAGGTTCAAACAAAAGAACAAAAATAGATAATTAAGAGTGAAAGTGTGCTTTTGCAGCGGCCTGCAACGTTAAAAAAAAAATACAAATGTCACATAAGAAGACATTTAAATAATTTAAATAATTTGAAACAATTGATTCGATGCTTACAATTAATTGTGCAACAACAACAACCAGACGAATAACTACGACCAACATTGTTATAGCGAATGAAATACATATTTACCAATACAAACGAAAACAATCAAGTCCAATTTAACAGGCAATGCAACAGCAGAAAGAATAACGACGAAACAAACGCTGACGCGTGGCAGTTACGCCAAGAGTAACTGAAGTGGCAATAACAACAACAACAAAAGTAATGCCACAACGCCGTTCAACAATGAATACAGCTCATCAGTTGGAAGATAATCAACAGGTGATTATGAAGCCAATAACAACAATAATAGAAGAAGAACCGTTTCTCAAGCGAACAACGAAAGCATTGCGAAAATCTCAGTCGACGCCGGTGTTCACTTGCGGCAATGAAACGACATCAGCAGCAGCAACGCCGTCGCCGAAGCCGACAGCCAAAATCGATTGTGCTATGGAAGCTTTCAATTACGTTGATTTTGTTGGTGAGCTGCAGAAACAGAAACAACAGCAAAGCTCAGATCAACGCTCACAGTCCCAGCATCCGAAAGAACAACAGTTATCAGTAAGCAATAACAACAACAACATCGCAAATATGTGCGACTCTTCTTTGTTGTTGTCTGTGCCATTGTCATCGGAGCCCCAGCTTCAGCCTGAACACCAGCAGCAACAACGTGTCGGCTGTGCTCATTATAAGCGACGCGCAATGTTTGTCGTAAGTGTAAAAAGTTCGCTCATCCTCATCTCATCACATCTCTTTTTTCGTTACGCTCTTCTAATAGTCTTCACATTCTATGAATATTATTAAAACTTTGTGATGGAGGTTTTAACATAGCCAAGGCGGAATCGACTATATATATTTTTGATCAGCTTGGCAAAATGATTTAATAACCACACTTCATATTCGTCTATTCGTTTGCCTGTATATACATATGTATATGATTCTACACTTTTGCTAACGCTCTTTTCAATTATTTCTGTGAAGAGCATTACAATGTCGTCTTAGCCGAAGTTGAGGTTGATTTCATTTATTTTATTGCATCTCTCTCCGTTCGTTTTCTTTCCGCTATTGATTGTGGATCATTGTGCCTGCGCTTCACTGCCACACAACTCTATTCAACTTCTGTATTTTTGGACGTATGCGCGTCTCTAGACACATAAGATTGTGTACGGGAACACGAAGTTAAGGTTTGTGGTGAGGATGAGTGGCATTTGCGTAGCAGCTTTTGCAGCTTGGTCCGCAAGCTCATTTCCTTTTATGTCAGAGTGACCAGGTATCTATAGGACTTTTATTTTTGGGGAGTGAGAACCAGGAGAAACCAAATTGTTGAGGGATATAAATCATTGTTGTTTAGGTTGGAGATTGCGTCAAGAGATGACAAAGAATCCGAGCATATAATGAAACTTCTAGTAATTCTATAATTTCAGAGGAAATTACGGGCGAACAGTGTGGGAGTACTTCTGTTTTTAGGATGTTGCTGGTTATAGCGTAGGAAGTTATGTTGTCTATTTGAGAACCGTGTATACAAGTCGATGGTTCCTGTATTGGTCTTTTGTGTTTCCGAAGTGCTGTTTGTAAATGGTTGGGGTATTGTTATTTTGACGGTGTCTTCTAAGTCCAGTGAGAATATGTCAAAGTTGTGATTTTTATGAGGAATGAAAGGTGAGTGAGAAACATTAGTTCTATGATTTTTAAGGAGTTTAAAGAGTGGAGTGGGGCTGTTCGAAAATCTCTTTTAGTTTATATTTCTGGAAGACTGGCTTCGTATAATATATTTTTTATAGGTGTGGTTTGATAAGCACCCAGGGCGGTGCGTACTGTTGCATTAAAAAAGGCTTTTTATGCCATAAAGTCATAAAGCTGTCATAAAGTTGTTTATGTAGTTTAGGATTTTAGGTCCTATTTTCCACTTTTGAAGTTGATCAATAATGGTGTGTATACATTATCGAATGCTCTCGAGAAGTCTAAGGCAATTATAGTTAAGTGGCCTTTGTTTAATATTGACTTTGTTATCAGATGGTCTGCTTAAATCAGAGCGTCTGTGACCAATTGACCTTTTTTAAAGCTATTTGATTTTCATGAAAGAGTTTCAGTTTTGTAACGAACCACCATAACCTCTTGGCCATGATTTTGTCCGTTTTTGCTAGACAGCAATTTAGCGAGATTGACCTATATGAGATAATTTGGAGTTTCGCTGCGTTGGGTTTCAAAACGGGGCTTGTTCGGTTGGTTTTGTGTGTTTGTGGTATGGTGCTGTTAAGTATGTTGTTATACAGTTGTGTGATTCTGTGTTTGAGAGTGGCTGATGAATTCTTTAACATTGGGTATTCGATTCTATTTACGCCGGCTGTTGAACTCTTAAGTGTATAGCGGAGGAGAATTCTGAGAAAACTATTCATTTTTCTATCTGTAGCGCATCTGCGCATGGAATGTATCCAAGTTAACTGTTTTTATATTTGTTGGAAATAATCTCTTGGCTAAAGTTATGGTCCTGTGATATTTGTGACCAATGTTGAGCAAAACTGTTGGCTCTTGCTGATTTGCATGACATTTTCTGATTGCTTATGGGGCTGTTTATGCAATGAACAGTTTTTACTGGGTTCAGTCCGCAAAATTGTCTAATGTTATTCCAGATTTAAGCTGTAGGTGCACTGGGCTGAATTTCTGAAGTTAAGTCAATTTTAGCTGAATGCTAGTAGTGCTTTCTCGTGTTATGTTTCTTTTCAGTACTCGCCATTTATAGTTTTTGTTTTTCCTTAGCTCCGATAAGGTCTTGTTTTATCTATACTAATATTATAAAGAGGTTATTGTTTGTTGGGATGTTAGAGGTAATCTTCAAAACTACTCATTCGACTTTAAAAATTCTTTCAACAGTAGAATGCTACGTTGTCTCTGAGTGCCATGGAATATATCTATATTCGATTTTTCTTAGAGGAAAATATATTTTTCTTAGAATTAACTTTTTGCAGAATCACTGCAAGATCAAGCACAAAAAGTCACGTACGTTTTTTCTTGATTTCTGTTATGCTTCTTCTGTGATTTGTTTGCAAAAAAGTGTGAGCACTGGCGTAGCTAGCTATTTAAACTAGGCTTTAAATGTGTAAAACAAATTCATCTTCAGCTCCATAGATACTATTAAGTATTATGTGTAACGTAGCAGATAGTGTTTAATATATAATTATAAATGTAAAAAACTACCGCATAGAGCTCGACCTGGGTAGGACATACTTTTATTCTGATAAAAGGATCCCGTCAGAATCTAGTGTTGTATAATTTTGCAAACTTTGCATTTTCCTTGTTAATATTGGTACTTATTGGGATATTGTTGCTGGTTAGCTTTGTCAGTGTCTCAAAATATGTCCCTTCGGGTGCCAACTGTTGAAATCTCCGATATTAATGCATTGACCGTTATGTATTTTTAGTACATTTACTAGAGTTTTATTGGGAAATGGATTTGATGGTGGAATGTAAGTTGAGATAATGGTAATTTTCTTTAAGGAGTCTATTGCTATTTCTATTGCTAGTGCCTCAAACTCGGTGTTTATGATAAGGTAGGTGTATTAAATTGATTTGTGCACTAGTAGTCAACTCCTCTAAATCTGTTTGATGCTTTATTAGTTATGATGATGTAGTTTATGGTACAGGTATGTGGTTAGTATTATACAAGTGTGGGGGCGGATACTCTCATTCTTCGACCATGGTGATTTTTTTTTTTTTTTGACAAATAACGGATAACATTAATTGCAGTAAACTGCATAACACATTTGTAAGATTAAAACTAATGGCGCGTGTATATATTAGACTACACAATGCAATTAGACTAGACTATGAAGATAATAACAGATGCGTAAGGCAATGACTGAGAACGCTACCACTACCTTCTTAGGGGGAGATCGTGCTGGTGCAGCTTTTTCAGTCTACACTTTGTTTGGTAGCGGGTGAGGCTGGACGCCAGAGGGTTGGGATGCATCAGAAGCTTCTCAGTGTAGCGACTGATGTAGGAGTTAATTATCGTCAGAACTGTTGGCATCTTAAGGTCACTGTTCAGTGTGGTGAGGCGGACGTACCATGGGGCGCCCGTGAGTCTCCTGAGTGCCTTGTTTTGGCACGCCTGCAATCTCTTAATATTGTATGCGGCAGTAGTGCTCCATATTTGTATGGCGTAACGCCAAACAGATGCCACTACTTGGAGATAAATTAGCCTCTTATTTGCTATGGAGAGCTTGGTCGAAGCGCGGAGAAGAAAATCCAACTTCCTGAGCTTCTGATAGCACCGTGCAGTAAACGCCTTTGTATGTGCACGCCATGTAAGACGCTTGGTAGTTTTTAAGTCATTAAGGTTAGAATTCTGTCTTTTACGTATAGACAAGTCCAAAATTACCCATACATTTTCAATAATATATCCATATCATCCCTTCATATTTTCTCTGGTCATGTTAGATAAGTTTGATCACATAAAATTCTCGTGGGGAGACGGTGTGAAATATAGTCAAATTTACGATCGTTTAGCTTGGTTATACTTAGATTACACAAAATTTTATTTAAAAAAGAGCGATTTTGAGATGAACAAGCTATTTGAACTATGGGTATCAGATTTTCAACCGAGACAGTGAACACAAAGATACTCGGCGAATCCACAGGAATGCAATTTAGAGTGTTATTTTTATCATTGCCATAGTTTATGTGAAAAGTCATGTCTGCCTAGAGCTGCCGACCAAAGTCTTTTTGTTGTCATAGCAAACTCGTCGATATATCGATACTTCCATGTGCAAACCGGGTTATACTATATTCTAACAGCCGCTCGTAAGTAATGACGTGGATTTGGTAAGGCCTGTTGTCCTGGCCCTAATAGCCAGTTGGTTAAGTCTCCATTATAGCGGCAGTAATGTTATGTAGGCAATAAATCTTTCTAAAAGCGGTGGGCTCAGGAAATACCCCATGATGGATTCGTCCAAGAACACCCAGTGTTCACTTTTCATTTTCGAGAAAGTCTAAGCGAATAAATACATATAGAAAGTATATATATAAAGTCATAATGCTACCTGCTAAAATCTAGTATAAATCGAAATTTTTATAAGGATCATTGTACATTCTAATATTTCTTAAGGGTTTTGCTTACCTCGAACGTGATATCCGAAGGTGATTTGCTTTAGTGGTGCTTTGCTTGCAACTTAATTTGGCAGGGATTGGAATTGTTTATTGTCATGTTGGCCTAAATTTAACAACATTTTTATTAAATTGTAAATAAACAAACAAAACAACCAAAAAGGTGATGAAAAAGAAAAACGGTTTCCAAGCGGCCAGCACCAAACTTACGCGCCCTTACCATAACATAATTTTTAGTAGCGACGATAATTTGAGTTCATTTAGAGAATTAGTGTTTGCCTGTGAAAAATACACATACGTGTACGAGTATGTGTATTTGTATGTCTGTGTGTGTTTACAGAGCAGCTTCAACAACAGCAACCGCAAGCACACGACACAAACCAACATACGCGCATACTTCAGCCAGATACATATTTGTTGAGATATTAAAGGTGGAGCGGGCGCTCATGCTCGTCATCACGGCTGTTTTGTTTGTAAGTGACTACACATTTAGCACCTTCATTGATCCGGTAAAGTGTGGAAATATGGTGTCGTGAAATTTCGAGCATTTCACTTTGCCGATTAGTAGGCCTACCAACCATACTATATTTTTATTCATATCTAGAATGTAATATATTCAGTCTAAAATTACATACTAGTCTGTGATGCCATAACCATGGTTCAGTTATGGATTGTTGTAAACGGGACATTTGGTCAGACAATGGCTTATCTGCTTCTTTGAGAAATCGGCCTCGCCAGGCGCTTGTTATTATTATTGAAGGTACATTTATTTGTGATTATTCCCTTGATTACTTAAAACATGCAAAGTAGCCATAGTACTTTCGATATGATAGTCAATTTAAAACGAATTTGAGCTTGAAATATTGAACATTTGACTTCTCACAAGGTACAAACTATAGAATGCTGTGGAATACAGGGAAGGGAATCAAAGTTGACTGCCCAAAGTTCATCTATCTAAATTATAATCCAGGTGTTTTGGTTACTCCATTTGCAGTATCTTTAATTTCAAGTAATTAATGCTTATTCTATAACCTTTAGTGGAAGAGAATTCTTCTCTCATGCAATCCAACAAGATTTTGAATTTGATACGTAATGAAAAAATAAAACTTCATACAGCTCTCCAAGATGTCTAGCTCAAGTCGTCTCTCTCTTTTACTGCGCTACAAAATTGATCAAGTCATTCATACCATTCACTTTAAGCTGTATCGAACGGCGATTCCAGCTCTCAGGGCTGTTGAGGGGCTGTCCGCCATAACCTAGTACAATATAACCACACTTTCAGCTTATTTGTTGGAAAAGTCATCAATAGAATAAAATTATTTTTCAAGCTTTACCTTTTATAAATAAAAAGATCTCACAGTGCATACTTTCTAACATATCTCACATAACTTCACGCACTTGTATATTTAGTCAGCTGTTACCAAGTCCACAGCAAACATTAAACATCTTGATATTCCCCGATATCATGGTATTCGCATTGGTGCACATCTTTCTGTTGGAGGACAACTAAGCGTTCGATTACGAGATTAGCATGGAAAAACTACAACACGTCGATACGATAGTATCTATGGTTATGAAAATAACCTCGAATTAAAAATAAATATGGTAAATAAATAAAACAATTTCAGTTTGTCCAGCTTATTCTGATATGTAGAGCAGTAAATTAAACGAGTTTGACAAAGCAAATTTTTAATTGCTGCTTTCAAACGGTACTAAGGCCAATTCATGAATTACAAATAGTATGCGGCTTTTCAGCCAATGAATCGGTGTGAGTTTGAATAAGCTCCATGGATTTGAAGGAAGTTGTCTGAGTGTGAAAGCTTTTCGATCTTGTATATATGCATGCCCTAGCGGATCCCGGGCAGACGTTGTTCCATCTCAAAAAGCAAAGGTGTCCTTCTGAGAGCCTTTCCTTCTTCGCGGTATTTCAATAAAAATTTTACACAGCACAATTGAAACTAAACAAATAAATAAATAAATTATGGACAAATAATTAACAAAATAAAAGATAATTGTTACATTATTTTGCAATGCACAGCCACCCTTAAAAAAAAATCTCAAAATTAGTTCGCAAAGTAAAAACATGTCTAGGTCTCGACAACAGTGCCACTTGTTATGTTCAAAGCTGTCCTATTATGGATGGATGAACCCAATTATACACATTCCTGAAATTATACAAATTTCTGAAATCGGTTAGGTAGATGAGTATGTTCGAGATTTCAATATGCTTCATGTCCATATGGAGGGCTTCGAACCTGTTTCATCTGTATATATAAAAATGAATCCATAATTCCCTTGGTCAGGCCATAACTTGAGAACAATTTTACCGATTTCAAACATATTTTTGAATACGTTTTTCTAATACATTGTAGAAGGGTCTTAGGCCATGTTTGGTACGATAGTATAGCGCGAAGTCGGGATATTACATAAAATTTTTTTTGCATGAAATCAAAATTGCTTCATCAGTTTTGATTTGTATGTCAAATATAAAATGAGAAGTATGTCAAGGAAAATAATAACAAATAAATTAATTCAAATGTGATCGCAAATCTAAGGTAAAGTTTGCCATAGTGATTAGTTACCTATTCATAGATTTAACCATTTAACCAGCACCGTATCGATTGCTTCCTATCTGTGCAAGCATAAGTATCTCGAATCGACACGGACGCCAGTCTCGGTCTCTTCGTTTAGTCCTACCAGAAGGTTTGAGTTGCAAATTAGCATTGAACTAATGTATAAACATTCACGAACAAAGCATTTAGTAAATTCATCGAGCTTTTCATGTGATGACGAATTTTTCCTTTTGATAAACAAGATTTATTCTTGACGTTTAACCGTTCAACTGACTCTAAAATTAAATTATTTTTGGATGTCAACAAGCCAGTGGGTTTCGTTGATTAAACTTTTATTGTTGAATGTCGAGCATCCAACTACAAACATGCTCGTAGATCAAGAGTACAAACTTCTATGCCGCTCGGACTGGTGACCTAAATAAGGTTGATTGGCATTTAGAATTAAAAAGACCACATTCACATTACATTTACATTGATCTATTATGTTATTATTCATGGTTCCAGACACCGTGCTGCAATAAGTTCTATAAGTGTCGTTTCTGTCACGATGAGAACGAAACGCACCACTTCGATCGTAAAACACTCACCGAACTGATTTGCTCCGAGTGTAACACGCGGCAAAATGTGCAAGAGCAATGCGACAGGTGCGGCGTGCGCTTTGGCAAGGTGAGTCCTACCAATCAATCCGATTATGGACTTACATTAATAATTTATTTTTTGCTTTTACAGTACACCTGCCTCATCTGTAATCTGTTTGATGATGCCGACAAGCAACAGTATCATTGTCATGGCTGTGGTATTTGTCGCATTGGCGGCGCCGAAAACTTCTTCCATTGTGAGGTGTGCAACATGTGCTTGCCAATACAGCTAAAAATTGATGGACATAGGGTGAGTTGTTATTTGCGATATTGCCTGAGATTACTCGCGTGTGAAAAGTGCCTATTCTACCAGCTTTTGGTATTCACACAGTGCTTACTACAATTAGTGATTGCAAGATGGTAGACTGAAGCCAGGTAGTTTCCACTACTCTCACTATACAGCCAAGAAACCAAAATATTTTGCCTAACTTGACGATCTATGGGGCTGAAGATCAATAGCCAGAGTCTGAGTCAACTGGTATTGCATTCTCTTCTGATTCCGTTACCACTACCTACATATGTGCTGGCTTATAGATAGTTTTTATAGGATCTTCTGGCTTTTGTACAAAATATGTAGAATTCGGTGAGTGGTTCCATGCATTTGACTGGGGGTAATAAATCCAGATGTTATCGAAAATGTATCAGAACAAAAACGCTTTCTACAAAATATACACAACGGCATGGTCGATAAGCAGCAAAGACGTTATTCAGTTTTTCATTCATTATTCTTCAATAATACCAACGCCAATTAAAAAACCGAGCTCCTTACAATCAGCGGGTGCATGTGCTTAAGACCTTGGAACAACTCGTCTAGGACAAATAAAAGATCGTCCTTTGGGCCGACGATACATCCTTTATTATAAGCCACACCCGAACAACGTCTTAATACATGCGATAGATGTAAAGTAAATAGTAGAGGTCTGCTTGTTTGGCTCGCAATTTTATTGATTAGTCGTGAGATACATTCTAAAAAAAGAGTGTGAAATGTGTACATAAGCAGCCTACAAGTAGCTTGTCTTATTTGAGAATCCTTTTACACTTTCACGCCGGTTCTCCAGAGTATAAAACAAGTCTATAGTTTGTGGTTGTATGTCTCAACATACCTACATAAATATAGGGATTGTCATGGCAATTTAATAAGAATTGACTCAATTCTTGTTATTCCTACAGTGTGTGGAGAACATATCACGTTCACATTGCCCGGTGTGCCTGGGCGATATTCATACATCACGCATTCCATGCCATATTCCGGACTGTGGACATTTGCTACACAAGATGTGCTTCGATCAGCTGCTTGCCTCGGGCCACTACACCTGCCCCACCTGTCAGACATCACTGATCGATATGACCGCGCTGTGGGAGTATCTGGATGCACAGGCGCTGCGAATGCCAATACCGCTGAAGTATGAGAATGACAGGGTGCATATTTTTTGCAACGATTGCCATAAGGTAAATGGTAAAGGTTTATAGTTATTATCACCATCTATCAATACTTTTCTTTCAGACTTCGAAGACCAAGTTCCATTTCATCGGTCTGAAGTGCGTTCACTGCGGCGCTTACAATACAACGAAGGACGTAAAGCGTCGCATGTCCCTGGTCACTGATAGGTCGTCGGCATGACATTTGCCCAATCAATCGTTGTTGTCTGCTACATATTCATTCAACCCACCACTCCCACACACTTTCGCTCTCACATGCAATCGAAAACAGGAAGTCTTGCCGTAAATCCATTGAAGAAGAAACTAATGTAACCAATTCGGCCGAACCGCATTAAAATTGGACAAAATTCGAGTTGGTACCGGATCGATGGAACAGTTTCGCAGCATAAATCTTTGATAACCACTAAGGAACTGATTTCCGCATATCAATTCTACGCTTTCATTGTGCGGTTTCGTATCCATAATTTGCTTAACTCCGATTTGTTCCTTTTGCAGATCATCCATAGTCACAAAGATCTTGTCTCTCCTAATTTTATCCTATTTTGTAATCGAAAATTGTTGTCATTTCAATGTTTTATTTTATCCTGTTAAACGATTAAGTCGTCGAAGTGTCCAAGTTGGTGTAAAATTGCATTTCAAATAAAGAATTTTAATAAAATTCAATTTTTGATAGCCGTCTAGCAAAGCCCCTGTTGAAGTTTCTATCACTGGTATCGTAGACTCTTCATATTCTGAACAGTTTGAGGGATCAAAGGGTTCAAAGAAATTAGAGGCAACTCGAAACATAGTACAATATAGCATCATCATCATCCATCTAGTACTAGTAGGATGTTCTCTCCCAATGGATTTTCTAATTTTATGTAATATAATACAAGATGACTTTGAAGTTGATAGGATGAAAAATAAAGGGTATTTACCCAGAATTCCAGCTCACAAGAATTTTCAGATCCTGTACTTTGCTGTCGATGTTCAATATTCAGGAAAAGCTTTCTCATTTGTTCGCAACATCAGCTATGTATTGACCTTAATGATGTCGCAGAAAGGTCTAATTTATATTACTCTACTTTCCAGCTGCTTTGAGATATTCCAACTGCTAGTGGTTTAAACAATTGCAATATATAAACTCGCACCTTACGCATTACAATATAACAGATCAATAGAAGATTTGTAATAACTAAAAATTGGTATTATCCCGTTTTCAGCAGTATGAACTCATAGACCGTTTTTAAGAGTCACGAAACTTTTCAAGTGAAATATCCTTGCTCTCATTTCAGCATTATTGGGACTTTTTCTCGATTGGCTCACTTGTTTACAGATCGTCAACAACCACGTCAGATGCCACAGCTTACGTACCTTTCGACGCTCAGCGGCCATCTTCAGCCCGGTTAGTATTAGGCTGAGTACAATCAAGGCGTAGCTAGATTAACGTACATGTCGGGATGAGCTGCAGTAACGCAAAACTAGACTAGTCGAACTAACTGGAATGTTATAGTTACTCGTACTCAAGTAGCTAATAGCGAACCACTTTCAGAAGTAGAACAGCGTATCCAGGCCAGCCGAAGGCATCCTTGCGCATCAGTGTGTGCCGCGTCTCCTCAAGAGCAACGTAGAAGGACTTTATCCCGATGCATAAGTAGTGACCTGGTTGGAAGTCGTGTAGGTAGGCCGATCAGAGAAACGTGAAGCCAGTTCTGGAAGGAGACAAGATCAGGTTGTTTGGTTTCGTTTTTACCAGACAGCTGCTTATGCGTGCACTTAAGTTAGCTGAATTTAAAGAATATGGGAGAGGGCACAAGAACAAGCCGAATTAAAATTTTGTCGCAATCCAAAAATCATTCAGTAAGTCTTTGGTTTGCTGAAAATACCGTTACCAATTTTTGCTTTAAATACTATTTTGTGCAATTATATTTTATCAATCAATCAATCAAACAATTTACAACTCGCAAAATAAGCGCCACATAACAGATCTATTGGAAGCTATACCTGGAATAGGTACACGTATTAAAGAGCGCAAACAGTACGAAATTTCCTCCTAATCCGACAGTAACAATCGTATACGTGGGCGTAACGCTACTAAATAAACTCAAGACCCCATTAATTTTGCAATGACTTCATTGGGCCTTTTTGTCAAGCGTCGAGGTGATACCCATCGCTTTGCCGGCATCGCCTACTGCCCCGCGGTTATTATGACGCTCGGCGACCCTCTTCATATTGGTTAGGTACAGTCCCAGACCAACCATAACAGCCCAGCTGACGTAGCCAATGTGATAAATCGATGAGTAGAAACGCCAAATTTTGTCGAATGTGGCCAGCACGAAGGCGGTGCCCAAGTAATGAAGAGTGAACCAAGTAGATATGAAGAAGCACATGTCAATTGCTCGACGACACAAACCGGTAGCGTCCTTGCGTACAAGCTTATTCCACATATCCTCCATTGGCACATAAAAGGGCGCGCCCATGAGACAGAAGTAGTGACCCGGACGGAAGCCGTGCCAGTAGGCAGAGCAAAGCAGTGTGGCGGCGGTCCTAGAGAGCAGGATAACACAACATAAAGTAAATTGGTGCAAATTTAGCAAGCTTTTTCATAAACGTGTTCAACGAAAGCAGTATGTGTATTATAAGGATGGGATGGTCTACTCACTCCTTCACATATTCAGACACGCCAGAAGTGTCATCTAGCGTACTACACGCGGCCCCACCTACCTGTATTTCTTGCTCGGGAACAGTTTGTAAACATTGACGGCCAGCCAATACTGCACACAGACGTTCCAGTGCTTCATGGTATCACGGAAGGTGCAACTCCGTTCACAGTCCAACACCCGCGTGTTCACGATCGTCGTAAAGTTGTAGCTACGCTTCTCGGCGTCACGGCGTAAATGTTGATAGGCTTTCCGTGGACCCTCGCCATTAGCGACGTCGGCCTCATCAGGATAAGCTCCAAATCCAGCCATGGTGCATACACATTCGCTGAGCATAAATCCGGTATAAATGCGTGTACGGAAGACAACAAATATTGGCCAAAGATACAACAGCCGGTGTACAAAGGAGCGCTCATTGTAAAACTCATCGCTGAGTGCGTGCTGAAAGAAGTTTTTGAGTGAGTACAGGCCCCAATTGCATTCTAGTCTCACCAACATCCAAAGGCCAAAAGTGGTCGGTTAATAGGTAGACCGAGCAGCAGATGCCAGCCCATTTCAATCTGTCAAAGGTCGCCTCAATGCAAGGTGCATAGTCCTTAAACGAAGTCTCAAAGTAGTCACGGTAGGTGCGGTATCTATAGTAAGGACCTGAAAGTAGGAAAAGAATAGTCAAGCAATCAGTAATTTACGCTTTTTGGACACTAAGCACTTTATACCAGTGTATAAAAAGTTGTGTTTCTCACCAATTCACCAATAATTAACGGTTTTCGACCAATCAATTAAAAGGGAAAGTACTGGATTTCGGTCTAATTCGATTTCAATTAATCGATTCTTTTTACATAGGGGTATTTATCCAAATAAACTCAAGGTATTAATATCAATTCGATTTCAATTGAATAAGTTGGCGCATTTTTATGTAGGTCGGTTGCTTTGTTTCACTCCTCCACTGCGGTCATGGAATTAATACATCATATTTATTATTACTGGCACTTGGCTCTTAATCTCTGATGGCTTTATTCTGGGCATTCGGTTGAGGTGTGAACTGTTCATTACAGGCGATTGACACACTGATGGGGTTAAGCATTTGTTTTAGAGATTCTTGGCGGATCCTCGTTATTTACTTCGTCAAGAAGATAGAATAAGGGTGAAATTATGTTTTTGTTATCGCTTTCGTCGTACTTTTATCTAATGAGAGCTTTATGAACGGTACCTCAAAGATCAAATGAAAAAGTATACAAATGTAGGAAGATAATGATTTCCGAGATTATCATATAACTAGAACTCGAGCTGCGAGACATTGCTACAAAGAGGCTTTGGTTACTGGAAGTTTATCGCATTTTTGGTGATACACTCGTTCGCGTTTGGGCATTCTACGCTCTGTGGTGATATTGGTAGCAAAGCCATAAACCGCATGCCAATTGCCCACGTTAATATCATTGGGTTACTCAGGTTCACCGCTGTTTACTGCAGACGAATACCACGTGCTCTACGTGCTCATTGACAGGTAAGATAGCCCGGACTGCTGTCGTGGTCGAATCCGCACAGATAACTCTTGAAACAACAAAGCCGCTCAGTACTTGTGTCAGCTGGAAGATGACGCTCCCGTACCTTCGTTCCAGCTACCTTCCGACATTGGAAACGGCTTCTTACCAAGGCCTCATATTCATATTGTGTATATGTCCCCGATCAAGTTGTAAGGGAATATTACTGATTGGGGATCACTTGCTGTGTAAAGCCCCCTCCAGCAGCAACGTGGCCCAGTTAAAGTGTGGAACTGCAGAATGTCAGGTCAACTACTGACTCAACGCCAGGTCTAGTATAATTATTACCTGTTCCCATATTAAGGAGCATTAGGACTAAGACATTGCTTTGAGGCGAATGCGTCCCTTGGCGTTAATAAAGGCACAACCCCAGTCGAACGCCCCTGCGTTGAAAACTCCAGCTGTTCTTACGGGAGCCAATAATAATGCATCCAAAATCCTTATGGATCAGGCTTTGGGGGAGATAAAAACTGTATATACATATATTTATCTATATAGCTTTGGTACAAAAAACCCACGGGCCCGTTGCCTCTCTGAAAATCGTATGGGAAACGCCGTACTCATCGAACATATAGTTATAGGGCTCGTTCAGTATCGTAATGACGATGTTGAGCTAACAGATCTAAAGCCTACGCGAAATCCCCGGGAGTAATATATGAGTAAGTTATGTAGACTAATCGGGTAAATACAATATAGATGACTATTAAAGGCATCTCCACTTAAATGCAGGTCGCGACCATAATCAAATTGTAAATGCGAATTTGAGATTTACTTGGCAAAGCGAGTGGGTACAAAGTACAATAAACTTCAACTACTCAAGATAAGCGGCTCCAGCACAGCTGAAGGCAGACAGTGAAGTCAGTTAGGTCAGAGACAAGGTCAAGGCAAGGGGCTTATAAGAAACAATAATAAGCATACAAATGGAAACGAGCTGAAACTCACCACGGTATGGAGATACGAGTTAAAAGAGAAGCTGTGCATATGTGAGGCTGGGGCGGCGGTGTGGTTGAACAACTCACCTGTCAAGACGCCAATGTAGTTGAGTGCATAATGAACAATTTCAAGGGGACTCAAGCGCTGCAATTCCTCATCGTAAACAACGTCGTTTTTGGCCAGTTCCTCATCGCTAATATTTTCCTTGCGCTTCTGCAGACGCCTAGAGGCTGCGGTCTTCTCAAAGGCCAAACCAGTTAACTACAATGCAAAAAGTGAACAATGTAATCGGCCAATTTTAGTAAATGCTTACCTTGAGTGTTAGAACCATTTGAATCATATTTGTGTGGCCTGGTGGTTCGCGCCACCCAAAAAGCCAGGACATACGGAAGAGCATTAAGTAGCCAAATATGGCCGCAAATGTCGCCAAATGGGATTTGCTGTTAGTAGTGGTCGGTTATGGTAAAAGGTGGTCATTATATCGACTAATCTACTCAGCTCACCTGGGATGTACATTAAGTATAGTTATTGCACCCAGACCTAAGGAGAAGAAGCAATGGAAACTATGCCAGCCAGAGACCACTATAACGACAAAGAGTCCCAAAGCGGTGCTGACTAACTTCCGGACAGGTACATCGTTTATGTTTCTTACGTGTGCGCCCGCCGCAACGCAAAAGAGCAAACAAAACACGTAAATAATATCGTCAATATTCATTTATGGAATATTTCGTTAGTTTAATTAAAATAAGACGAACACAAGAAGCGGAAGCACAGTACGTAACGCGACAGCTGATTTCATGCGGTAGCGCCGATTGAGAATAACACTGAAATGCTTTGAGTTTTTCGCAACCCTATTAAAGCATTAGACACTTCAATGTATACGATACTAAAATATATTATAATACCGTATATCCTCGAAAAGTACACACAACATAGTACCCGGTATTTATTTCGAGTTCATATTCAACAGCTGACTATGTTGTCAATAAATCGCGAACTACCATGTCTGCACCTTCTTCTGCAACTACTATGTCTTCGAGAACTTATCGATTGTAGAGTACAAAAACGTACGCAAAAAAATGCTTAGCGTCAATAAAAAGTAAATGACTTAAGAAGTGCTGAATATACACGTTAGATGGCGCTTCTTCGCCGTTAACGGTCAATGCATTCGATTCTGTGTATTTTTCGTCGACAAATTATTAAAAAAAAAAAAAAAATTAAATAAATAATTATTATTACAATTTATATGCAGCTGTCACCTGCACTCATTGGTGTCAAGGACAAAAGTTGGGCGATCGGCAGATGCCAAATAGAGTGGACCCATTTCATTGCATTCGTAGATGACCCAGTTGGTATGGGCACAGTTCGACCCAACCTGTTCCGCATCGATTTTGTCTTGATTTCTTCCTCTTCGCTCAAACGTTGCCATAACGAAGTATTATACCCCCAGCTATGGTGTGGCCTTCTTCCAAGTAATTGGCATAGAGGAAGGCAACCCAAAAAATAGAGACCGTCACATTGCCGCTCTTGCACATCGCCTTCAAAAACGCTTCTGGAGTGTAGTGGTGTATCCATGTTTTGTTATATCGACACAGGGACTCATCAGAATTGCGGCTTCCTTAGTTTTAATTTTTTTAATACACCACTTTTTGTTGCTTTAATTGGCAATAAAAGTGAAACAATGTATTGATATAAACCCCAGAGAGACAACGTTATTTTTTTACCTTGAAAAGATACGGAACGTCTAAGGGAGTTAAGGAAGTTTTCGAGATTTTTATTTTATTTTTATAATTAGAGTATAACATTTATTGCAGTAAACTGCATAACATATTTGTCGAATTAAAAAAAATTAATGACGTGAAACAAAAAAATTAGACTTAGACTAAAAGGCAATGACATAGAAGGCTGATTCCTTCTTAGGGGGAGATCATGCGGGTGTAGCCTGTTCAGTCTACGCCTTGTTGAGATACGGGTGAGGGAGGCAGCCAGCGGATTTGGGTGCGACAAAAATCTGTAGTGATAGCGGCAGCTGTGAGAATTAATCACCTCCATAACAGTTGGCACGGCAAGATCCCTGTGCAGCATGGTGTTGCGGACGTACCAAGGGGCGCCCGTAAATCTTCTGAGAGCCTTGCTCTGACACGCCCGCACTCTTCTGATGTTGTAGGCAGCAGTAATGCCCCAAATTTGTATGGCGTAGCGCCAAGCAGGTGCCACTACTTGCAAATAGATGAGCCTTTTATTAGCTAAAGATAACTTATTCGATGGGCGGAGGAGCCACTCCAGTTTCTTGAGCTTTTGGTAGCAGCGCGCTGAAACTACCTTAATGTGTGCACGCCAGGTAAGACGCTTATCCAGGATCAAACCGTAATGTATCTCACAACCGGACAGACGCCTTGCCTTAATGTGAAGGTGCAGTGATCTGATTTCTCAGAGTTTATGGCTATATTCCAGCGCCTGGCCCCGCGGCACACCGGCTCTCATGTGCCTGATGGTGGAAATTTTGTCTCTTACCGCCACAGAGAAGGTTCGTCGTTAAGAAAGCTTCGCATTAGTACAAATTGTTTGCCAGGTAGGAGTAATTTTAATTTATGCAGAAGTCCATCGATCCATACCCTATCGAATGCTTATTTGACGTCTAGGAAGACTGCAGAGAAATACTGTTTCATCTCAAACGCAGTAAGTATATGATTACAGACTCGGTGCAGTTGTTCGGGCGTGCCATGCTTCGATCTAAATCAAAATTGGTGATCAGGAATGGCTTCTTGAACACCCCGTACTGCCAACAATCTACTCAAAAATATTCTTTGAAAAATTTTGGAAAAAGTTGGAAGCAGGCTTATGGGCCTATATGATGTGACAAGGTTCTCCGGAGTACCAAGTTAGGTATCACGGATATCGTTGCACACTTCCACTGTGTGGGAAAATGGAAGATCCGCAGCATGCTGTTGAATAGCAACGTCAGGAACAACACTCCCTTCCAAGGGAGGGCTTTCACCACCTTGTTGTCAATATGGTCATGTCCGGGGCTCTTCTTAGATTTCAGTCTCTGAATTTGAGTCACAACCTCTTCAGGGGTGACATGTTTAGTTGGACTGTGGTCTAAGATACACCTCGATAGGACTTCAGCTGTTTCCTCAACGTCTCCAGGATCGGCCAGGCTAAAAGGCGTGAAGCGGCTCCCCAACTCATTAGCAAATGCTTCTGCTTTCTCGGTCTCCGTACGCAGCCACTGGTTTAGAGGCCAACGGATTGGAGCTTGTCTGTGAGGCTGTTGTTTGATGCACTTGGTGGCCATAGATTGAAGCCAGACTTTTTCATTGTATCCGCATTAGCCAACAGATTGTTAAAATGTTCCGATTGCACAGCTTGCATTACATGCCTCAGTTCTCGAGCAGCTCTCCTCCATCCAGCCTTGTCAAATTCTTTCCGTGATCTCATATAGCGACGTCGTAGCCTGCGCTTATATCTCACCAACTCCAGAACCTAAGGTTTTAAGAGAGCCTGAGGTGGGTTGGGTGAAAAAGGGAATCGGTATGAAGAGGCTAGTTCGACGGACTCATGAATGTTTTTGGTGAACAGGTCAACCGCATCATCTATATCCTTGTCCGAATTGATTTTCATATTGATGTTGATCCGTTCGTTTAGACGCTGATGAAAGACCGTTATGTTAGAGTGTGGAGGGAGCAGTCTGGACCGGCATACGATGCTATCGCTAATCAATCCAAGTTTAATAAATAGTGGGATGTGGTCTGAGCTAAGGTCAGATAACTCCGCAATGTCCAGAGCTGTTGGATAAGCAGAATATTAAATTTGAATAAATTGAGATTTATTTATTCAATTCTAAACAAAAAAAAAAAACAACTTCAAAGTTAGACTTAAATTAAATTAAATACATCAAGAAATTAAATTAAATTCTTAAAACTCAACGTCACGTCATTATTTTTTAAATCCGACAAATGTTTTATGCAGTTTACTGCGTTTAATGTTATAATTTAATTTAAAAAAAAAAAAAAAATAAAACTCAACGAAAATTAGATACGGTCTATTCAAAAAGGCAAATTCAGTACAAAAATCCTATAACTATTATTTGTTTTTACTTCATTTAAGTCAATATATATCCAAAATTTAAAATAAAAACAAAAAACTTATATATGCTTATATGATAATATCTAAGAAAATAGTAAATTTACTGCGCAAAAACAACCACCACCGACCAGCTGCAGTTACCGGCTAAGCAAACTGAGCAATCGAAGACCCCCTGTTGACGATCAAAAGGGAGAGAACATAAAATAGAAAATGCATACGGAAGACGTAGGTTATCTATCTAGGGTTAATGTGACCTACAAGGCTTTCTAGTGATGGACGATAGTTACTAAAACACCACACTTGTCAACCCTACCAGTATCGGTTATCGAATTTTCGAAGGGCTTATTGAACAGCCCACGCAGCGGTCGGCCATGCGAAGTTGCTACACCGTCAATGGTGAGAAAGGTTCATAAAATTGTAGTGACGCAGATATCAGAGATTGTGAGCATTTCGAAAAGTGCGGCACATCGCATATTGGCTGAAGAGTCGGACATGAAAAAGCTCTACATAGGGTGGAGAGAGGATGTTTGTCGATGTTTGTTGTTAACCAAAATAAGGCCGACTTCCTGCGCCGATTCATAACACGGAATGCGTCCATCACTTCACTCCAGAGACAAAAGAACCAGCACAATTTTTCAAATTTTATTTACTTTCTATGGCCGACTTCTTCTGGGAATATCCACGTACCTTCAATTTCCTTTGAGGAGCTAATGTCGCTTTCAGCCTTGAATTGTAATTGATGAATTCGAAATTTTTGTTATTTCGATTCGTAGGATTGAAAAAATGAGGTTCGTTTATTTTTATTATTCCCACTGATATTCAAATCGATGTTGTTATAGGTGGGCCTGGCTGAGTGCTCTTTAGTTTCTTAGAGTTTAGTTGTTGAGCAACAATTGATTGGTGTTGTCTCCTCCCTCTGACTGACTGCAGCATCTAATTTTTCAAGATCTTCTTCGTTAATCATTCCAACAATAGCAATAGTCCAAATTCATTATCGAGAACTGAGTAGAGGTATAAATATTTTGGGTGATTTTTGCGAATAGTTCAGGCAATGCCTCGGCCACTATGTTGATCCCACACAAATTAATATTCTGGTGGAGCCCTATATGTTTAGTCCAGCCTAATATTTAGTCAGGCAAGCAATTTCCACTGATTTTGCACTTTTTGGATCCAGGCTCAGTCGAGTTTCTCCTTTGCCGGTTTTTTTATTTTTAAACTTCATCAGTCTGCTTGACGAATGCACTCACGACAGTAATGCGACGGAGATCACCAATCTTTTTCCTTTGATGTCATTCAAAAACTGTTTGCTTTATCAAGACATCTCTGTAGACCGCGTTATATATGCTTCCCAATTTCTTGTTCCGGCATTTCTACAATGAATTTGTTGGCATTTTCTAGACACTGTGGTTTAATTTGTTCCTTATTTAAAGCACTTATACAATTCATAATCGATGACAAAAGCCTCTGCGTTCTCTTCTGTGTAAATTTAAGCCGCGTTATCTGATCGACCTAACTTCTTTGCAACTGACTATCCTTGGAAATTTATTTATATATTTATATATTTACTTATATATTTATATATATATTTACTTTATATATTTACTTATACAATTTTCAGTTTAGCAAGTATTTAGTCAATTTTCTGGGTAAGTAATAAAAGTACAGCAGGTATTCGCCACAGCACAATAATAGGCCTAGACTATTCCCAGTTCTAAGCGCACAACAATCTTCACTGGTTTATTACCCATGATAATAAAATTTGTTTTCCTTTAAATTCTAATGTAGGCAACAAACCCAGATCGTAGGCCATTCTGCAATTCTACTACCTGCGGGCAGCAACCGCATGTTTTTTAATTACTAAACCTAAACTGGTACAACTTGAAGTTCCTAAGAGTCGACCCTGGGATCCTGGGATTAATTTCACAGTAATCACTTCTTTTCGTTTGAATTCTCAATATGGAATTTTCCATGACTTTGCACAATAGATCTTTGGAAGAAATTAATTTATGTAATATAATCTTTTTTAATTCGTGTCTTTCAACAGAATATGAAGTTCTTCATTTCGTAAAGTATTTAAATTAGAGCTTGAATCACAATATGAAGCAAGTGGGTCTATTTTCGATTAGACATGTGTGTGACGTTATTATCGTAAGGATCTCAAGCTACATGATAATATATGAATTGATTATTAATTGTAGGGGAATATTTCTTTGAATGGAAAATTCTGTGATATTATGGTATCAGGTGGGTCATATAAAAAGTCTCCGCGGTTCTTTTGTACATTTTTGAAAAAAAAACTTATCTTTATTCAAAATCAATTTCAATCACGTACCTATTGGCCAATATTTTCCTAGATCTTTTGCCACTTTCCGGGTAGCTTCATATTTTCATCGGTGTAGAACTTCTCTTATTTATCAGCGAAAAACTTGGACAAGTGATTTTCAGCGGCTCTTCGGTCGGCTAATTTTGTACTATGAAGTTTTGCAGAAACCGAAAAAGAAGGAAGTCAGAGGGTGAAAGGTCCGGGCTATACGGTGGATGCATCAAAACTTCCTAATCATGCTCCATCAATTTGTTTGTCGTCAAAAATATGTGTTGTCTGGCATTCTCATGATGTTCTCTTCTCATGACAATTCCCTTTCAGTTGGCCAATTCTGGTCGCTCTTTCTTAATTGCTTCATTCAAACAGTCGAGTTGTGCATAGCAGAGGACTGAATTGACCGCTTCGCCACGTTTTAGTAGCTCATAATAGATAATTCCTTTCCAATCCCACAGAACACTCAACATAACCTTGTTTGCCGTCAATCCAGGCTTCCGTGCCGGTCTTGCACCATCAGTTGCAAAATGTCATCGACTTTTTCGGTGACAGGCAGACCAGTGCGAGGTGCATCTTTTACATCGAAAGTTCCGGAACGCAGCCTAGCATACCACTCCTGGGTCTGGCGTTCGCTCACAGCATTCTCACCGTAAACTGCACAAGTTCTTCGGCATGTTTTTTTTTTCCTTTTTATAGTAAAAAAGCATCACATAGCGTATTTCTTCAGATATTTCACTCATATTCAAATCAGTATAACTTTTAACACGACCAACGAAGTACACAGCGTCTTCAAAAGAAATTAGAGTGAAATGTCACCTTTCAAACACGTTTTAGCTTGATACAATCAGATTAGTGTTGCCAGATTTATGGACACTAAAACCATCTAGTTGCAAAAACCGCGGAGACTTTTTATATGATCTATTATGTCAGGCTTAGTGGACATCTCAAAAACTTCATAGATGAAACATTCAATATACCTGATTTATCTAATGCATTTGTTGTTTTCACATGATCTTATTCGACAAAGACGGAAGACAAAGAACACAGATGATTCTTGAAATAATTAGATTATAACATTTATCGCAGTAAACTGCAAAACACATTCGTCGGATTAAAAAAAAATAATGAAGTGATAAAAAAATTTGACTTATACTAAATTAAAAATGATGCAAATTGCGCCGAAAAGGCAATGACATAGAAGTCTGATTCCTTCTTAGGGGAAATCATGCGGATGTACACATTAAACATATCCACTTTTCTTAACAGATAATGTTATATTGATAACGTTGTTTGCCATGCTTTGCTTTCTCTCCGTCGGACAATGATTTTCAGTTCGGATTGTTACTTGTAAATTTGTCCGCATTTATTGCTAATTCACTCAGTTTGTCCCATTTCTGAATATATATATGTAGCGTTCGATATTTATTTCAAGATTTCCGTTCACGGCTTGTTTCGTTGTAAATGTTGTTTCTTAGTTCTGAATTTTTCCACCGGTTAGTTGCGTGCATTTTTATGGCTTTATGACGTTTGTTTCTTTTTCGAGGTTACTAGTTGTTATTCTTCTAATCGAAATTAAAACAAGCCAACAGAAACAGTTTCTGGCCCCAATTACTGCACCTATATGGTTAATCGTTGCCGAGTGTAGTGCGTCCAGAAGGCCTCTCTTGTTTGAAGTTCGGGAACCCCATTTTGTGTGTTTCGCGTTGAAGTCACCAGCAGCAATAAATCGTTGTCCTAGTGTATTTATGACGTCCAGATATTGTGACTGGGTAATGTTGAACTTGCGAGTGCAGTAAATGGCTGATACAGTAATCGGGCCAGCTGCACTGAAAATTTGGACCTTTGTTGCTTGGATGTGGTCCTTTTGGAATGGAAGCAGCACGTTATGTTTGATGTGATGCTTAATAATTATGGCAGTGCCGTCGTGTCCTGTGCCATCTGGGTGGTTGGTTTTGTGTATACTGTGTCCACGAATTTGTAAGTATTTTTCGCTTATACAGTGGGATTCTGAGGTTAATGCTATATCAATGTCGTTATTATTTAAAAAGATACTAAGTTCGTTTAGATGGTTCCCTTTTATAAGAGGATATTTTCATTTTGCGAACCGATGTGTTTTTTTTTTAAGAAGAGTAGTGTATTTCTAATCAATGTAAAAATTTATTTTAATTTTCTTTGTTTGTCTATCGTTTTTCTATTTAATTGTGCTGTGTGAAATTTTGACCAAAATGCCGCGAGGAAGAATCGGACGAGTTTATTTTTTGAGGGGCTGCTAGTTGAAGATGATGATTCTTAATATTTGAATATTAGGGTTTCAGAACTGAGATTCTTGAAAACTTTTTCTCGACATATGAAATAAATACTTGTGGAGTGAAGAAAAGAGATACTTGGAAAATAATTTTATAATCAGCTGTCTCAGGTAATAAACTGTTCATGCATCTAGGTTTTACTACCAGTACTAGACACTCTCCCCTTCTAGCAATTATAAAACGACTTTTCGAAACCAACACCAACCAGGGCAAAGTTAAGAATTGTTAGTACCAATGACCGAAACACTGAGAATGTGCAAAGAAACTCAGTTCCAACTAAATAGTTATCTTAGAATTATCTAATGGATACGTAGGTGTTATCGATATGGACATGTATATCGATTAGAAAAAATCTTAAGGAAACCGAACTACAAAATATTTATTGAAGGGTATAAAATTAAAGAGGTTAACCTTCCCCATGGTTTTAAAGCAACCTAACCTCACTTTAATTGATGAATTTTAAAACGAAATAAACTCGAATAGCAACAAAGCTGATTTGGGAGGTGCCTCTACAGTGCAGTGGTGTTTGTGCCACAGTACCAGGTTTTATCTTAGTGGAATCCCTTTTCTACGGAATTGTTGAAGTCTAGCAGAAGCTTTCGCCGCTTTGAATGTTGCTACAAGTTTCTGGTTCGTCGTCCAGTCGCTGGAACTTCAGCTTCATCATTTTTATTTTAACACACACTCTAGCAATTACCCCGTTTATATGGCAGCTAAAGTGGTTTAGCTAAAATCACTTCGACTTAAAATGCACATGTAAACACTTTTCCAAAGCACCTTAATGCAGTAAGTGCTTTAAGCGTAGGTCACTTTTTAAACCCGACGCCACCAGGTTGCTTTATTTTCATTATTTTAATGGTTTTGCGAATTAAATACTAAAAAATCACTGTAAAACATTAAAAATCAAGATAGGCCTTACACATTTATATTTTATTTTATACAAGGTGTTTTTTTAAAATAATTTATTCTGATGGGCAAGGCACATAACATTTCTGTGCATGGAGACTCTGAAGAAGAAAAATAAGAACGCAGTGAAGACCCACATATAAACACTTACAAATAAAGTTTTATAAGTGTTCTAACCAAAACTTTGGATTAACTGCTTTTAGCTGCCATATAAACGTAGTAAATGATCACCACTTAAACTTTAAACTACTTCTAAACAACTCACTCACGTGGCTTTTCTTTTTATTTAAATTAGTGTACATAGTTGGGCCGAAGCTGGCACAAAAGAGTGTCTTCCTCGAAACATGCTTGATTCCGTTTAGGCTTCGGCGATTTTCTATTCCAGGATTTTAAGGTAATTGAGAAATATGTTATTGTGAGATAATGCTAAGACATAAGGCACACATTTTTTTCATTCATTCAGAACAATACAATTCAATGTAAAACCAAAGAAATGGTCGTGTAAACGGTCGAATTGAAGTAATAAGTGAAGTAGACGAATTACTTGAAGTATGATTTAAGCTACACCTCTTAGTCTATGAATATGGTATAAAAGGATTAGCATTGATGGAAGAAACCAGTTTCCAGGTCGCACACTTCAAACGTAGACGTACAATCTTTTTCAGAACCATGGAGAAAACCATTCTTGACACCCAACAGGAGTTCAATTTCCTCTTCCTTTGTTGTTATCATCGCTCGGTGCGCTTCTGGCAGAAGGTTTACAAAGTGGAATCTTTGTATTTTAGGCCTCGTAATTCAATGAGGCTAAAACGGTTCATCGAGGAGTTAACACAGGAAGAGATTCAGCCCAAGGGGAAGAAAGAGAAGCTACAAATAAAGTCAGAGGGTACGCTAAAAAGGAACACAGATTCTCTGAATAAATCACAACTACGCCTATCGAGGGTTACTACAGCCAAAAAAAACACGAACCAACCACTAATTTTGGAAGGACCCAATTTCATAAGTGCAACCTATTTAAGAAAAACTGAAACAACGGGAGAGAGACAGTCGCTAGACGAGCTCAACAAAAATATTACGCAAATACTGTCTGGACAGGCGATAGAATCCCCAAATAAACAGCGGCATGCGTCAATGGCGGCTAACACCATAATGAATGTCGAAAGGGAACCCGCGATGCTTGTCCCAAAAATCGAGTCCGACGTTAATGATAATAAAGAGCTGAGGAGTCCTGCACGATCGTAGCATTTTGTATTTAGATTACTTTAAAGAATTAGGCCTTCAATCAACATTCTTTTGAGAATTCTACTTCTCGAGTGAAATATACCAAAATATATAATTGAAATGCACTGCCAGCAGAAGCAGGAAGACTTCAACCACAATTTAGACTTTATATATGAAAATCTGATGAACTACTTTGTATACATACAGACGGATGGACAGGTGCTTGACCAAGTGGTTGCTATGTACGCAGTGGTCGGCCAAGTTCAAGTCTCTTTGTAAGGTTTAGTTTCTCACATATCGGAAACGACCCGTACTACAGAGATATTACTGGATTCCGACTGGGAAAAACGTTGAAAAAGAGAAAAAATGAGTAGGGTGGCAGGGCATGACGCAGGATAACTTTTGAGGCCAATCACTCAGCCCCCGTTAAAGCTGTGGACTACTTTGAGTTCATACAGTGACGTGCGGGTAGGCCGTCGCTGGTCTTTTTCGATGTCTTTCAGTCGCTGTTGATGACGTATGCAACTTTGAAGAATTTCGGCATCTCAAGTTTTCTGTGCATGATGATGTCACATACAGAGGCCCAGTTTAGCGGCGTAGCGCCTTTTATTGGCAGGCTACAATCTTCTGTATATTCCTTGCAGCAGTGGTACCCCCAGATTTGCATCGCGTAACGCCAAACACATAGATGTCGCTCAATATCTAAGAAGCACTGAGCTTACTTCTTTCAGGCATATTGTTCGGGTGCAAAGTGGGCAAGTGTTCTGACCTGCAAGTAAAGGCAGGGATGCACTTGGACATTGTGTATAGGAAGTTAGACAAAACGAGAAAAATCAATTCTTCAGTGAAAGACCACAGTAGCAATAATAAATACAAATACTAAAATAATAATATACATATGTAGCGCCATCGCAGTTAATCGTCAGTGAATCGTTAGAGAAATACAATTTTATTTATTTTTTATTATTTGTAATACGAATTGAAGTACATTTAAAGTAAGCCATTTGTCAACAGGCTGGCATCTCTTCTGGCTACGAATTCCTTTCGGAAGAGTCTCAAGCGACTTCACTTCAATGATAAATTTCAAATGTCGATGTCGAACCTTTCACATCAAATATATAAATTATTACGACTCTAAGTGATATGCAACATAAATCTATATACACAAAACAAAGTGGCAAAAAGCCTGTGCTTCCCTCTGCTGCCCGTCTTTTTTTACCAATATAGTTTTTTTTTTTTTTGAAATGTAACTTCTAAGGGCGCAGTGGCAGTAAGAATGTATAATATTTCGGCGCCGTGATGGCGGGTTCTACGACAGAGATGGAAGAAAAATATGCAAGACGTATAAATTTTTTTTTTTGTGCGCGCTGCTTAGCGATGGAAAGAAAGAAAAAGAGGAAAGGAAAAGAAAACAGAGGTAAGCTGCGCTGTGCTCCCAGTTGTTGGCACACTCGTGAGTCAGGACACATGAGGTTCGGTCTACTTGGGTATGCACAAAATGTCCAACTGTCGCGACACCAAAGAAGAATCGACGATAGCTTCGTCAGCAAGGCTGTGTCAAAATAAATAACATCAAGCAACCGGCAAGCGGCAGGCGCACCACTCAGTCGAATTGTGATCTCAAGACAGAGCAGGTGTATTTTGCTGTTTTAATTTTCTCTTGTTCTTTGATTCTATTGGCAGTTAATTGTTAGTATTATTAGAGTTATTAGTATTATACTTTTTATTATTCTTAGTATTAGACTTTCTGTTTGTAATTTTGGTTCTTTTCTCTAGGCAGCTTCGTTTATTTGTTAGTTGTGTACTATATACTGTGTCTCACTCAGGCCTATTGAAGTGTAACTTCTACCACGCGCACTTAGTTGCACGCAAGATTGTTTTTGTTTTAAAATGTAGATAATTACGGTAGGAAGGTCGGAACACACTTTTTGTAGTTCTTTTAGTTCTAGTTCTTAAAGGCAAATATACTTTTTCCCACTCAGTATTAAGTTTTTTAAAAACAACCTCAAGACCACAAGCACAAATCGTTTTGTACGTTTTTTCGTTGTTCGTGCTATGCATTTCATCTATTTTTAGTATGTATTTGTGAATTGCTTGCAAAACTACAATCTTATACCAAAGAATATGAAATATATAGAGTATGAAATATTTCTCTCTTAGAGCTTTGGGTGTCTGACAAATTAGTAGAAACCGAGATCACCAGTTATGTCTGTTATTAACATAACATAGTAATATAACATAAATTTGCCTCGTTGCATCTGTTTTATATTGCCTGAGTTGACTCCACCTGCGTTTTTCGTTGCCTTGTTTGGTTGGCAACAATAAATGTGAACAGCAAATTTATATGAATTTTGTCGAATTAAAATGACGAAATGAAGTAAGCCTACTGGAGACAATGCTGTAAAACTAATATATTACCAGGCAACCAGAAAAACCAACAAGCAACGACCAGTGTCCCATGTCAAAACCAAATCAAACCAGCTATTTCATACTGTTTGCTGAAACTTTATAGATAGAGTGCACAGAATAGGACGGTAAAACAATTTTAGTTATTTATTGAGTCATTTCTTAAAAATATTTTAATTAACTAACACCCTTTTTGTTCTTTTGTTTTTGCATGCGCAAAGGAGTTAGGAATCCGTACCAATAATGTTCCTCATTCATTGAAAAATCGCGTCAAACCAATACATGTTTCTTTTTCGCTATCATTCCCACAACAATATCAATACAATCAAAATAAAAATGAGACTAAGGTAGCGATGCTGGAGTATAAACCAGCGATCGCCAAACTATTCTACTTCACGGACCAGTAGGTTCATAATTTAAATCCCGCGGACCACTAATAGGAATTTTTAAGTGTTAAATATATTTATAAAAAAATTGTGATCTGAGAACACATAAAATGGGACTAGTTAATAAAATGAGACTTATAATTGTAACCAAATTCTGGAAGCTTTATTAATAGACAATAAAAAATAAACAAAAACTGTAAAATCAATTAAAAAAATGGTTTAAGTATATCAAACTTTTAGCATTATACATTCCTAGTGTGATGGATGTTCCTGCTTACTTGAAACAAGATTATGGATATTTCGATCCAATGTTGTCACTGCAAGACGGAGTACTGCATTTATTTCTGAGATTGGAAAAGGCCTTTCCACATAAATAAGTTGTGGTGAATTGAATCAGAATTTTCATCGCCTGTTCACTAAGAAAATCTTGTTATGAATTGAATTATGTTTGAATGCATCTTAAAACATAACTTAACGTGATGAGTAAGTATATTCCAAATTTTCTGGGGACCAGCGAAATTTTCTCGTGGACCATTAGTCCGCGGAACACCACTTTGGCGAACGCTACTCTATGGCGCTGCAGCGGTTGAAATTCAAACCCAATCATCATAATATTGATTTGAATTATGCCATTTTACATTTAGTAAGCACATGCGTTAAGGTAATTGTGACAATATGCAAACGCTTGTCATGCGAGCGTCAAAATCAAAACGAATTATTTACGAGTAGCCATCGAATGGGAAGCGGGAATAGAAGAAAGTAAGATATTGTTCTCTGTGACAGACTAAGGAGGACGATGCACTGCTGGTGAGGGAATAGGTGCAGAAGTAGCAGAGGAGATGCAGGATCATCCGAGAAGAGTCAAATTCAATTTAAATTGCTTGCAAAAACAAAACAAAAATAATAATAAAAAGAAGAAAAGGAAGAAAAGGAAACTGTTCATTTTATAAGTTTACAATGAAGAGTATTGTTTTTGATAAGCTAGCTGGCTAAGCGGCTGGCGTCTTAATAACTTGATTTGAGGAGCCTTCTTCTTGATGTTGTTCGAAGCAGTGGTTTACGATATTTGGATGCAATATCGCCACAGACAAACACACAAACGAATTAACTCACATAACATAATCTTAACTAAGTTTATGTACTGTTGGCTGCAATTTTTAAAAGTTTCGCTACACCAAAGTTAACTGGCTGCTGTTCTTAGTATTTGGCACTTTTTATAGGGTTTACAAATGTTGGTTATGGTTGACTATTCGCCTTAATATAAACGCCATGAAAAAATGTGGCTCATTTGCACTCGCCGCCGTTTGTTTGCCCTTAATTGAAGCTCATATTTTTCTCCTGTCTGGTTCTGATAGGACATTGACGAAAAAGCTGACACATGCAGCATTGGCAGGGAGCGGAATTGAAATTAATTACTATTCTAAATTACGAAAGGATGTAATAGAATATAAAGAATCGTTGGATCCATATATTATGGCAAATTTTTATGCCATTGCCGACCTTACCTGATAGCTAGGAGCTCATATTATTGGTTATGAATACTAAGAAAATCAATAAAAAACATTGTGTTGCAATTGTGTTGAACATTGGAGCGTGGCAAGGCACATGACATATTTGTATGATTGTAAATAATGACGAGTTAGACTAGACTATGGTGATGATAATAGATTCGCCATTAAACAATGACTGAGAAGGCTACACTACGTTTTTAGGGGGTGATCATGCAGGTGTAGTCTTTTTAGTCTAGAGGAGATAATTACCTCCAGAACCATCGGCACTTGAGGTCTCTGTACAGTGTGCATTGTTTTGGCACAACTGCAACCTTCTAATGTTGTATGGGGCAGTGGTGCCCCATAAAACGGTCTTTTGTTAGCGTCTCAACGAACGGATCAACCTCAACATGGAAACCAATTCAGACAAGGATATAGACGATGCGGTCTTTATCTTTACCTTCTTTACACCGACTACCTTGTTCCACAAACCACCTCAACCCGTTTGAAACCTAAAGTTCTGGAGTTGGAGAGATACAAGCGCAGGTTACAGCGACGCTATATGAAATCACGAAACGAACTCGACAAGGCTACATCGGGGAGAGCTGCCCGATAGCTCATAGCCTCATAAAATCGAAGACAATGGGCGCGTTCCGCAGAAGTGTTTGATGACCTTTTTTGCTGCTTTTCGCTCATTGTGAATGCCAAATTCACAATTTCAATGAAAATTTAGTGTTGGCGATGACTAAAAATTCATCACAAAAATTCTTTGATAACCAATTCATCACATTTCAATCAGATGCTTTCGATTTGTAAACAAAGTAATAGACACAAATTTTAAAGAAAATAATTTGAGTGTTGTTATTAGTTGCTTTGAAAGTGAAATGTAATGATATTTATTTATTTACTTTTTGTTTATATGCATTTATGTTCTTAATATGTATTTAACAGATGAGTGGAATGGAGAATACGTTAATTGTTGGCAAAATGTTTAAGGCAGAAATGAAATTGGCTATTTGCGAAATAGCTAAACGCCGTAATTTTACAAATCCAGCATCACTGCTTTCAGCAGAGACAATTAGTAATCGATTGTTAAGTCAGTGAATATGATGAGTGATGGCATCTGCTGAACGCGCCTAAAAACTAATTACGCTCTCCGTGAAGTCACCTTAATGATTACCACATGTGTGTTAGTTGACAATAAAGTATTTTTTTTATTGTAATTTCGGGAGACAATATATTAAGGTTTAATGTTTAGAATTTAGTTAACATTAGATTTTAATATTGTAGAATAATATTATTTAATATTGTCTTGTATAGAATTATTGATTTTCTGCTTTTCTCTTTATTCTAGTCAGTGTTTTATTCCATTCTCATAGTTCCACTTCTCACGTTGTATATTGTTTATTTTTTGTTGGCCCTAACCCCAACATATAATATTCCTTTGCAAAGAAAGAAAAGAGTTATCAGAGTTATCCGATTTAATCTAATGTAATCTAATCTAATCTAATCTAATCCAATAAAATGTATTTTAATCTGATATAATATCTTAGTTATTTTTGTATTTATGATGATATAATGAATTTTCTTCCTTTCCCCATACGACATTCAGTCGAGGAGGACGAGACTCCTAGAGCCTTGATTTAGTTATGTTGCATGCAGAAAGATATTCAATAGGACTTCAAATTAAATTGTATGGGCTAATATCACATATACAAATGTACAGATTTATGCGTTCTCCAGAAAGTCGTTGTAATAGTTTTCTCCAACTTAGTCGCAACAACAAAGCCAACAACAAATTGGCAATTAGCGGATTTAATTAAATGCACTAAATTAGCGAAATACTAAAACGAAATCCCAGTTGTCGCGAGTTTCCTGTTGTCTCGATCCTTTTTATTTTTATTTTTATTTTTAACGTTCCAAAGATAAAAGTGCAACTTGGCTAGGGAGATTTCTACCAGCGCAACCAGCAACTCACATTCAGATAAAAACCAAAAGCAAACCAAAGAACAGAAAAGACAAATTCCAAAAACTTCGCTTCATCGATGCAGTTCGCTAGGACGGAGCAAGGAAGCAAGCAAGCGCTAAGACACAAAGTCCTCGCAGGCACACTTCAGCGCCCATAAATATTTACGGATGCAAATTTTTCGCAATTCAATCTTAAATCTGTGAAATATGCGCGCTTGGCGTTAATTGCAGCAGATAAATACGAAGACGGTGGGTGGCGTTGGCATTGTCGTTGGCGAATTCGCAGTCACAGTCACAGTCGAAGGCGCCATAATTACGACAGACAGATTAGGCAGCAACTCTTAATTGTCGGCCATAAAGTGCGCCGCTATCGCAAGGTTTGGATTATCACAACCGCCTCTTACGAAGGGTGGCCGGTCTACTGAGATTAGAGCCGTTCGTTGTTAAAACGGTCGCTCGATTTTAATTATACGACTTTACATATTCATCGCTATGAAGTAGGTGAAGTAGGGTGTAGTGCAACCTTTCGGTGGATGTGGTGCCACCCTCAAACTGCTGCATCTCAAGAAAACGAATGGGAAACTTGCGCGTTTAGCCGCTGGCTGTGTCGGGCTACAGACGCGTTGCTGGCTGGCTGGCTGGCGTGGTTGATAAGCGGACACTAACGTGGTGACAGATGCCCGTAAGAATAGGCGAGATGGATAGGAAAATTGTCGCAAACATTTTTGTATATAATAATTTAAAAGTGTATCATAAGAGATTTAGCCCATTAGCCCATGATGTTATGTAAATATATCCTATATGAGTCCAACATTAAAGCATTGTTTGGAATTACTAGACTAAAAACGCTTATGGTTGAGCGGGTAGGGCGAGTACCCGGTTTATATAAGAGAATGAACATGGGTACTTAAGCACTGGACTTATGGGACTATAAAGAAAAATTAATGATACCCTAAAATATAAATAGAGGAGCTCGTTACTATTAGTTTTATTAAAATTGGGCATGTCTCTAATTAGATAGGATTCGATATGGTATTATGCTCTTATAATAGTAACCCAGGGGTCGTGTATTTGAATCTCATAAAATAACTACATTTCAAAAGGAGTTCTCTTCTACAGAAGAGAATGCAAAGCTATTTTCTTTGACAAACATTAAAAATATCGAAGATTTATCGGGAAAATTACGTGATGATATAGTCTATATATGTATGGGCACATCGATGCTGAGAGCTGTACTTTCCTTGAAAATTTCAGAAACCCATTAAGTCGGTTCGCACAAGAGTCTCTAAATAATTTTCTCAAAAACATAGTAGACAAGAGGGCCCTGAAAAATTTGGGTTGACCACTTTAAAGAGGATCTCTAAATACCTTACCTGTGTGACTGAGGTAGCCTGAGATAAAATCGTTATGCGATATATAAGCTGAAAAGAAGAAGAATTTAGTTAATAGAATTTCATATAAATTACAATACACAAACTTTTTGCGTATGCACTTATTTTCAGTGTGGGCCTGTATTAAATGGCTTTTCAATAAGATTCCACAACTCCCAAAACAAGAAAAAACGCACAAACTCGCATCGAAACCCAACTTTGAAAAGGTTAAAAATCAAATCCAAAACTTCCTCCATGCCAACAGAGGCGGTATACTTTGGTTCAGTTGAAGTCATCCATTTACGAGAAGAAAATAAAACAAAATAAATGAGTGCTGGAAAATGCAGAAATGGAGATAATAAAAAAAACGTTGACTACGATTTGCATGAAGCTGCATTGTTTCCGGAAATGCAAACGAACACAGACGCTCGGAAAGTATCTCAAAAATTATTTCACTTGTTTTGTGAATTTCACGAATGGATGCGCTCACACACGCGCGCCTAAGGAATCCAAAAAGGACGCCGAGTGAATGAAGTTTATTTTATTAGCCACACAAACACACATTCACACACATCCGTTGAAAAGAACTAACAATGAGCTAGAGGCTAGAGGGTGGGCACACCCACGCTGCCTTGTGAGTGTGTAATCAAATAATTCTCACGAAATCGAGAAATTATTACAAGTAAATTTCTGAGGACACGAGTGTGTGCCTCTGAGTGTGTTGCATGCAAAGTGGCTAATGACGGCAAAGGGAGCTTGCCCCCCTATTTAACACCATCACGGCCCATGGAAACGCCGTCGTTTTTTGTTTATGCCACACGGCAACGCGGCTGCAACCGTTGTCCACACCCAAGTTGGGTGTTTCGAGTATGTTGAACTACACATTCAAATATCAATTGTGTGTGATGGTCAAAAGTCATTTCAACAACACTAAATTATTATTATCTTCAAGAAGTTGCACATGCTCGAAACAGGATCATTCAACTTCCTTTATTCCGGCCTCTAGCTGCACCTTCGTAGCTGCGGGAGACATAAAATGTATAAAGTGACTGAGCATTAAATTATTTTTCGACATGGCTTCAATGCAGAAAGTACAACACAATCATGTGATAAAATTAATGCACAATTCTATTTTGGAGACGAAGTTGTAAAAGTTTTGAAATAAGAATATATTTTTTTACTATGATGGAGTTTTTATATAGCTCCCTAATTGAATGCATTTCTTATTATACTTCCTAAAAATGTGTCAAAAGTCTTCATTCGACCTCATCATGCCAAGCTTTGATTAGTAAAAATCCATTTGATTAGTAAAAAAGTATTATGGTAAGAAATTTAAGCGGCCTATGAAGCGGCTTATGAAAAGGCCTGGATTAATTAACTAGGTTAGATTGGGTTATGCTGCTCCAATAGCGTCAGATGTTGGGCTATATAATGTTCGCACGCGGCATTCCAGTCATAACTTGTTTTGACAAGCCCCGACGAGGCTTTCATCTGATCGTTCCCACAGATTTTACTCGTCTAGTAGGCCGTTGGGGTTCCGTGGGGGTGTGTTCTGCGGTTAACTTTACGGATAAACCGGAACAAACTCTCATTACATTTTGCATATGGCAATGAAAACTATTCGGGCTTTATTCGTACGATACAAATGCATCGAATGACAAAACTCCTTCCTGATAAAATATTTCAATTTTCTAAATGTGTTGCTAAATTAGCGCATCGCTCAACCACAAGGCAAATCTAAAAGGCAAACATAACAGTTAAGGCCGAAGGATTTTCGCAAAGTAAACCCGAGCCCAAGTCCATTTCAACGTGGGGGTGATGAATTTTGACATTTTATGTACACAAAGTCACTTGCTTAAAAGTTATGAAGGATTAAAACGAGTTGGGGCTAAAAGACGCAAACGCTTTGCGGGCTGGCTTGCTTCATTAGACTTTCTGCTTGACAACATTGAATGGTTCGCAGGTCTGCAAGAGTGCGTGAGTGTGTATGTGTGATTAGCGAATAAACACACATGTGTGCAAACACCTTGGATGAAACTTTCGAAAACTCCAAAAGGAAATCACTTAGACATGCTGCAAAAGTAGAAATAAAGAAGAGCAACAAACTTTTACCGAACCACCCAGTCCAATGCACTTTTGACCTGGGTTCCTCTAAAAGGGCAGACGACGAAGTTTTGTTGCAGGATATGTGCGCCCGATTATGAGCAGTTGATGCTAAACTGAAGGGTTTAAAATGTTGCTGGTCTCAAGTTTCGAGACATCTTAATTCCTTTCGAGATAAATCAAACATGCGAATCCTCCGTTGGGGAAGCGACTCTATGAGTCAGTGGTGCAAATTTATATGCATTTTTATTTGTCGTTCTTGTTTTTGTACCTATTTAAATACAACTAAATTGTTGCTTATCCTTTTTCATAAATGTGCCCAGTTTTGTGCAGGTGATTTATGCCGCTGATCACCACAAGCTACAAAAGCCAAACTTTCCCCAATCACTGACCACCATAGATATCGTGTAGTGTAGCAGTGTAGCACAATGCTGAATTCTCAATGCTCTTGTCACAGCCAAACAAACCATTTCTCCGTTCCTCCCACTCAAAACACACATAAACAAACAAAAATTCCATAGCAGCAGCACATAAAACCGATTGATTTATTTTGACAATGCACCGCCACTGGCAAAGTTGCGAATGCAGACCAAGAATGGTCACACTCCTAATGCGCCAGACAGGCACTGGAGTCATTCTGGGTGTACCACCCATCTACATCAACAGCACATTCGCTCCAGTGTCTGCTTGTGAGACGAATGTCGTACAGCACGCTGAAGCTAGTTCGCATTTCGGACCACCATCATCAACTGCACACCAGGTTTCAGCAAAGCAGCCATCCACCCTGGTCCACCCAATCCAGCAGCATTAGCTCTTCCTTGAATGTTTTGTGTTCCGTTGTGTCCGTTTGTAAAATATTTTATTTGCACATCTTTCTTATTTTAATCCTTCACTGCTTTCACCTCCGCGCCATTTCTCGGTGTGGCTTACATTGCTCAATGGTAGTCTGGTACCACTTTTTATGATGTCCGAGCGTATCGGGCGGTGGGGTTTGTGCCCATAAACCAGCTCCGTTAATTACCTACAGACGCATTTTGCCTTGGTTTTTATTTATGCAAAAGTGTATTATGTCCTTCCCGTGCCTCAATGGTTTACTAAGGCAGATAGATGTATGCATTTTGAAGGGATGCGTGTTATTGTCGAAAAATATTTGGTCATTAAAACTGTACCCTTGGCATGGGAGCCATAGCCATTAATGCGAAAAGGGCTGTCACTGGAGATTCTCTATTTAAACTCATAACACACACATTCTTCTTAGGCTGATGTTTTCAAAGGCTAAGGTTAGGCTATGAGGACCGTTGGAATTATTTGCTCAATTCTTTGTACGTGGGAGCATTCTAAAAGCACTTTGCCCTTTTATGGTCTTAGGTCTGAAGTAGAGATGGGCTACTAACAACTATATATTTGATCAATTTCTCAAGTGCTTTCTCAATACTTATAGGAGGCGCAAAGCAGTGCCTTACTGTGTGCAAACTTTGACAAATTTCCCATGTATAATAATCAATAATAACCAAAGAAGCATATCTAAAAGCGCCCTATTGACTGTTTTCAGTTCTCAGGAACAGTTCGTTAAGACCGTGTGGGTAGTTTATATTAACATTAAAATAAAAAAAAAACAAAAGCAGCTAGCCAATTATTAGTCCACTTATTTAAATTTTAACACTTTGCTCACATACTAGCTTTTCATCCTTTTTTGGCTGCATAGTTTCTTTCGACTATTTTAGAGTTTTAGGAAAACCCACACAATCCACAGCTTCCTAAAATTAGATGGAATCAGAACCCATGTAGGGTGCCAAATAACACGAAGTAAGTTAGGCTTTATTAGAGTTTTCAAATTACTCCTAAGTTCATCCTTATTCTAAAATTATAGCGTCGGTAAACCATCGAGAGAAACCTACGAAACAGGCCTTTCCTGCTGAAATTTTAGGAATCCAAATTTCATTCACACGCAGAAATAAATCTTGAAAATAATGAAAAGCTGTGAAACACTGGATGTAATGACAGATGGCACTTGGAATAACTATTGTATAATACCATACAGGACCTCTGGGCTAGTAAAGCAGTCCGCGTGATGATCACAAATTCGATAACTGTTCCAGAAAGTACAAAAAGGTGCACAAAATCGTTTGGAAAACCGTAAAGTAAACCTGCGAGATATAGCTAACACCTTAAAGATATTGGGAGAATATATAGAAGGCATTAACATTTGTCCATGAGAAAGCTCGGTTCGAAGTGGATACCGCGTTTGTTGAAGGAAACTAGCAACGTGCAGATAATTCAGTGCGTTATGTTGAGCTGAAGGCTCAACTGAAAGAGAAATAATATTCATAATATATTATTCACTTTACACAGCATTTATTACGCATATGAAGGACGAAATCATCAAATCGGGCACCAAATGAAGAGACGAAATATCACAAGTCGATCGCAACAAGGGAAAAATTTCACAAAACGCACTTCGATTCGCTACCTCATGCCAATTTAAAAAAATGCTCGCCCTGAAGACATATGGCTACATTGGGAAGGTGATCGTCTAGTATGAAGGGCATTTCGAAGGGTTGGATAAATAGCTTTATAAGAAAGGATAAAAATTTTAGAGAAGCGTGGGAATGAATTATTTTCTTACGTATGCTTGCTGAGTAAAACTTCCACTTGTCATTTAACCACTAACACAACACATTCCTGGCGTTTCAATTTTAGATTTGAAAGCATTGTAATACACACAGTTATTCTCTTTTTTCGACAACAGCTTCATGCGTACTTCCATCTTCACGACGTTTCGTGAAGACCCCACCGGAGTTTAAAGTCTTCCCGTTCTTGGTTGTTTTTGAAGTTCCGGATGGGCATATTTTTTCTCTTTGTTCAACTAATCATTTGTCGTTTGGATGGTATAAAGAAATGCTCTTTGACAACTATAACAAATTATCTTGAATTAGAAATTAGTTCAATGCAGCCCAGTTCTGCTCTAGAGTCACATTATATACAGTAAAGATCAATACAGATTTTAGTTAATATATTAAAGAGATCTTAAGCTAAGCCCCCGCTGCTCCTTGGGGTACCTAATAAAATTTTTTGGTTAAGAACTTTTCCAAACCGGCTAGTAGGTAATCAATATTTTCGATATCTTGTAACTAGCAAGTTGTTGATCCCTGGTACTTTTTAAATGACCGAAAGCTTCAGAGCTAATACTGCCAACGCGGATATTTGAGGGGTTTAAATAACAGAAGAATTAATTACATTCAAATCAGTTGCGTTTCTTGCCAAAGACATTAATTTTCCTGATACTTCAGAACAATACATCAAATGCATGCTCAACTATTCTCTAAGCAATACAAGGCCGGATTTTTTCTTGGTTCATTAAAAATTGCCAGGAAAAGCGAGAACGGACTTTCAAAAAATAATGGGCGTACAGCATATTCAGCGAAGTTGAAAAACTATTATGATTATTCGAAGTTAGCCGAATGGGTGAGTGTAGAGCTGGCAAGGAGAGCAACATGAATGAAAGACAGGAGCGAGCAAACGAGTGAAACTAAACGACAATGAGAAGATATCCTGTTTAAGGCCAACGTCGAAAACGACGACGACGATGCACGTTCATATTTAGTTTTTCCGTTGTCGCTGAGGCAGAATAGAAAGGCGATGTCATAAATTAAAACTTAAACTTTTGGAAATGTCAAGTATAAAACGGTAAATCTCTGCAAACACACACACACACACTCATTCACACACATCCACCCACGGTTTGCTTAGGGTGCTTGTGGGCGTAGGTAGCAGAATGCTGCGCTGCTTTTGAAGCGGTTCTGAAGTCCTGCGCAGGCGGCATGTGTCGGAGTGCATTCAGCGCTGCAATGGAACAATAACGACGGATGTGAGGAGACACAGCCTGCCACACACACCGATTGCAATGACTTCTGAGCCGGGCACACTCACAGATTATCCGTATTTAGTTGTAAAAGGTTCACAAAATGTTGTGCATCATTCATCGCAAATAACCTTTTTAGGATAACTTTTTTGAAACCTTTCTTGTGGTGGCCAATGCCGTTTTCGATTTGATTTACTTTCACTTCGTGCCACTCCCAGAAAGGACAGCTACAATGGCCAGACAGCCAGTTAAAACATATTCGATGACATTCCTTTAATTTGCAATAAATTCTAATAGAAAAGATTCGCTAATAATTTTTTAATCATAATAAAATCTTATTAAGGATATCTGCCGGTGCGGAGGGGTAAAAATATTATTAAACATTTTAAGTAAAATTTATGAAAATTAAAAACCGAAACAACTTTTCGGCCATTTGAAAATTTAATTGACCACATAAATTCGTTGGGGAGACTCCAACTAACGTTAGGGGGCCTTGGAGCGACACGAAAAAAATCCAACGACCACAAAACAAGAGGGCAACAACGAAGAGTAGTGTCCAACTCAAGTTGAAGTGCGTTTCACCCCTGCCAAACGAGAAGAACAACCACGAGACAAACAACAACAACAATTTATGCTCTGTATACAAAGGTACTCCGCGGTGAGGACGGCACAAAGTGTAACCGCGTGAAAATAATCAAATTTCTAAGTATTTTCCGCCGAGAAAAAACAATTGGAAAAGAAAAAAGAAAAATCAAGAAAAGTTCTCGTACAAATGGTCGACACTGCGCAGATTTGTAGTTAAGGCCATGGGCATAAGCCATGTGTCATTAAATATGGGGCGCGAACTTATGTTGTCTGGAACTGTGGTGGCGGCGACAGCTAATGTCGGATTTGATGAACCGTTGGCGTTGAAAATTGCTATCGTAATTTGAAAATCATTTTGTGTTTACGCTTTTATGGCCTTGAGTTTTTCTTAGTTTCTTTACTGAATCACATTACAGATTCAACCACTGAATTCACTTCTCCTGGGTAAATGAATGGAAGAAAAGGTTTTTTCAGTGCCCATGAGACATTTGAGCTTACTCAGAAATTATGGCTTCAGCAGGCAGATTTATTAGACTAAGTTACTTCCCGAGCTGACTGACTAGGCCGCAATTCTTGTCGACACTTTCCCGCAGTTTTGGCATTGTGTTTGCGACAGGTAAGTCGCCTGTCCAAGCACGTACCCAGGCAGCTTGCTAAGTCTAAATGAGGTATGCTGGAGTTATGCCTTATTTACACTGCACTGAATCACGATGACCCATTTTATCGTTCAGATTGCCAATTCCAAAAAAAGAAGAACTCTGTTGAAAATGGCAAATTTCCCACCAAAAACTTTGAAACACTGTCAGAATCATAGGAGAATCAATTCTTGATTCGACATCGAATCAACATTGATTCGAATCATAGCCCAGTGTGAATGGGGCATTATACAGCGAGGGTGTTGGACAGAAGCTACTTCTAAGCCTCATTTACACCTCTATAGTTGAGTCTTCCTGGATTTATGGTACTGCTGCTGAGTCCAATTTCTCATCAAGAAGATGCAGACTTTTGTTTTGCGTCAGATTGTGCGTACGCAACTCGATCACCTCCTTCCATAAGCAGATAAACCATTATAAAAGCCGAAATGCCGGCTCAAGTATTTTCACACTTATGGCCTCTGGGTACACAGACTTTAAGGAATACAATTTGTATGCAGTGTAATCAGCTGAACGCATTGAGATCAGCTACTGTGGATTCTCTCTCTGTTCTTATACGTTTTTATACGTTTTCTGTATTTCTTCTAAGGGTTTTTGTTAGGCAGTGGTTGGATAAACCACTGCAAGGTAATATGTTTTGTTGACTCCGCGGGGGTTGCGTGGTGGGGTTTTTTATATTTAGATGCCTATATGGACATATTTTGTCTGAATTTAAATCTGGCCATATGTTGAAATAATAACCACGTACAATGGATAGTGCGTTCACCGATTACTGAGCTGGTAGTCATCTCTAGGCGCCAGTTATTCTGAGGGCTGATATCCATTGAATTGATAGCTATCTACCTAATATTAAATTTCTTTATTCTTCTTTGTATCAAAAATATTGTTAACTAGCTGCAAACATCCGCTTTATTATTATTATTTAAATTTAAACTATTAACATATAGATTTTTACTTCTTACACTGTCCTATGACTATGATTTACTTTGTTCCTACACTTTTTGAGATCAATAACTAACTGTTTTATTTGGCCTTATATTCTCTCAGAACCCGTTCCCACCACTCAAACAAATTCCGGAATATGTTCGAGTTTTCTGGAAAAATATATTCAAAGTAATTCTTCAAATGACAATTTGATGTAAAATCTATTCAAGAGGTAGGAAAAAACTTAGAAACCGACAAAAAAAAGAAATTTGAAATTTTCCATAATGCTCAATTAAGTTATAGAACTTTCAAAAAATGTCTCGAATATTCCAAGAAGCTCAAAGAAGTTGCTGCACTGCAAATATTCTGTAGAAAGTATAAAAGAGTTACCGAGAAGTTACCGAAGAGTTTCTCGAACATTCCGAGAAGTTTAAAAAATCGTGTAGAACTTTCGAGAAAAGGCTCGAATTATCAGAAAGTGTCCGAAAGTTATGCAGAAAGATCTAGAACGTTTTCAAATGAGAATTTTTTCAATAAATTATCGAATATAAGCGAACTTTTGAACAATGCTCGAATTTCCCAGAAAGTTATCTCATTACTTTCGGTATAAAATACCGTCGTGGTTAAATGACTTAAAAAATAATAATAGTAATAAATTAATAAAGAGTAGTGGAGAAAGGTGTGTGTCGATGAAATCAAAAATGGAATCCTCAAAGATGAAGTGATCGACCGCTCCAGAGAAATTTCCTTGGTCGGAATAAGATCGGAAATTGAAAACGTCCCCTTTGAGCAATATTTTGAGGAATCGCCGGAGAGCTACCTAGCGTTGTTGCCTCTTCCATGGATGTAGAAAAGAATTCGCTCTTGCAACAACATTTGCTTACCCTGAACCCAATGCTCAACTGGTGTTGTGTATGCTTCGAACACAGCTGTAGGCGCCGCAATATATCATGTACTCTCAAACCATTGGGTTTTTAGTATAGAGGGCACTACCAATGTTCAGCACGAGTGAACGAGAATGATCATACCAAAGTATATGGCATTTCCGTTATATGATGTGCATCGTCTTCGACCACGCTCCGCTAATTTAAGCGTTTCGTCAAAAACTATATAATGATTGATCGTTACATGCGACGGTCGGAAGCTGCAATGATTGCGGACATCGCGGCAGAGTTTACCGCAAGAGCCGACGGATACCGTTTAATTTAAATAAAGTAATATCAAGTTAAATTTGATTTGGTGAATGAAGTGGTTATCCACTCGTTGAATATTGTTTTATACTCGGTCAGAAAAGTAACTGGAATTTTCCCATACCAGGGTACATGTGTTGTGTCCATACTTTTTTGACTTTTGAAGTACAAATGAAATTTGGGTGAACTCTAACTCAAGTTCATAAATGGACGTACTGAAAATTTTAAAACCCAAGATCATATAAAACCAAATTAAATATATGTTTGCCAGTTTTCAAATGCCACTGCTGAAATTTTTCCGGAGGTGTGAAAAGTACTCCAGCTTTTTCATAGTCGAAGTTAAATTTTTCTACTTTCTGTTATGGTCTTGATGAGATTGACACTTGAATTGCGCCAATAATCATATGAAAAGACCCCATTGTGTAAGTCAATAAAACGGATATTCTCCTGCCAACGGAAATTGTCTCAAGTAACGTTTGCGATTCACCCTGTCGGCACTCACTTCAGTTTATTAACTTAGCTGCAAATTGAAACTGAATCAACGACTAAAAAAATTATTTGAAGCACAACGAAGTTGACCTTACAAACAACCACATAAACTTTGAGCAACTTTTTTCACTGGCTCCAACACTAACAAATTAAATATTCACGACATAGTCGACGTTCTTTTTCCTATTCCCAATTTCCGTCTCCTCATAGGCTCATCGTCTGCTCCATTTCTCTTTACTTGTGCGTTCAGCGTTGTGGGAACAGGATACGCGTCTCATTTTCTTCGGTTATTCTGTTCCTTCTTTCGCTTCTGCGGCCACGCATAACCTTAAATTTGAGTTTTCCGGCGTCAGCGTCATCGTTGTTATCAGTGCGCGCCCTTGGCCATTGCCGTGCTGCTGTGGCTGCTAGTTTAACGGGCCAACCAGCGAACTGCAGCCAGCGTAACCAGACGCTTTTCGGCTAACCTTGGGTCAGCAGCTCGGCGAAGGCGCAAAAGAAAGACTTGAGTTCGAAGTTCGCCGAGAGACGGCGCGAGCAAGCCGACAAGTTGTGTACTCGTGCCCCGGTGTGTTTATTATTAGTTCGTTTTTGGTTTTAGAAATACAAATTGCTTGACTCGATGCCTGCCAGTGATTCGAAGATATTTACCAACCATTATTACGCTAAACTCAGAGCCTTAGTCAATTTATGTTGCATTTTTTGATTATACCACTAAAATTGAGCGAGTTAGTCGCGTCGCGTGTAAATTATATTTGTTGAGTTAAGGATCAAAATGTTTGAAATAACTAAAAATAAATAAGATGTACTTAAATCCAATTACGTATCTCTACGATAAAATATAGTTTTAGTTCAAATTGTCACGTTTTTCTGTGCTTTGTTTCTTAAATTATCTTAAACATACCATACTTTTTAATTTTAGCAACGCACACCCGCAAACGCTTTTCACAGTCATCAAAACACTTTTTAAACGCTGAGGAAGGTAGCTCCTTCTGCGAATTTTGTTTTATGGCTTCTACCGATTCAAAATGCCCTCTCCGAAGGGGTAATTTTAGTTTCGGAAATAAGAAAAAGTCACAGGTGAATCTAGCTGGTGAATACGATGCTTGTTTGATCACGCTTGTTGAGTTCTTGGCCGAAAATTCGTGTACCAACATTTAATTTTTAATTTCACATTTGATTACGTTTAGAATACATAAAAGGTTCAACATAATTTTTTGCGAGTTTATTTATTTACAATGAAATTAATTACACAAGTATGTGTGTAGTGGCAGACTGTTCTGTTACAACATTCGATTTAATATTCACAAAAATATTTAGCGACAATTTCCGTTTATGGGTTAGCTTACAAAACTGTGCTACTTATACCTTTATCTTAGTGTTTGCTTTTGAATGATATCATGTGGACGATGTCAATAGTCCCGTTTGCCATTCGATTTGAAACGATTAATTTTCATTTCATTAGAACTTCCAATCTGCAACGCTCCAGTTTTAATGGCCCTGGCAAAATTGTAGACTCACCTTAACGTGTTTGTCCGACAAAGTAGGTGACTTCTGTTTGAGGGCTGACACCAAACCCAAGTTTTCGAGCGGTCCAACCACTGACGGTTTTGTTCATTGCAATCGCCGCCTCTTTTGTTGTTTTATTATCTGCTTTGGCTAATCTTCTCATGTTTTTTTCGAGCATCAGCGTTTGTAAATAACCGTGAACGTCCTCCAAAATTTTATGCAGAAGAGACCTGCCGTCGTTTCCTTATGGCCCCAGATGATTGCAGAAATAACAAATCGAATTGCCTCATGAAATTTGGTGATGTTTGCATTAAGTGATCAATACAGTAAGAATTTCCATGCATTTTTTTATTTATAGATGACATAGCGCTTCACACGCAGTTTTCTGGTTTAAATTAATCGCTATCATAAATACATTACAGCCAAGTGGACGTTGCATGGAGATGGTTCCGCACGTTGTATATGTCATCATGTTTTTTTAAACATCATTGCCAGTGAAAGTTGATAGGCAACGTACGTCAATCATATCCTCTATCATTTCGTGTTGGTTAAGCAAGTAACTGTGAGTGATCCTATGTTGGTTCCGTTTATACTACATAGTGGTAGAAATGTCGATTTGGAGGAGCCTAGGCAAATTTTTTTAGTTTTCAATCCCGCCAACATTTTTTGATTTTTCGATAGTCGATAAACCAACCGAATTTTTGCATATTATTGTTTTCTTCTCAATATTCTCAATATGGTGGATACGGCTGGATTCGGGCTGGTGTTTTTTTTTTGTTAGTATGGTCTATTGTCTATGTTGAGTTAAAATTTTAGCTGCAGATTTTGCTACTTTTCGATTTTCAGTTTACCATGTCAGTCGCATAACGCACCCTTTTTGCAGTTTTTCCACAGCGAAAAAGTACCTACCAAGAAATTTTTTAGGATTGATAATCCTGTGTTTTTGAATATTATCGATGTCACAAAATATAGCAATAAACAGAAGCGAGATATTCAAAAACAACTAATAAGCTTTGCCAGTAAATTGGTTTTTAGTGGAAAGGTAGTAATAGGATCCTGACATTCTTTGAAGAGCGAAATAATTAGTGGTTGGAAGGAAATTCGACTTTTCCTAAACCAATCTGAACTTGATTCGGTTGTGACAGCCACAGGAACATTTATATGAGATTTGACTATCGACTATATGCCCCCATCCATTTACAAAGTTTTAATGAATGGGGCAGATATTATTGAAAATGTTTCACTACCAATCGGAATGATGTCGAAAGAGGCGCTTGAAGCACGAACCAAAAACTTCCGCAATTATCGACCACAGACGGCAACCACTTTTTGAACAAGCAGTGATCGTTACGGGTCTGCTTTGTTCCCTCTTATTCTCCCTTTCCAACATCCGTACTAATATTATAAATGCGAAAGTAACTCTGTCTGTCTGTCCATTTGTTGCCGTTTCACGCCTAAGCCGCTAAAGCAATGGTTATGCATTTTGGTGTAGGGATAGATAAGACCTTGCAGACCAACATAGGCTCTTCTTTGTAGCAAAAATAGAGATTATATAGGGTCGGCAGATGAAAACATGTTTAGCCCAACATATGTACATACGAAATCGCTCTAGCTGTGTATACAAACGCAAAAGCGAAGCATAATAATTAAATGAAAATTTCGAACTGTATTGTTTGAAAACAACAACAACAATATTGCGGTGCATGCTGTATGTCGAGAGAAACGAAGCGAGAGAGAGAAACGTGGATTTTACTCCATATAACAAGCAAAGAAGAGAAACAAAACTGAGAGAGGGATAGAGAGACAGAGCTCATTGATCACATGTCCATTTTTGCTCTGCAGCAGCAGCAGAAAATTCGCACACATGTAAAAATGCGTATACAGAAGATAAATATTTCTTTTGTCACTTCTTACACTCACACACCAGTGTGTACAAAAGTGTGTGCGAGCTATACGGTAGTAGTCCTTATACACTCTATCTCATATAAGTCACTGTCTTTTTCTTTTAGAAGAATTACTCTGTCGCGTGGAATGAGAAAATAATAAAATAATGCAAGCAGCAAGCGCGCGAGTCAGTCGTTTAGTGACCGCGGAGTAGTGGGGTTATTTTATGGAATTTTAGTTTTTGCTCTGTAGATAGTTTCGTTTTTTAATAAAATAATTATTCTTTCGCTGATATGTATTCTTGAAATTTTGGATTTTCTTTATTTCTTTGGAATTTTGGTTTGATGTTACACAGATTACAAGAACTTGATCCAAATATTCAATGCAATAATTTAATTTACAATGAGGCTCTAATAAAGATTGAAGATCAAGTCCTAAATATTAATGGAAAAGATTTGTCGGAGTTTGGGATGAGTAGGCCACAAACAACCGAACAAGTTTGTAGTGATTTAAGAAGAGAACTGGATTACGATGCAGCTTCTTTACAACAACAAATAACTAAGTCTGTTCCAAGTTTGAATCCAGAACAAAGATCAGTTTTTGAATTTGTTGTAAAATAACTTGAAAATGGTGCAGGTGGTTTTTTCTTTTTGGTTGCGCCAGGAGGCAATGGAAAAACATTTCTTTCGAATCCGCAAAGATAAAGGAGTTGCTGTTGCTGTAGCCTTCTGCATTCTGTACTTAAACATCGATTAAACTTAGGTCATGAGTAAATGCCAGTTTGTAACATTACTAAAAACAGCGAGCGTGGACGAGTGTTGCAGCAACGTAGGCTGTTAGTTTGCGATAAGTGTACGATGTCACAATCAGGACAATATGCGGATGCTCTTTTGAAAATCGAAGAAGATTGTGTAGCATCACATAGTAACGGAATTACGGAATCGGAATGAACCGAGAATTCTTTAATATTGTTCACAACACAGATAATTTGAAAAGCGACGTCTATCCCGACCTAAAACCTAATATGGGGAACAGACAATGGCTTTGTGAAAGGGCGAATTTAGCACTGACGAATGAAATTGTGGTGCACATCAACGATTTCACATGTGGAAGGTGATTTTGTTGAGTATCTTTCCATTGACAATGTCGTGGATAATGAGCAAGTGACATCGTAACCTCTGGAGTCACTCAACTTTTTGGAATTGTCAGTTAGAATTGTCAGTCCTGTTAATGCGAAGTCTTGACGCACCAAGATTGTGTAATGGCACACGGCTACAAATAACTCACCTAAGACGCAATATTATAAGAGCAATAATTATGACAGGAACAGCAAAGAGAGAAGATGTATTAATTCCCCGTATTCTAATAACCCCCCCCGACCAGCGATTCCAGTTTAAAAAATTCAATTTTCTCCCGAAAGCAGCATTCGCAATGACAATTAACAAACACTGAAAGTAACACGTGTACATTTATAAAAAACTGTTTTTCCCATGGACAGCTGTATGTGGCGTGCTCACGAGTATCGAGTCCACAAAATCTCCATGTTTTAGCAAAAGATGGAAAAACCAAAAACCAAGTTATTTCAGTTTCAAATAATTACCTCTCATTCATTAACCTATCTCTTACATCTTTTTGATACGTACATATTATATTTTCACGACAAAAGCACTGAACAGTTTTTTTTTATATTTTTATTATTGAGATAATATGAAGAATAAATATGCTACTCGAAATTCTACGCAGTCGCGGGTACCTACTAGTACATTATATGTAAGAGTATAGATGCTGTTATCAAACTGTCTTTTTATTAATAGATCAAAAGGTAATATGATCGAAACAAAAGTGGGATAGTAGATAGTTCAAAGGAAGCGCCCTTCGATGCCACACAAATTTGCAAGAGTGTTTTACATTTAGTGAAATATTTGTAAAGGAAGTTTTTGATGTGAAACATATATGTATATGTACATATGTAAATTGATTTTTGGTAATAAAGAATGCTAGTTTTTCGCCCAGTGGTCGAAATTTGACCACACAGAAAGCTAATGCCGGCCGTATTGCTGAGATTATTTAGTTATGTAGATTCCTTTCTTAATAATGTTCACCCAGAACTGTTATATGGTGAGCGTGAGCTTCGCAGATCCCTTTTGCGCTCACTCCCCTTTACTCGCCCCCTCAATCATACTAACTCTCCTTTACTCACACTCTCCAGCGCACATATTCTTCTTCATTCACACGCTACATAACACTCACTCTCACTCACTCACACTGTCTCTTGCATTTCCAAGTTGTTTTCACTGTTTTTTAAAAGCCTTTTTAATGTGCTTAGGCATAACTTTTTAAAAATTCAATTATTTTGTGCACATCTACACAACTATAGCTTTCCATTGATGTATATTTCATGTGTTGACGTATTTATATAGACTAGTGTCGCCCTGTGGTCGAATTTCAACAATTTTTCACGTGATTTTAGACTTTTTACAAAGAACAGTGTAAACTCAAGTTTTTATCAAGTAAAAAAAGAAAATGTTTTTTTCTAGAATTCGGTCGATTGAATTGACCGCCGGTACCCCTAGTACAAATATTAAATTTACTAAATAAATCGATTGGTGGGATGATAAGTTTTTAAAAACTTCAATGAAGGTCAAAAAAAAAAAAAAAAACTAATGATTACAACAAGCTTCTTATTTGCAACATGATCCATTCTATGTCTTATGCAAATCTTTTAATACCCACTTTGCGTGTGCTGCTCCTCCCACCTCTTCTTATGTTATAAAAACTAAATTGTTGGCATCATTGAATTAATGCATAACTTATTTTCTATACTGTTAACCTAAATTTTTCCTCCTTGTTTAAATAGTCTATGTTATTGTAGGTATTGAATTCTAAATTTAATATTAGCTTTAGTTTAATCTTGCATGCTGATTATTTTAATGGCTGATGATGTTTTTATCTGTAGCCAAATATTTAGTACGTAGACATTAGCTTTGGTATCGCATGATCACCAAAGATATTAGCAATTAAGACCAGCTGAGCCCAGTCTATGTGACTGGGTGAATTTTGATGCCACCTGGGCCTGCCCCATGTGAGATCAGTGTGTGGTCATTGCGTACCTACTAAGTCGATGTAAAAAAAAAAAAAAAAATTCTTGTTTCAGCACAACTTTAACGTAATAAATAATATTTACCAAATTAAACTTTTTCTTTGTGTTTTATAATACTAAACAGTTACATTGTAGTAAATATATGATTTCATACTTTTTGTGTCATTTTGAAATCCCATGAATCTAACGAATTTCTGACCACAGATCACTTAATTTTTAGATTGTTCCAAAGAGGAAAGAGCCGTTGAGGGGAAAAGTAAATGAAACGAGTAAACCCATTATGCAACTATGTGTGGTGTAAACGTTGTCTTGTCTGTCATTTATGCAATATCACATCACGTATCCACAGTTGCCGCTAATTGTTTGCATACATAGTCGCCGAGGAAAGTATAGGGCATGCGTAATTAAAATTTGTTATATTACGAATTGTACTCTGATGCGGTTAGCTAAAATTTCTTCCACAATTATAACGCAATGCCACAAGGCGAAATTTCAATTAGCGGCACTTTGACGCAGCTGCGTTGTGGTGCATCCTCGAAAAAGTATACCGAGACACATCCTAATACAAGCTCGTATCAAATCGTGAGCGCATTTAGACTGAAATTTGCAGAAAAATGAAGAAGTTAAAAAGAAGCTGCCAAAACGGCGACGACACCAGGAAATCGTCTCCAACGCCAACGTCCTTGCGCTCGTTGCAAAACATTCTAATTTGCAAATTGTTTCGGATTCGCTTGTTTGGAGTTTTTCCTGGCCAAATTGCAAATATACTCGTTATTAGCATTTGATTTTTAAGTGTAATTGCAAAAAGTACATTTCGTGCTAATCTCGTAACGAATATGGCAAAAACTCGCAGTCGCAATGCACTCAACTGAAGTGTTGTCAATTGCGCGTGGTGGAAAAAGTAGTTGCCAGCAAACTGTTTAAATTGCATACTAATTGAAATTTAGTGTGTTGGCAATCAGCATTACAAAATTAAAATAGTTTTTTTTCCCTTCTAAAAGAAGAGGGAATTAAACTTCGACGAAGAGGCACCAGAGCTTTCTTTCGGTTGAATACTCAGAGCCAATTTCTTGACGTCCCCTTTGTCTCTTGACGTTCGTCCCACCCGAGATGAGAATTTATTGTTTTTAATATTCAATAAACGCAGAATTACATTAGAAATGAACGAACCAGAAAATTTTGCCGCGCGTGTTATCCTTTTGATTATCCTTTTGTGGCTGCATTTCTGCGGAACATTTGCTTTTGCTGCAATTAGTTGCGACTGTACGAGAATGACAGTATTTTTCTGTGTAAGTTAAATATTGGGTCAGGGTATATTTGCTAGAGCTCTCAGATTCTGCACTGGAAAAATTAAGCAGTTGTCAAGGCTTGCAAGTGACACTCTCAGACTGCATCACTCTCATCGATCCGTGTCATAGATACACGCTGGTTTTTCTTAGAAGCTGCACGATAACATTCTAAGGCTCCAATTAACCCCACATTAGTGGCGCAGAATTTTGATATGTATTGCAATGTAAGTCAACCGAATTAATTTCAATCATCTTCTCATCAGATCGTCCTCTAAATTGTCGTACTATAATAAACTTTCTTATTTCAAAAAGGAAAAGGAATTCAAGATAAAAAGATGGTTATCTTTTATAGTTGGAACATCAATCTGTATTAAAATAATTAATGGATGAAGGTATCGACAGGACAGGCAGTTCAAAGTTGGGAAACTGGGTTAGACTCAAAATGAATATACATATGGTTTTCACGTTCTTCGTTGGGGCCTTAATTTGAATATAGTATATATTCATGATTCATATATGTAGGCCTTCCTAGTATTAGCCGAAATGACTTTTTGAATCAGCCGCAGAGCTTCCTATACTCGCATACGTGAAGGGTTCCTATCTTCCTCAGCTTAAAACAGCTTATGAAATCACCGGAACAAACAAAGTGAATAATTTAAATTAAGATGTTATTCGGGCGCATCAATTAAATAAGTGCTTTACTCCATTCTGTTATCATAAATTCTGGGAAAAAATACATATTTAGGACAACGGTTTTTAATAAACCCGTCTGGCCTAATAATTAGAGTATATTCCAAGAACAGGCGGAATAAGGTGGCAACGACTACATTGCTGAGGACATGTAATAATATTAATGTGTGCTTGACCTGATATGTGCAAATATGTGCAAATTTAAAACTTTAGACATTCTGAGCTTTTCGGTTTCTTGGTTTTCTAGACGAATCCATTTTGGCTTACGAAGCCCATTATTTTTCACCGTGTACCAGGAACCAACTAATGAACCAAGCCAACCAACCTGCTATAAAACTAAGAAAGCGCAAACATTAAGAACAAGCTGAAGAACCATGTGTAGCTCTTCCTTTTTGATGGCGCACCCTTTGTCAATATTCATTATACGTGCATACTTTTGGGCGCTTGACGTGTACCAACGCCGCCACTAAAGCCGAAGTGTCATAAAATTGCCAAAAATGTCTCATAAAACGTGACGATAATCATAATTGATGCTCGACAACTAAGCCAAGTATGTGTATAGATGGGGGGCAGCTAAGGCGGAGACAGCTGTGGTCCAAATTGTAATTTAGTTTACCTTGAGTAGACCGCAATGTTACTCCAAACACACCGACGAAACACGACAAATTTTGTTCTCCGGCAAATTAAGGGTAAAACTGTTAATTGAAATTTGTGAGCAAATATTCACTTCGGGACTCAGCTCAATTCAACTGGAGTCAAAACTAGATTGCGTAGCCTTTCGTGTCGGCAATATAAATTTATAGAATTGAAATTTTGGGAATCTGTTGGAGCTTTGTGTAGTATTGCTATTTTGCCAGTAATTATAAATCAAGGCAACATATGGCGACAACTGGCCAACCTTTGGCACAGCGCTGTAAATTTTAAATCAATGTTCGACTTAATTTTTTTCTCGTAATATTTGCCGCCCTGCTTCTATGCCGAGTGGAGCCAGGTCGGGTCTATAAATTTTCTACGCATCCCTCTCGTCGTACTGGCAGTCGCGCTTGCTTGCTTGGCTCGGCTCGCCTCGAAGTCTCTACGCAATCCATTACTGTATTAATTAACAGCAACAGGATCACCAATCAGGCGCTTGATTAATGATGTCACTCGGCGTCGTAAATCTTGATTTGAGCATGTGCAAATTCGTTCGCAGATACACAAAACAACAGGCATAAGATACGCATCGTAATCTGACCACGGTCCTTAAATATTGCAATTGCATTTCTGAGATGTACATAAACTGCATTAGAGCACAAATGCACTTACTCGTAGTTTGCGGCCATTGTGTTACGCTCACTTAACCATTGGCGGAAGACAAGTTGTCAGTGGCGGAGAACCCACTTCTACTATAGTAAGAGCAAGCATGGAGGTGAACGTTTAGTGCAGTCAGTGCATAATACTGTTGAATGAAGATATTTTAATATATGTTATAAATAATCAGTATGATTGATGTACCTAACTGCTCGTAATCCTGCGCATTTAAGATGAACAAGTGATTAGTCAAGTTCGGGTAGAACTCGTTTCTTTTATTCCCTAGTATCTATTGCGATGGTGAAGTCCGACTGCGACAATCTATGTAGAAGGTACTGTATTTAGATGTTGAACGGCTTTATGATCCACGTTCAAGTATAATACATATATTGGTATTGTATATCCTTTATTTATTTACATTTATTTACACTAACACATTATGTCGATAACTTTTCTTTAAATCCTCCTTTCTTTAAATCTTTCTTTATCTCCTTTCCATATGATCTGCTCTCCTTAGAAAAAGATTTCAAGGCCTTTATGTAGTCCGCTTAGGAGCTCTGATTTTGGAGGTGGGCCATAAGGAAACCGGCAGTAGTCGTTAAGGCAACTTGAGCTGTCCTGGTTGTATTAAATATATATAGCGTAACAAGATATTCCGTTACTTGTCGTACTATTTATATTGCTTCTCGATCCTGGGCCTCCGCACAAGCGAACTTTGATCTATGCCCACCCACTGCGCTAAGCCATATCACCTATATAAGCTAACTCTATTGGTAAAAAGCACAGAAACCTTCGTTAACCAATGTAAAAACAATTATGAAACCCTATACAAGTGACATTGCGGCCTGGTAAACAAGCAGGCAATAAACTTGAAGACGAAGTGTGCTCACAACTAATGATGACACAAAGAAATTTAAACAAATGCCAAGACATGTCCTTAAGTGTAAGTGAGTTGCGATTCACGCTTGGCTCTGGTTGGTCATGACGCTGTCGCTGGCTGCTCAAAGTCGAAGACTTTTTGGGTTCTGGCTGTGAGCTGGAGTGTTTAGTCTTGGTTTGTTTATGGCACAGGATAATGCCTTTTTGTACAACTTGTTTGACTTTCTTTTTCTCTTGTTTGCCTCTGGGTAACAAATTGTGTCTGCAGATATGTATACCCCCGACAGTCTCACTTCCCCGTTCACACGAGGCCAGCCTCGTTTATTTACCGCATCGCAACGCAATGTCACTTCCACAAATCACTCCACTTTGCACAATAAATTTCAACGTTAATTCCAATTAGGCAGCTTGGCATTCAGTTGTCCTTTAATTTGCACTCATTTTGCAGTAGTTACCCTTTTTAGGAGGGTGAGTCTAAGCGCTTTTTGAAATTGATTTCCTAATGTGGTTGAAGAGACCAAGTGTACTTTATGAGCAGGTAGTTTCATGTGATGTATAAAGAAATCTTATCTTAAGAGAATTATCTGGTCCAAGACCAATTTTTTTGTAAAAGGTTTCCTTTATTTTTGGAAATAACCAAGGATCACATGGCATTATGGAGGTATTGATCTGATTAAAGAAATCAGAAATTATGTAAATGGAAGTTAAGTTGTGGATGCGAGAAATTGGAGGAGACATGAACTTAAAATGACGTTGCAGTTCATCTCCTTCCTTGTTTTCTCTTCAATTTTAGAAGCAGTGCCTTGTTTAGCACCTAGAATTTACTGTATAAGCGAGGTTTAAGGAAATTTTAGCGAGAACAATACTTTGGTACCTGAATCTTGTAATTTAACAGTCATTTTCATAGAGAGATTTTGTGTTGTTTCTGGTCGACATATATGACAATTATACGTAGTTTGATTATTGTAAAATGTACACCGTTTGGACGGCATTGAAAATACGTGGTATTCATCAAGTGTTTTCCTTTGTGCATCCCATGTTGTTACGTATAATAAATTGAAGCTCGACTCATTGCACTCAACCCAAATTACCAGCTAGATCGTTTATTGGATTAGTCCAGAATCTGGGTCCAATATTACCTTCACATGAACTACATTTCTGCCGGCCTAGGCATATTTTGGACGACCTTCACGTCACCCGGATTACTCAAAAAACCGTTCCCGTTTAGAATCGCTAATACAAAATGGAAAGAGTATAAAGTGTCACAAAACGCATCTTGGTACTACTATTACTTCCTGAACAGTATATTTTCAGATAGTACTATTAATGTCTGCTTCAGCTCCATTAAAAACCATTTCTCCTATTCATCAATTGTGAGCGCTTCCCCCAACGATCTAACTAAAACTTAATGCTGCCAGAAAACCATAAACTATTTTAAATATTTTACAAGAAGCTCTCATTTTGATTACAATAAGGCTCATATTCGAATGAAAATAAGAATAGGTTGTGTGTTACTCTTCGGTGCGGATTTCTCAGAGTCCGTTAATACCAATTTTTCAATTATTTTTTAGAGTGTCTTACCATTAATTTTTCTAGACGATTCTGTGTAGAGTTATAATTCTTTTAGCTAGCAGGCTAATTGGTCTAGTGATGTAAATTCTTTTAGTCCTTTCTCAGGCTCTGGTATAAGAATATTGATAAGTGAATAACTGAGATGCAAATTTCCAAAACTTTATCTTATAACGTGAAGCGCTGTAATAGCTGAATCGATTATGCAGGATCCAATAGAAACTTGGAAGTTCGTGCCTCATCATTGTTCGTATCATCATTAACGGCGGTCGGACTTTTAAGGGGTGTACTAGGGTAGTCTTGGTCTCGCCTGTCTCCTTTGTCTACATTGTGTCTCGATTAGCCTGTCTTATTTGATTACAAGTGAGTTGTTTTGCCAATTTGATCTGTCCAACTAAGGACAGAGGTTTTGCTTTGCTGCTTTGATTTATATGGTTTCCCTAAATGCCACAAAAGTCAGTGCGGTGGCAAGGAAATCCATATTGGGTGTTTCAGTGTTCTTTATTCACCAAGTTGAGTCAGAGAAGGGTTATTCAGTAGTACTCAGAAAGTATTTTCAGAGAGCCCATCTAAATACGCAAAATAACATTATGACAGTGGCAGCGTACAAACTTCAAATATGACAATAAATAATTTATACTAAATGCTGTATACTCGTTGCACTACTTTATATAATTTTACTAAAGCCATTAAAAATTATATTTATTACCTCTAGTCGAGAATTGAACTGAAAATCATAAAAAACGCGTACAACAAACGCCATGAAAAATCGTCGAAATGAAAAATGTTGAAATGCGTTCCCCCTCTACGTTTTTACTCTTGAGCTTTTTTTGCTTTTGCGTTTTTGTTGCGTTGCATATGAGTAGGAAAAGTGGTCACTGGCCAATGGGCACCGACGTCGAAGTTGCATGCAGCGAAGAAGGCTTTTAGAAACTTAGTCATGGCAAACTATATTAGAGAGTGTTGTGCAGTACCAGACACTCACTCACTCGCACACACAGTTGTAGATACACTTGTGGTGCTCTACATGGTGAAAAAAATAAAATTTATATAGGTAAAGCAAGGAAAAAAGGCAGGAAGTAAACATACACAAACATAGCGAAAGGCACACTTCCAATTCGGGCGACACTTTCACACTTGACCTCACTCATCCACTCGCCGAGAGCGTTCCGGCCTTGTTCGCTGCTGCTGGCCTCTTGACCGGCAGTGCTTTTGAGAGTGGTGGCAAGTAAGGGTGTGATGGTGGAGTTGGATTGCGCTTAGGTGTTTTTGTTTTATGAGCGTCGACACTTGCGATGAAAGCGTTTCCGCTTCCACTATTCGTCCAGAGCGCATCTTCGCTAAGCGGATGTATGAGTAAGGTGAGGTTAGTTGTGGAGCGAAGTCCCATCCGGAGTCCACTTTAATTTCTGTTGTTTATAATTTACGCGACACACAACATCAATTAAGTCCTTGGAAGGAAGTGCGCATACCTGCAGCTGAAAAAGCTGCTATAAATTTTCCAGAACGCCAACGACAGCGCATCCAAAGCCAATTGCGATTTTAGCGCTCAGCACAGCTGCAAGTACAGCTTAGCTAAAACGCTGCAATGGAATATATAGAAGGGTATTATTTTTTTCGTTTCTTTCCCCATCGTTTGCCATTCAAATGCAATCACACAAATCACTTTCTTTTTGAGTGTACACGAAAGTTGCGCCAGAAAGCATTCTAACTAAATTTTAAATTGTAAGGCGTCCGAGTGTAAGAAATGCACGAGCAGCGAGTCACTCACGTATAAACACAAATGTTATAATTAATTAGCTAACGACTTCAGCTAATTAACCCACACACAAACAGCACACACACTCACAGGCACATACTGTTGGTGTCGTTCCTTTTGTCTAAAGCTCCTAAGTATACCAGTCAAGCATATGGCACCAAATAATTCCCACAAAGTGCCCGACATTTGCATCTAAACAACGGAAGCATTCACCGACACCCGCACTGCTCTATGCCAACACAAACACTACAAGACCCCTTAAAATAGGCAGCAGCTGCTTTACACACAGATGCACACGCATTGACAACAGCCATTGGGTTGCACCCATTCAACGCGCCACTCCGTGGTGTTCCCATTCCTTCTGCAGTCGGATGCATAAATTGTGCGTGTAAGAGTTTCCTTGGTACAAGCATCCGTTTAGCTTAACTCAGCTGCAGTTGCATTGCATTTTGTGGCTACCCTCAGGCGAACCACGACTTTAAAGCGTTCCCCGTTGTACTCCTTGTCCACTGTTGCAGGTTGTTTGGCTTGTCCAAATTCAACAATTGGTGTATTCAGTTCACCTTTTGGGCTTCGATGTCAACATTTTTTAGTTAAATTTATTCCCTGTTGAGTTCTACTGATTTATTCAGTGTTTTTAAAAACTAAAGGCCATTAGAAGTCTCAGAAAATAAACATTGATCTCCGTGTATTTTTCTTTTGAACTATAAGAGAATATAAGCATATGTTAGTCCGAAAGAATCACGAGAGATCGGACATCCGGAAGTCCGGTAGAAATGAACCAAGATGGTGATATATTCGTCCTTGAATTTTAGTATTCATTTTTTTTTTCGAGTCCAAAATATATAATTTGGGTCCCTGAGTTATATGCATGGAAGAAATGACAACAATGGATCAAGTGATAGATGCAATGCCGTCTATGCCGGAGAATTAAGGAAAAGCTTGTAACATTCTCTCTCTGTCTTTCTTTCTTTCTTTCTTTGGCTGCAGAAAGTTTTATAACTGCCAACTTAGCTTGGTGAGAGCAGTGAACGCGGCTTCCTACACACAACAGAATGGCTTATTTATACTATGTACGGCGGTCCCTAGTAAAATTTCGTTAATTCGTAAAAAATCCACATTGGTCAGCTTATTAATTTGTATTTTTATTTGCAATGCCAATAGCATCTTATAAACTCAATAATACATTTAAAAAAGTTGTATTTAAATTTTAGAATATATTTTGGCGCTTTCTTATCGCCTTACAGGCAGCAATTTTTCCTTAAATCGAAGTCTCAATCAAACAACCGAAAACCTCTGTTATTCGTAAGAAATGGCGTTGCTTTCAATTTCGAATTATCGGGAGTAGACTGTATTTGTAAATTCATGAAAGTGATAACATAGGGTTCACCATTATCAATTATGATCGGTCAACTCCAATTTTAACAAGAAATTTGAATCAAGACAACAGACTACGCGAGTTCCGCACACACTTCAAATGTTTTCTTTATTCAAAAGAATAACTAAATACCGTGATGCACTGCGACTAATGTCTTTATTGGTATTCGTTGGCATATTTCGACAAACGATTATATATAGTTATACCAATAATTAGTCCCGTTAATTCTTTTCTATCGTGAGAACCCTATTAGAGCTGACCGTTTAGTAGGCAGCTTTCCCTATGGCCTCGTTTATTAAATTATAATAGACACGTGACGTAGACTTTTATTTTATTGATCTGTTAAACATATACCGTAACTCCCTCCAGCTATTTAAGCAGAAGCGTCATTGAAAGTATTTTTCAGATCGTGTGAACTTTAAAGCCTTTTTTCAGAATCACTCAAACCCAAATGGGAGCAACAAAGTCACTGCAAATCTTGCACATAATTTTGATTCGGCTTGAATTTCACCGATTTATTCGACCTTTTTGTTGTGTTTGTCTTTTAAAATGTCAAATCGAATTACTTTGAGTGGCTTCCTCCTTGACTTCTCAACCAACGACGCAATGAGTGTTTTTTCTTTGGCAAATTAATTAACATGTTTTAGCCAATTTATCTTGCCACACACAGGAGCAGCTCCGATTCTACGATTCTCTGATTATTTGAACAATTATTTTGGCAAATAAATATATAAATAATTGAACAAATGAATGCGAATGTAAATTTCGTAGCGCAAATATAATAAATAAATAAACAGGCTGCAGCACTGGAAATAAATGTCCTGCTGCACTCATCTATTCTATTCAATTCACGCACCATAAAATAAGGACGAATTTATTCGAAAAAGGTACAATGTCGAAATCGAAATACAAAAACAGTAAAATGTGCGTTTGGGCCCAGGTGTGATGCGTCGACGGTGGGCGGCGTAGCTTGGTTTATTCATGGAAATGATGACCAAAATTGAGTCAACATATAAACGCACAGGACAAAAAATAATAAAAACAAAACAAAAAGGAGTCTAATTCGATGCGACCGCACTCTTCAACGGGCAACCGCCAGATTTGCAGGCTTGCACTTGCACACAGTTACAGATACGAGTACACTTGGCATTTGTAATTTACGCGACAATTGGCAGGGACATTGGTTAAAATTTGCTTGCGCCTCCTCGCAGCCTCGCACCCGCGGCAGTAGAGGCATGCAAATTGCACGCAGATGCGGCAGCAGTAGCAGCACGTCGTGTCTGTGGCACATTAAATTAATTACTCGTGTTATTATTTTGGTCAAAATTAAGTACGCAACAATTTATAATGCCGAAACATGAGATTAGAAGTACCTGCGGCTGTAAACGAGTGCCTCAAAATCAGTACGACGAATGCGAGTGCGTAATACGCGACCCGCTTCCCCGGGCCGCATATGCTCAATAAAACTGTGCTAGTGCTGTTGTATTGCTTTTGTTGTTGTTGCGGCAAAACCGGGCATATTGCTCTATTAGTCAAAATGTTTGGCGAAATCAAAATGGCGAAAACATTCGAGTGGTTTCCTCGCAAATTAATGGAAATTTACTGGCAAACTCATTTTTAAGCACTATTCCGAAGTGTTGCACCAAAATTGATATGGCACAGTCAACTTATTTTCGCAAGTGAATAGCCTGTACTCGTATATTCTAGTAATACTGTACTTAAATAAATTAGGTAATTCAGCGCAGTGGTTAAAGTGCTGTAATCTGCTGTATCAAAATACTGTATAATTTATTTTAATTTGAATCGAAGCCAATTAATGGGATGCTGTCTGTATTCAGAAAACAACTTCCCAGAACAGTTCCGGATTTCAGACAATATATAAATAAACCATGACATACATGGCAAAGTTACATGTTTGTTTTATTCGCCAAAATTATTATTAATAGGTAAATTATACAATAACTGGTGTTACTAGAAACTAAGGAACTATATTTTTGTTATAACTGTTGGAAATAGAGACGCCGGGACTCGATAATATACGGCTGTTGAGTTACTACTTATTTCGACATTTAAATCTTAATTTAAATCTTAATTTAAATCTTAATTTAAATCAGCAATGGCTGTCTGGCTTGTCGGAAGCCTTAGTCGTAATGTCATTTCTTTCTATACTAAACAGTTCTTGATTATTATGAACTATTAGCATTGTTGGCGCTGCCAGAGGCTTGACCATAACAGCTCTCAGAGGTCAACAACCTATTGATAAAAATGTTATTTAAAAAACACCTGGTCGCCCCCTCTAAATAAGTGGCATGTCGCGCTTAAAAATCTTTCGTTCTTCTGCGCAAATCACTTCGCATTATTCCATTATATGTCGGGAAAACATTGTTCAGTTTTACAAATTTTCGCAATTGTACCTTCGCATAGCTACCACTAGGTAATACACTTTAAACCAGAATATGACTTATTGACTTTGTATCTACATATGTACATCTATCGCTTGTAAGTTCCAGCGAAAAGGCTCTCTGGTCAAACAAGCATATATTTTTACAGAGCACACATTCCTCTCACGAAATGCTATCGAGAGGCACTATCTCGGACGATTAAACCACGGACTTATTGTCATAAAGTGAACGCGCAACGCTACCGTGCACAGATAAGCATTGCTTCATGGAGTACGCGGTCAGCTCCTTAGCTGGCTGCTTGATGCCCTCGAATCATTTCGAGGCTACTCAGTGTTGTTATCATTTTAGCTGCGGACACAGGATACCAGTAGACTGCACTTTCAATCATCAGTCCGCATATGTTATTGATATTGATATCGCCAGCACCTTTATGCGGTAGGACAACACCCGCGTATTCAGGGTCTTCAATGCTCCCGTCCACTCAGAATGTGTAGAGTGGGGACTCCTAGTGACCAAAAGTATGCATATAGCTACGAATGTAGCCATGTTCGTTCAAAAATTCTGTGAGATAAAAATTGGCTTCACCGTTAATTCTTCTTATATCATTTTCGATGATGATCAATTAGAATGACTTAGAATCGAGTCACATGCTAAAACATATATTGTGTTAACTTCTTCGATAAAAATATGCCTCCCAAACGTCCGTCGCTTAGTAAACAAGAAACAAAACGAAAAGTATCCGAGAGGCTTAGCTCATTATGTTGGTGATGATGGATATCCACAATACAGATGGAGGTCATACAACACCAATCAGATTGAGAAATGTTGACCTCTGAAATCAACAACAGTTGGATTGTTCCATATTATACTTTGTTGTCATATTGTCATTTCGTCATTCTGGTAAATCCATCAAGTAGGTGTGTATGAAGTATTTAATATTCATATATGGGGTAAACAGTTTCGTCCCGTTTTCTGGTCTCTCTGTATTCCGACTCTCTCTCAAGTCCAGCCCCAGAGCTTTTGCATGCCTCCGGTTTATCCCTGGCCAAAATCTGTTTATCCTCCAGCGGTTTCTCTTTAGTAGAAAATCGGTCTACTATATTAAGAAGCTTACTCCTCCGATTCAGTTTTATACTTGATGCGCCAGTGGAACTCTTCTCTCTGCACGGTATGCCGACGACATTGATTCGTTTCCATGTTATTACATAATCTGCTCTGAAAAGTTCTGCCCATTTTTAATGAAAATTAGAAATCTAATCTAACCTATTCTAAGAATCCAATTTGAACTTTACAGTGAGCATAAGGAAAGCCTTTGTTTGGCATTCTCCATGACTGATTTGTCATAGGCACTGCGGCTAATGTGTACTGTGTTGTGATAGATCCACCTTTCGTTTAAAGTAATTGAAAGGCTCAAAAATGCATCTGGATTACGTCTGAACAAAAGCGTAATATATGACATCTGAAGCACTTATGAGTCAATACATTTTTATGAAGCTCCTGCTTATGGCATCATGTTTCATTTACATATTGCAACTGATACGCGTTAACCCAGCAATCCTACAGTCATTCAAAAGTGAATAATTTCGAGAAGCCTGCTACAAAAGCGATAACCACTTCAGTTCATTGCACCTTTATTAAATGGAGTCTGAACCTGATTTGACCGGGCAATTTGAATTAGTTTTTAATAACACCACAAAAATATAGTTTATATGTGTGCATTTGGCATTTTGGCACTTGGGGACTTGTCGACGACTGCAATCGGTGCAATTGGATGGCAAATTATGCAAATTCAGTGCCCAATCAGAGATCGAGTTGCAGTTCGGTGTATTGGCTTAAAATACACAAATTTGAATGAGAGTGAGTGCCCAACCCATCCGCTGATGAGACAGAGCGTTGTTGTTATTATTTAAATGCCAAATTATTATTATGGTCGTACACAGTAATGCCAATGAGTCGTGTGTCCTCGGGGGAAGCGAGTTGAGTCGACCAACATGTGCTGATTGCTCTCGTCTCTTTGAAACATTTGCGAATCGTCATAAACAATCAAAATCCATTTAAACTTGTATATGAAATTTTGTATATGCAACGCCACGCCCACGCCCACGCCCACGCCCAGACCCGGGCCAGGGGCTAACATGAGCAGCTGCCACACCCACACCCACAGACGCACACACTACAAACAATCAACGAGTTTGACGGCAGTTGGCGGGAATTGCAACGACATTTTGCATTTTCAAGCCACTTGTCAGCCGACAGTCGGAGACGGGCGCGTTTCGTTGATAGGCTTGCGTATCCTTGTCACAGTTGTACGCACATATGCGTGCATGTGTGTGTGTGTGTGGTGCGTATCGTTGATATGATAATTGGCATGAGGTAATAATCCACTTGGATACGTTGACAATCGTTTAAATCGCAATCAGTGCCCTCGTTGTACTCATGGACGTCGTCCTTGTTGTCCTCGATGTTGGCTGCTTCCATCGCCTTAGTGTGATATACACTGAGCTTGCATAAAGTATAATTTGAGCATCGTATGGAATCGTATTGCATGAACGTCCTGAACATTACGAGTGGCGCTCGGTTGGATATATTAAATAACAATGAACTGCAATTGCCAGCCGAGTCTCGTAATTCGTTTTGCAATGGGTTCGTTCAGGCAGACGAAGCAGAGCAGAGCAGATTCCGATTCAGATTCAGATTTTGTGCACTTCTCCAGCTTGGATGGATACTTGATCTGATGATTGCCCGCTGAGTGAGCTGAGTGGAGTGTGAGTGGTGTCGTTTATCGTTTTGTTTTATTGCTTGGCAATTGTCCTCAACCAGTGCCAATAATTTCTGGTTTAAAGTTAACTCAGTCGTACGTTCGTTTGTTGTCGGCTTAAGCTGTTTCAATTTAGTTTATGGGCACAAGATTGGCTACTTGGGACTTTCAAATCGTTTAACACATCGCCGTCCCACCCCAGATTACAATCATATAAGTAAAATAAATAATTCACTTCACTTGATTGGTTTATGTATACAATTAAAGCATTTTTGTTTGAAAACTATTACTCCGATTTTTTCGTTCTCGATGTAAAGGTATGAAAACCGTTCACTTTATAAGATCTAAGAACGAAGACTGACCTTTGCCAGCAGGTGCTGAATAGTAGAGCTCTCTCTCGACAAACGAAAACTACACTTCACAAGACACTCAACCTTCCAGTGCTTTCATAGGGTGCGGAGGCCTGGACAGTAACACAATAGGATATAGCCGCTCTTTGAGTGTTCGAGAGAAAAGTTCTTCGGAAGATCTTTGGTGTTATTTGCGTTGCCGGCAACTATGTATTCGTATGGAACGAGGAGTTGTATGATCTATACGTAGACATTGATGTGGTCAGACGAATGATCGCTCAGCGACCTCGCTGGCTGGGTCATGTGGTACGTAGGAATGAGGAAACTCCAGCTCGTAAGGTATACGATACGGCAGGTGGTAATCAACGAAGGCGAGGACGACTAAGACTATGTTGGCAGGACCAGATGACTGAGGCACTGTCTAATCTTGTTATTACCAACTGATGATATAGCGCGAGCAAAGCAGGGGCACCTGGAGGCAAATTATGCATCAAGCTGAGTCCGAATAGGGTTGCTATGGCGAATGAAGAAGAAGAAGTCACAGCAACGTACATGTAAGCCTTCACTTATCATTTAAGGGTCTGGCTGTTGCTAGCCATAGGATTCTCCACTTTCGGTATGCTAATACCACGTTCTGCCCACTGTGCTGTCATAGTCAATTACTATACTGTGAAATTGAAAAAAGCCATTCGGACATACAACAAATTTTGTTATATCCTTCACACCCTGTAATAGTTCTATAATTTTGAGATAAAATGGGATATACAGTAAGGAGACATCGGAGTCTCCATAGCGGACATACATATACCATATAAGCACGATAAGTTAAGAATAACTTATTTTTAGCGACTTATCAATCTTAAATTGTGATTTCTTAAAACCTATTGCCATAATCGAAATGGGCCTCTTCCCAATTATCGATACAGTTCTTGTTGTGAAGCGTATCACAGCTTTCGATTTGCTAAGATTGACGTCTTTTGTAAATATCCTTGCGAGCATAAGTTACCAACAATACCAGTAGTCTCAGCCAATGTTTTGCTGTGTGAGTTTCAGGTGTATTATTGGCATTGGGGATTCCAGGGGTCTACTACTCTCTGAACGTTGTAGATTCATTTTTCCCTATGAGTTTCTGTAATTATATAAATTCGCACTTACTGGTAATAACCAACCAAGATATTTGCGGTGACGCAGAGAAACGTATGAAACGTTGAGTGCGGTGAGCTTCTTGTGTTCAGGATTGGGATTAAGGTAGGTTGAAGAAGTCTTTTTTGCGCGTTGAGTTGGAGGCAATGAGATTATTATTATTATTCGCATAATCTAATCGCATTTTCAGATTATGAGAGAGTGACGATGACAAATAAAAAAAATAATTCATGGAAGCGAAGGACAAAAACTGTGGTGTATACTTCCAAAAAAAAAAAAAATAACTAGGCCTTCACTATTCTGTAAAGAGGTTTTTTCATGTCACACAATGCTATAACCTCACGTGTTCTAATTATAAAGGAATTAAAAAAAATTTGTTTTGACATTTGTTAGATAATAAGAATAATGACGTGTGTAGTACTAGACGGTTACGGCTTTCTTAGGAGAAGGATTAAGTCTACTACTGTTTCTTAGCTGGACAGGGTAGCCGCCAGTGGGTTGGGATGCGTAAGATGCTTTTCTTTGTAGCAACAGCTGTATGAGTTGATTATCCCTTATACTGTCGGCATCATAAGGTCTCTATGCAGAGTGGAGTTTCGGGTGAACCAAGGAGCATCCGTGATCCTTGTAAGTATTTGTCTCTGGCAGGGTGCAATTTTGCGATGTTGTAGGCGGCACTGGTACTCCAAATTCGAATGGCATTAAACCAAGCAGAAGTCACTACTTGTATGTAGATCAGTCTTTTGTTAACAATTAGCTTGCTGAGCTTTTGGTAGCACCGTTTTATTTCTGCCTCTGTGTGTTCATGAGTTTGTTAAGGAACAGACAAGGATATAGATTTTGATGCAATCCATAATTTTGAAATGATGAGTGAGTTGTAAGATACAGCTGAACAGACGCTTTGTCTTAAAGTGAACGTCACGTTGCAAGATCTGGTGGCGTTGATGACTACTTTCCAGGCCTCGGCCCAGGAGTGGAAACCTTCCAGGTAGCGGTTCAGTTTCTCCTCCGTTTCGTTTGGAGAGCCGGAGAATAAAACTGCTGTGTCTCCCGCGTTGGTAAAGATAGTCGCATGATCGTTGCATATCGTGTATAATGAATAGGGAAGCGGGCCCAGAACGCTACCCTGATGGTGGACATTTTGTCTTTTACGGCAATGGAGAAGGTTCGTCCTTTAACGCTGTCGAAAGGCTGCTTGACATTCAAGAAGACTGCATATGAATATTGTTTCGACACAAACGCAGTTGTCCTGTCATATCTTAGATTGTGTGTATGCTGACGTACGGATGATAGAATGAGTAACTCCCATACGGTTGTGATTTGTATGATTGGAGCCAACAATTTCGTAGCCCTGTATTTTGAAGAATATGCATATGACGTCAATTCCGTGTACAATTCCAACTAATTCCTGCGATTCAGGATTACGGATGACGAGGTTTTTGTGTGATTGGCTCATACTATTCAGGTGAAAACAAGGTAATTATCAGAACATTTTCAGCATCAAAATGTGTATTGAAGGAAATTAAGGGCGGACTACCATTCGATTCCTATTCGCTTACCTACCCACCCTATTGAATTACCAGATGGTTGCTGGCAAACTATTCACGGTAATTATCTCGTTCGGCGTCTCTAACATTTTCGCTTCATGCCTCAGGGGAAATATGCGTGGAGTTAATTCACCCAATCCTTTTCTGTTTGGCAGTTGCAAAAACTCACGAAGAACTTCTTCAAATTTATAACAAGGATTACTGTAAATAAACTAATCTCGGGCAATAAACACTAAAGAGCCCCCGAAGCTTGCTCAGCTACACTGACAACGCCAGTCGAAGTGCGCACCCGCAGCCTCGCCACGCCGCTTTGCAATTTTGGAAATGAGCTCAGCAATGTTGCTCCCCGTAGCTAATGGTAGTGGTACATGCCCTTTTTTATTATAAGCTAAACCATCGCAATCCTTTCCCGCTTCGAAGGGCACCATTTCCTTTGTGAGATTATTTTTGGATATTGAAAATGTATGATTTCGATATGTTTACGACTGAGACACACGAGTTGCAGATACAAGGAGACTAACTTTTTAGCGTTGGTCAGCATCGGCTCTCATTCATTGTGAGGGTGGGTGTGTATGAATCCCTTTTCCTATTAACAATAAATTCCTGCGATTTCTATTGACCGCAGTAATAAATGCGTACGGCCAATTGGGAATCTTTATTATGTAATGATGTTTGAGCGCGTTAAATTGCATCATTTGGGCCGTGGATTATGAAGGTGGCTTTCATCATTGGTAAAATGCACGCTCTGTGGATTTATCCCAATTTTGGTGACCCGATGGCTCTTTCAGCTTAACCTCACACACTGTCCAACACTACCGGGCCACACTAAACTGCCAAGTCTATCACAACTACAAATCTTAGCAACTCAATTTCGTCATCAACTGTGATGGTCACGATTGTGTTTGTAAGACGCCATTAAGTACAACGGTTACAATCGTTAGTGAAGCCATTAGTTTGTAGAGCCAATATGCGGAAATCTCGCACAGACGTGGTAATTGCAATTGCAGCCGACGGTCGAAAATATGTATGGACGAGTCACAAACTGTAATAACTTTGCCGAAAAAGTACACCGGATACACCGAGTCGGACACACGGACGAAAGTGTCCATCTTACATTAATGTCTAATAGCGCATGGGGCGAGGTGACTGGAAGACAGTCATGGCAACTGTGTCGGAGGCTAAAACAACAAAACAATAACCATAAAACAACAAAAGGCCAGCCAACAAACAACCCAGGAATGACAACGGACGATGGCGATGGAAAACAACTACTGAAATGAAAATAATTTCTGGAATGTTATCACAATGGCGGCTGATGTCCCAAAAGCGATATGGCATGAAGACCGGCAGAATTGCGAAAAGAGGGAGGTGCACATCAACGTAATGTCTTTACTACTTTACAATGCGGATAAAGTCTAAGAACGGAAAATCACAATCGTATCGACAAAGTCCACTCACATATGAACATATCCCTTTTTACGTCCTGCCGTGCTCTGTTTGGTCAGCCATCCAGCCACCACCTGGGTTTGTGTATGGCCCCACAGGATACGGATATGGATGCGGATGCGCGCATCGGCTACACGCCACTTTGCAATAACTTACAAGAAGCACAATTTTGTCGAGGCGGCGTACTGCGGCTGCAGTAACGGGTACAAATCTCAAATCCATACTCGTAAACAACTGAAACTAATCGCCGGCGTTCATGTGAAACGTGTCCATGTGGCAATATTAGAAAAAAAAAAATTGAAAGTAAAATATTTCGGCCATTGTGACTTAAAGTTACCTGCTCCAAGGGTTACCAGCATTAGGTACCTAATGGAGAAGTCAATTAGAAATGTAATGTACTCAAACATGGAGTCTAGTCCTAGCACTAAATGAAGAACACCTTGAATTCAAACACAAATATGAATGTTGGACTTCAAATTATATTCCTTCAATAGTTCATCAATCAGCTCATAGAAAGAGTTCGAACACTTTTCCCAGTGATTACGGTTTTTAAAAGTACTTTCTTTGGACGATGTGATTCGCCTTCTACCGTACTATTTCGCCAAATCATGATAAACAATATCGAAATAGGGGGGCCGATGTAGCAAACCTCTGCAATATTTTTGTACGCAGAATCTTTCTCTCAACTATGTCGATTTCCGACTCCTCTGCGAGTGTCATCGTCCTGGTTCCGCACAACACAATATGATCTAATCCTGCTGCTTTTCGCAGTCTAACTGTCGACAACAAATTGGTCATATAGCACTTTACTGGGACTATAATAGTGATATAAATTTACTTCTCGCTCCCTTTGAGAGTGTACCAATATTGAAACAACTTCTGATCCTTATGTGCAAAACAGCTTCATTAGAATCGAATGTTTCACCATTCAAAGAGTTTTGAAGATAGCCTCAAATCTGTGATGTTGCATGGTGGTGGCATCAGTTCCCAATTCAGCCGAGTGACTGAAGATGTATGCGGTCGAGCGTTGCCATGGTGGAAGATGACACTTTTCCGATTGGCTAGTCAGGTTGCTTCTTTTTGATTTATTTTTTCAACTCGGCTAGCTGATGACAGTACACATACGAATTAATTGTTTGATGCCATGGCAGCAGCTCAAAGTGAAGGATACTTGTCGCTTTCCTCTAGTGACTATCGGCCTTTGATGTGGTGAGAGACGGTTTCGCTTAAAGCTATTGTAAGCAACCGGGGAATTCAATTATCCGAGTATACGTAAAATTAAGATTATGTAGCAATTAGCCGAGTCTTTTTTTCTATAAATATACTATATCTATATAAAATATATATATATATATATAAATTAGTCGTTAATAGTAACAAAGACCACAGAATTATCGTTAATTTGAATTGAATTGGTTAACCGGTGTACTCGTATACCATTGAATGAGTGGCAGTAATATATGCATACGTTTCGGTACAATGACATTTCCCATCATTTTGTGCCTTTCGGTTTGGCGGAAACCCGGTGAACCACTTTTTAAACACATGTCGACTGATTCGGGTAATTTACATCTTTATTTTTAATTATCACTGCTCATAGTAAATAAATAAACAGGCAGAATTTTTATAAAATTATTTTTTTTTGCATTTTGAAGCTGATTTTAATCCGCAATTCTTCAATGTTATATTCGTCGCTCCGCCACCGTCATCAAATGACGAAAGTCTTGAAATAATTCGATATTCTGACAGTACTCGGTGCTCATCATATTCAAAGAACTGTAACTAGCAGACGTTGATAGGGTGGTGGAAACAGGCGTCCATTGTGATCCAACCTGAGCCACTTGCTTTTGTTATTGGTATCCTGATTCTTCCGCCAATCGTATATCTTCGATGACTAAATGAGAACCCATCAGAGCTTCGCTTCGTTGTTCATTTTAAAAAGTAATTCACTCACCAAACACGGTATTGAAGTAGTACTAGTGGAACATGGAGTAGCATTGGGCAAGTCGTTTATGGTGATGTTGCGGAATTTCCAATCACTACACTGGCAATTTCGATGTCCTGTTGCTCTAACGACTCTGGCTGTGAAGAAGACCTGCAAAATTATACTTATTAAAACGGTTTTTGATCGTAGGCAACGAGGCTTTGACTACTGTTATATTATAGTGCAAAAGTTAAACATGTCATAATAATACATTGCATGGTCTCCGCATCAGAATATGTTGTTTTATGAAACTTGTTTCTGTTTTTTGAGTTATTTCACTCTTTTAGCAAATGAGCTATACGTTAAACAGATATTGCTCTTTTTGTTGTAATCGGCAACAGCCATTTCTTCTCTTGGTGGTTAGAGTTGCAGGATAAGCTTCTGTGACGGGAATCAGTGACAAAAATCGCAACATTTATAGGTGAAGCTGAGAGATTTTAAGGAATGAAAACTACTTTCATATTAAACAAAGTCAGAGAAAGCCGTACACATCACCTTCAACATGAACCACTTGACATACGGTGCAGTTTTTATTAACGGTGGCCATGTCGCTGGATGGGGGTCTACCTCATGTCTTGACTAAAAAAAAAGAAAAAAGCAGATGGATCTGAAGCTTCGAAGAATGACTTTGCTCTTTACAAGCTTTATTGTACAAGGCCATACTGAAACCGGTGTGGATTTATCAGGAAATTCTTAAGAGGTTGAAGTAATCATTGTTTTTAACAATGAATAAAAATTTTCCTAACAATAAATGCAAATTGAAGCAAACTAGTTACCACAATAGAAAACCCACACGCATCCGCACACGCATACATACCATTGGCTTGTTGCAGACAACCCCAAATCAGCAGCATCCCCGGTCGCAGCGCTCATATTACAGACTCTGCCTCCGCTCCCCAGGACGACACATATAAAAGTAGTTTATGGGGCTACAAAGTCAAAAGTTATGCTAAGCGCAAGTGTTGCATGTTTCACGCGCTTAAATCGCCGCTAAAAACCACAAACAAGCCTGTGATGTGCGCGGGGGTGGGTGAGAGTTAGTTTCGACTAATACAGCAGAGAGTGCGTTGTGGCGGTTGGGGCAGGGAGTTGACGGAGCTGTTTTTGTGTTCGTCGAACCTGGCTGCGTGCCCTAGCAGAGGCGGCGAGTGCAATTTTAATTTTTAACGAGATGAGGCTTGAGCGTCGAGCGTGAGGCCAAAGTGACGCGGTGGAGCTGAACAGTGTACTCGTATGACCGCTTTTGAATCTATTTTACATTTCCGCTAACACGAAATGACATTTTGGCCTCTCGACGCACCTTTCAACACTAGCCTTTTATGCTCAACGGCTGCACTTTTACTTTGTTGGGGTTACGACCGACTCGTATGATGAAAGAGCTAGGAACATGAGGCCCCAAGAAGAAGCCTCAACGTCAGCATTGGGTATGCTTGAGGTTGTGGCAATATGCTTTTTATTGCTGCGATGCCGTACTGCAAGGATGTGCGTAAGCACACAAACGGAAATGAGCGTGAAATTTCGCTTGCTTGAGTACGCCCATTTTTGCTCATTCAGGCGCTTGGCGTCGTGTGCGGCGTGCCGCACGTGCTGTCGTGTGAAGACGACTCCTCTTAAGTTGAGTCCGTGTCAATTGTGTGCGCAATCATTTTTTATGTGCTACGAGCAAAGTTCTATGCTTGTATTCTTATTTCAGTTTTTCTTCTTATTTTTTCCTTCACTTCAGGAAAACTAATTTTGAGTTTAATTAAATATTTATTATTGTTGTGCAAAATTTATTAAGCAATAAATATATTTTGATGCTGCGCTCTATATCTCTCTATCCTTCTCTCTCTCTCGTACATTAAATAACAAAGTCGCTTCCAAATTATTTCTTATCACTCAGTATGCGCACCAACCGCAGAAAATTATCGCAGGAGTGTGGACATGAGAGAATGCATGCCTGAAACACTGACCAAACTATAAAAAAATATTTCTTTCTCTTTCGTTTCCTCAAACATTCAACTCCCTTCTTGATTCGCTCTCTCGTTTGTTCGATTAAAAGTTACGAGCTCATCTAGATTGGGCATTAAGTGGACACTAAAATATTTTCCAACTGCACGCAATGCTGAACCTCAACTCACTGCAAACCCCTCATTCTCGCCAGCAAGCCGTCAACAGCGAAAATTACTCCGCACGACATAATCGAAATGTAAGACAAAATGTTGTGCAAAGACATTGACCCAAAGCAAGGGGTTGGTACCGGGTTTGGTGTGGCCGTAGCTGGGTAGCAGTATCAGAAGCAGTAGTATAAAAAGTAAATGTCATGAAACAACTCATTGACAGGCACATAAGGACACTGGTTTTATGGGCCACAGATATGACCAAAATATATGATTTCCATGTGTCCTCGTAAATAGGCATTTTCTTGACTTTTCATGCGCGCCGCACTGGTCAGCAGAGGACTTGCCATGGTCTTCATTTTGTTGATGTTGATTTGGATACGCTCAGCTACGAACTGAACGGACTAATGCAGGTGGGACGATGGGCAGCAGAGCGAGTTCGACTTATTTACGATTTTTTTGGTTCGTAAGAATTTAAATAAAATGAAACTTATGCGTGTCGTTTGCCGTTGCCAGCTGGGATTTTCCGTTTTGCTGTAGTTCATTATATTTCACTCTGTGTGTGGTACAAGTTTACTGTTATGGTGTAGTAAAAGAAGAGGCCTTTTTTATTAATATTTGTAACATTACAGTCTTCCATGTGACTATCAAGATATGTTATAAATGTAATACAATAACAATATAGAAGGTCATAAGATAGGGCTCAGTACGCTCCCTTGAGGAACTCCAAATTGAATACAACACTGTTTTATGGATGTGGAACTTGCGATAACTAACATGTGATTTCCTTATTATATGAAAATTTCGTTAGCAGAACATCGGGGATCGAATCAGGGCAATAAATAATGCACAGGTTTGCAAGAGACAGGAAAACAATTTCATTCATCTACTAATAATTGTACTGGTAGGACACTGATCTTCTGATCCGCTTGGTACCACAGAGGCCAAGTATAAGCTTAAATATGGCGACGAAACGTCGGCATCTCTATCCCTACCTTTAGTTTAAGTCCGAAATCAGTAGTTTGAAGAAGTAAAATACCAACTATTCCACGTAGGGTGAAACCGTCAGAAATTATCACCACGAAGACCGGCTCATTGACTCAGTTGTTTTGAAGCCGAACTCAGTGAACATGAAAGCATATCTTGTACTATCCGGGTCTGCGCCACCAATTTACGGGATTAAGAAGTGGTTTATCGAATTCAGGTCGACCAAAAGAGGTTGTCATGTCACAAATTGTTAATAAATCAATGGAATGATATTAGTTAATCAGAGAATGTAAGTGCGTGCCGTTGTAGGCATCTCAACATGGTTCACATTTTACATGAATATTTGATCATAAAAAGGGTATACGAGTGATTTGTGCTGCGATTGCTCCCACTTCACGTGACCACTTCAAAAGAGTGCTTGGCGATGTTCAGTCGCAAAGCAAAATAGTTTTTGCACCGTTTCAATACCAGAGACCGAGGAACAATCAAAAGAGTGCACTTCTCCTGGTGAATGTACACCCAGAAGCCCAAGGTGGTTCAGTCGGCAACAAGGTCATGAGGAAAGTTTTTAGGCTGACGCAGTATCATTCACATTCTAAAATGATCAACTCAAAATATTATTCGGAGGTGTTGGACAGATTCGACATTGATTTAAAGAAAACACGATTGATTTGATTTCTTTGAATTTTCAACCTTGACTGCGAATCACATCTTTTATGTGCGATAGCGTGAGCCATGCATTGTCTCAAAATAAATTGTGGGATTCCCCAAATAAAAAGTAATAAAATTAAGTTAAAAAGTAAAAAAAAGAAATTCGATTAAAAAATTAATTAACTTTTGTCCATCTACAGGCGGTTTTGGATACCAGAAGGTTAACATATAACTTCGTTAAACAAGTATTCGATAAGGTTTGGATGGATGGACTACTGCAGAAAATATAAGTGCTCCTGTCTGGCAAACATTTTCTACTCATGCGAAGCTTTCTGCAAGGACGAAACTTCTCCGTAGCGGTGAGAGATAGTACACCCACCATGAGGCGCATGAGAGGCGGTGTCCCACATGGGAATGTTGTGACTCCAGTCCCCTACTCCCTAAAACCTTCTGGTATGCAGACAACCAGAGATAAGCAATCGATTATCGCTACTTGCGGGGACGATACCTACAACTACAACTCTGCCTTATTGAATAAACCTGCGGATAAATTGTCCATCTACTTAGGCAGACTCCATTCCCGGGCCAGGCACTTGAACATTGCCATTAACCTTAAGGCAAGGCATCTGTCCGGTTATTACTTATAGTTCAAGCATCATTCCGCAGGTGGATCAAATACGATCAAATACGATATCTCGGTGTAATGATGGACAAACGTCTTACATGTGTACTCCATATAAAGGAATTAGAGCGCGCTACTACCAAAAGCTTAAGAAACTAGAGTGGCTTCTCCGTCCTTCGAACAAGCTATCCATAGCTAATAAGAGGCTCACATATCTGCAGTATGCACCTGCATGGCGTTACGTCATACAATAAATTTGGGGCACCACTGTCGCCGACAACATCAGAAGAGTACGGGCGTGTCAGAACAAAGTACTCAGAAGATTTACGGGTGCCCTTTCTTACGTCCACAACACCACGCTGTACTGGGACATCTTTGTGCCAACGGTTATGGAAGTGAGGGTTATCACAGCAGCCACTATCGCTCAAGACTTTTGACGCAGCCAAATCCGCTGGCGTCCTCCCTCACCCATGTCCCCGCTACACCTACATGATCGCCCCCTAAGGATGAAAAGCCTTTCAGTCATTGCCTTAATGGCTCATAATAGTCGAAGTCTAATTTTTTAAAAGTCACTTTTTATAATCCGACAAATGTTACGTTATGTTATGCAGTTTACTGCGATAACTGTTAACCTTAATTACCAAAAAAAACAAACATGAAAAATTCTGAAAATTGATCGTTGTTTTTTGCCTTCACCGTCATAATTCTGACTGATCAAGCAATGCAGTTAATAACTCACTCAGCTCAAAGTCAATGCAATGGTTTGAACTCTTTTATGCATATGAAATTGACCTGACTAAAGCAATTGCTCAGATTTTATCCATGAGGCCCAATGTTATTGAATGTTCGTTAACATATCTTACTCGAAACTTATTTTATTCAATTTTAAATTTCAGACACGCCTAATGTAAAATCCCCTATTCATAGTAGTCTATGTTCGCGTACTATGTTTTTTGTTAAAGCGCGTCTAATTAGACTACGAACATCTAGTTACATAGTAAATCACATATAGTAAGCTAGGAGTTCTCATGTAATACATTTAGCCGTATAAATGTATTATTTGTCGAGCCACAATATTTGTCGAAACCAGACAGATCCGACCACTTTTTTACACACTATAAATTCGCCATCTAGTTTGTATTGGGAATACTATTTTGTAGACCTTAGATAGGTAGGCTGAAATTTGACTATTGTTTTTAAGGTCCTTTGTCCTGTGGCCCCTGCACGGATTGATGATACACAATATGACAACACAACTATCGAGACACTTTTTGGTGCCGAATTTTTCGTTTTCAAATAAAATCATTCCTAACTCATCATAAATTTCGTTGGATGTCGTCTAAGGATAGTAGCAAATAAAGCCTTTAGAGATAAAAAAATTCCTAACTCTTAAAATATGTCCAAAGGAAGAACGAAATATTTTCAATAAAAAAATTTTTTATGCAACGTTTCGTAAAAAAAAATATAATATCAGTCTAGGTGTATACAGCGCAAAGCGTCTCCTGCTTTAAACTACCCAAAAAAATATAGAAATTTTGCCTTCGCCGTAATCACTTCAGAAACCAATGTTATGCAAATTTATATGGGCGAACTTTCAATATGAGAAAATTTCACTCCTGAGCGCGCTTGCTTTTCAATAAATTCCAACGAGATGTTGCCTCAAGCAAATGTCGAAGAATATTTGCCTACCAATGATGTAGTAAAATTGAGTTGGAATTTAATGAAAATAAGGCTGGAAGTATCAACCGCAACATGTGTTTCCAATTGCTGTGGAAAATTTCAATAGTTCTATTAAATTGGCTCCTGTTATATAAAGGATTTTCAGTATTGCGTAGTATATATGTACTACTAGAAAGGAGATCGTCAGGCAAATATTTCAAACGGTTGGACGTCCTTCAGTGTAATAGCTCTTACACATTTTTCTGATTGCGGTTGTTTCGATTAATTTATTGATTACCAATAATTACTTCATCTCTATTATTCAACAAAAATAACGAAATAGACTTTAATCGATTATGACGATGTCTTATATTATTGGGACTAGAAATATGCATTTTCGCACATTCGAGCATGGCCACATAAAATCTAGATTTAAGGGTAGTTATTGTTGTTTTTTCAAAAACTAAAAACTTGCGACTTCGTCCGCCCATTAAAAATTATCCTATGTGCTACCCAACTCGAGCTCTCTCCCGTAGTTTTTACGTGAAAGCGTAATAAACAAACAAACTTTCACATTTAGTATAATATATTAGGAAGTACGATGAAATACTATCTGCTATAATACTTAGTAATAATTAAGACCTGAAGATGAAATAGTTTTCCATCTTTAAACTAATGGGGCAAATGCTGCCCTGGGGCCCTTGCTTACATAGGCTATCCTTAATTATTTAAACATGTCGGAAAGAAAATAGAATTAACATTTAATATAAACACAGATCAATTTACTAATTGCGATTTGAAACGGACTTCAACGGTAAAATTCCTATCTTGTAAACATACACCTAATACATACTATCTACTTACGTCTATATAAAAATTGTTTTGTTACGAAAATTTCCATATATTAGATGGATCCTGGATTAAACACCTTTCCTTTATTTCCTTTATCATGCGAATAAGTTCGGTTTGATTATATCTCTGTGGTGATACGGGCTCAAAACATTTTCATCTTCACCTATTAATGATAAATACTTACTAAATGTGATATAGCATATACATAACATCTTAATTCCAATAAAAGTCGCAATTATCGCTAGGGATACCTTAATTGAATTGGTTGAGGAAAAAGAAATCTATTGCTTTTCCAATGCAAGTGGTGGCAACACTGTCGTCTTCAGCATCAGAAAACTGCAAGCGTGCATATTATCCATTTGGAGTTAAGCTATTTAAGCAACGCAATCGCGAGTGCTCGGCTCAATCGGTTTGCTTCTTTTTGTCGTCTTTAAAGTATTTGTTCTCTTTTTATAGACGAGTCAACATTTTATAAACATTCAGTTGGTCAAGTCTCGTGTCTGCATTCAACAGTGAAGGTTGTCTTACGCGCAGTGTTTAGTTAAATTTTTCTTGTAAGTGCACAGATTGTTTCGTGCAAAGGCGTTGCCCCTTTTTCGCCCACCGTGTGACGGTTCACGCGCACGATATATTTTTTAGACATAGCGATAATGGTGTCGGTTTTTGTTTATGCAAATACAATAATTAGTGCGTGCACTGCGTGTTACCGTTATCTTGCCCTTTGGGCAAGGCTAAGGCCCTCGTAGCACAAGCAACCGTTATCCAGGCTTCACAAACGGTTTATTAAATAACTTTCATTAGTTGATTGACGAAGACTATTGTTTTGAGCGTCAGACAATCGCAATATTTAGTTATAAATATTGTTTGTTTTTTGCCATGGTATGGATGACGTCGGGCCTTCTCACTCACAGCTTAGACATAAGCTGCTTCGCCGTCTGAACTCCGCGCAACTCTTGCCAGCGAGTTGCAGAAATCCAGTACAAATGATTCTAGTTTGTTTTGCAGTTTTATGGCAACGTCCACCACCACAACTACCACACTAACATTTTCAACTGCAGGTTGCACATCAATATATACTACAGCAACCACTACTTCAAACTACAAAAGCTCGACTCTAACCTCGGGTGGAGCTATGTCCAAAATGAGTGTAGCAACAGCTGCAGCTTTAGCTAAAGACTGCACTTTCCAATTGCCACAAATTAGTAGGAAGCAGAAAGGCGCAATTAAAGCTTCGAAAACGATTTTCAAAAATCAACTACTAACAAAAACCGTGCTGACAACAAAACACTGACTCCACATCAGTGGAGACAACTTGCAGTAATTGCTTTGCAGCTTTATCTGAGGAAGTTGTTGTTTTAATGGAGGCCAATATTCGGTAAATGTTCAGGCGAGCACCCTACTGGCTCAGCTTCTTGTGAGTTACGTTTGAGGGACAGCAACATGTGTGCCACCTGTGGTGAAGATCATATATCCACGTTTAAGAGCTGCAAAGTAAGAATTGACTTGGCCAAAAAGTTAAAGCCAGCTTTAAGATTATCTAGTGACGGTCTTCGGCGTACCGTGCATAACAACATAGAGAGTTCCCATGTGGAGTTCATCCTGAAGCTGTACTTAAAAATGGCTTTTCTTATGCTGACGCCGCGATAATTAACACCTGAAATCACTTTAATAGGAAAACAACACCAAACTTGTCACGTGCAAATGATGTTGGCGAAGACCAAGGTCTCTCCAAAAAGTTTAGTGTCTTGGAAAAAGCTATTCAAGATATTTGATGGAAGCTAACAAAGCCTTATGTGAATTGGTCCAAAAACTAATATCAAAATGATCCAAACAAAAATCGCATTATGGAACGCGCGAAGTATCGCCAAGAACAAGGAAGAGCTTCGACTTTTCCTCATTGCGAACTCTATCGACATTATGCTGTTAACAGAAACACATTTATGCCCTGGAAAGAAGACATATATACCTGGCTACGACATTTATTATGCAAATCATCCTAGTGGCAGCGGTAGAGGCGGTACTGCTGTTATATTTCGAGCTAGCATTATGCACTCTCAAAATGAGCGAATCACGCGTATGAACGTACAAATAACGAGCATGAAAGGTCGAAACGTTAGAGATGTTGCCTTGTATCTTCCTCCCAATGTTTCATGGACAAAGGTTGAACTTGAACAATTAATAAATTCCATGGGAGGCCGTTTCAACGCCGGAGGTGATTTTAACGCGAAGCAATTATGGTGGGGCAATCTAAGATCATGCGTTCGAAGAAGGCGACTGTAAGAGGTCATAGTAGATAGTACATGTTATATCCCAGCAACTGGTGAACCAACTTTCTATTCGTACAGCTAAACCCAGCTGCCTTGGACTTCTTTATTATCAACGGAATTTCAAAAACTAGGCTTACTGCTGAATTAAGATATTAACTTTCCTCAAACCATTTGCCAGCCGTAGCTAAATTGCATCAGACAGCAAAAATCAAGCCTAAAAACAACGACAGCTTCCACCCGGCTCTTCTATCCATACTTTTAAAGGTGAGTTGAACAGGAATTTTTACTTGCTGTATCTATCTTTATTTGGAACATCAATCAAGCCACTGCTTAGGCCGCTTAAAAAATTGCGCAGTCAACAAACCAACGACATACAACTCTTCTGACTCCAACAGCTGTTGCCCTACTGAATTTAAAAAGACGAGTTAGAAAAGAATATGCCAGGACGGGAGAAGAACGGTTGCTTCAAATTTCTAAGGGACTGTCTAATCGACTGCAAAATGTGCTTGCTAGGGATTGGCAAGCATAAACTAACACCATGCTGAATAACGTAAGCCCAGACAAAACTACCAACTATGCCCGGTGGAAGTTAACAAGCCGATTCAAGAGGCAAGTTATCCCGAAGGCCCCCATTAAGGATTCAAGAGGTGGCTGGTGCTCCTCAGGTCAGCAGAAGGCTGAGGCCTTTGCGGATAGTGTGGAGGAGAGGTTTACACCGGTAGATTTGACGGCGAACTTCATGAAAAGACACACAGAAATATCCCTGGAGGCACGTTTCCAAATGTCCAAGCCTGTAAGTCCAGTGACGTTGCGAGAGATCAGGCTACAAATCAAGTAGTTAAATGGTAAAAAATCGCCTGAAGAGAACCTCCTTGATAACAATGCCATTAAATCGCGTCCAGTCGCTTGGCAGTTATCTGAACAATCTTCTGTCCATCTGTGTGATTGTTGATGGCACCAAATCTTCTAATAGACAAATCTGCCCTGGAGTCGCGTAGAAACTTACCAGGACCCTCCCTCTATACCTTATATACAGCAGACATGCCAACACCTAACTCTATATCTTTTATAGACATGAATGACGTTCTCATAGCCACATACGACGACGACACCACTGTACTGACTAGAAACCGTCTTATTAGTGATGCTGCAAGGGCGCTCCAGGAGTATGTACACAGTTTTGAGATGTGGGCCAAAAGGTGGAATATTGGCATAAATGTAAACAAATGTGCAACTGACATATTTACTACCAGACCAGCGACTTGTCCAGCCATTCCCATGCTGGGTTATCCAATAAAACACGAACTACCACACAAATACCTGGGAGTCTTATTAGCCAGAAAGCTCACTTTTGCAAGACATTTTACAATGGTAAAACAAACAGTTCTGTCCAAAGTAAAGAAAATGGCTCGGCAACTTTCCCAAAAAAACAAGTTTTCCCTAGCCAACAAAGTTGCTATTTACAAAATTATATTGAGCCCAATCTGGAAGAATGCGATGCAGGTATACACGCCGCCAAAACCTACTTAAATAAAATACGAGTGGTTCAATGCAAAATATTAAGGAGAATTTGCAATGCTACATGCGTACATAGGATATTGAAAGGGATCTAGGAGTCCCTAAAGTCGGGAGGATAAGAAGACTAAAACGATGCCACCCAGAGGATCTTCCTGATAGATACCCTCTCTTAACATATATTTTTAAGTTAAAATGTAAATTTAAATGCATAACTGGTAAATTTTAATTGACAACTTCTGTATAGACATTAGTTTTTTGTTAGTTTAAGCTGCCAATAAAATAGGTAGTATTTCACTATTTAAAGGAAAATGTGTAAAAATTGTAAATCAATACATAATATTTACAATAAAAAAAAATTATTAGAATATTATATTCAATGTTACAGAAGGTATTGCTGTTTTATAGTAAAATTGTAAGACTACAGTTGAAATGGCTTAAGTAATACTGAACATGAGCGATGAATGTTCCAGGGGACGCTCAATGGATGACGCGCAGTGTATATAGTCAACAAATAATTACTAATACCCACAAGTGTAATCATAAACCTTCCCAACAATAGAACGCAATATAATTTTAAGTCCGCTCTGCCTTTTTCAATCGTAAAGGAAATACCCTTAGTATGTCATACCTAAATTAGGAAAAGCAATCAGAGTTAAAAATAGCTTTTTGAAACAATAATGTATTATATTATACATAATAGTTGCACATGCAATACTTTGTTACAACACTTAAATGTATGTTATACACACATACCAAACTTTGGCAAATGTGGCAAGCTGCTGTAGATAATTGAGCATTAATACATCATATGATAGCAGCCGAACATCTGTCACCCAACAAAACATCTCAATTTCTGTAAATCTTTTCGTAACAACATACAATAATGAACTTCAATTATAATTACATTTCACAGAAACCTAACATTCACTGCCTTTGCTTATGGTTTATGAACTAAAGTTAAACTTAACTAAAATTCAAGAACGGAGAGTAAGAGTCTTAGTACCCCTGTGGTAAAATTCGCCTGTGCTTCCACTTCATTGTCAATTGAAAATCTCGCAGATATGCCGAAAACACAATTGCGGATCAACGCCTCCAAAAAACAAAGTCGGGCTGTTACAAAATGGTTTCTCTATTACACTACTGAACTAATTGCCATCAACGAAGCAATACAAATGATCGCTGAATGTTCTGATTAGTTATCCGAACAGCAGCCAAATCAGATTTCAATACGACTTTCATGTACACGCACAATGCCAGAATGCTGGTAGTAACTTATTATTATCGAATGTAAATTTACCCAAACTTAGCCCAACATGCTGTCATAAGGACTAAAATAATGAAGATACAAACTCAGCTTTAGTAAAATAAATATGTAGATTATTACCACAATCATTGCACGATTAGAAATTAGACATCCTCGTGTAAAATACATGAGGTGTGTCTAAACTTAAATTATGATAAATGTGTTCTTAAGATACTATTTTTGAATTTATTTTATTTATTTTTTTGTGTAAATATTATGACTATATAAAAGTAGTTAATTAAAATTTAACAGTTATTCATTTAAATTACATTTTAACCTAAAAATATATGTTAAGAGAGGACTCTCTCAAGGAAGATCCTCTGGGAGGTTATTTTGTATGAAATGAAAGAAATTTCAATAAAAAAATATTGCATACCCTAAGGGATAAATTGCCCATACTGCAGTCAGTGTAGCCAGTGCTATATACGAGTATCTTAAATAAGGTTTCACTGTACTTAAATAATTAAACAATTGAAAAGAGAGTCTGCAAGGCAGGTATATTGCTATACGTATGAGGAGGCCAATGGCACAGTGCTGTGTTATTACAATAGCAGTGACTTTCATATCCCCAATCCTCTACGATTCGGTAGGTGGTACTTATTGTTGGGTTTGTTGCTAAGACATCCTTTAAATTGGTTTTTTCATGTCATAGTAAAGTGTTCATTAGTGTGACTGGGTCTACCCGTAGGCTGCAGTAAAATAGTTTTCTAAGGCAGTGTCTTACCGAAGTGTGATTTGATTAATTCAGATCTACGGGGTAAACTTTTTCGGAGACTTTAAAGTGGTTAAATTTATTCCGAGTCAACAGAATAGTATTTTGACACGGCAGTCTTCATCAAAATCATACAGTATCTTTTCTTGACTTACTTCATGACTTTTCACCAAGTTAAACACTTTTCGTCTTAATCGAAGCTCGGTTGACTGCAATGATAACACTTTTCGATATCAACTGAAGAGCGTTTGAGTTTTATTAAGCAGCCCTACTGTATTTAACCAAAACAGATATATTCTGAATATAGATATTTCTGATTAACAGTTGTATTCGTAATATTGTAGAAGTCCGGGTCTGCAAAGGCAGGTAATTCTAATTTGCAATATAAATATCACACACCACGTACTTTGCAGTCTCGAATCTCAACGTTGAAAGACGCATAGGCCCGTAACTATTACACAACTCGTAACCTACGTGTATATGTTGCCATCATCGACCCTCAAGCATCAATTCTTGTATTTATGCATGGAGTACGCTGATTTCATCTTCCACTAAATGCGGCACTACGTGAGTTGATTATGTTAGTCACGCGCGAATGCCGAAAGACAATCATTCTGTAGGTCGGTTGGTCGGTCGGTCGGACGGTCGGTGAACCCGATGTGCTTCTCGTCCTCTATTATTCCCACAAGAGTTGCTTAAAGGTTTTGTTCGCAAACCTTGGCCACTACTTAATTCATCGCATTTGATGAGAATTTTATGCTGTAGGGATTTTTGCGACTCTCGCCATTTCTCCACATTTGTGTTGTTATTGGGTGTTTTCTGGCAAAATGGCAAAATGATTTTGCATTATCTGATAGCTTCATGGTTTGTGTGACTGTGTGTCCTTTTTTCGTTAGCGGTTGCCATAAAAAGTCAATGCATGCTAAATGCTTGCGTGACATGCTCAGAAACTTGGCAGGAGGTCTTGGAGCTATGCTATCGACTACCAGTGCCATTGACCATTGCGAGGATATGTCAGAGAGTTCGTAGTTCATTTGTTTATTCATCGAACAGCGAATCGTAAAAATTATGTTGATGACTCATCAGAATATAGCATTTATTTTATGGGTTCCAATTGTCACCTACCTCCGGCTGCCCTTTGTTGCTCAATTCAATCCCGTTTCGCGCTCTCTGACCACTCAGCTTCAATTATTGCCAGTGTAATGGTTTCATACTTATTGGCACACTGGCATTACAAATGTGAATTGAATGCTTAAGAATCTTTTCCATTTTGTTAGAGAACTGAGTGTATTATTAATGATGCCAATAGCTAGTATCCATTTAAAGCCCTTACTCAGTTAATGCTCATGATTTTTTGTGGGTCGAACATCAATTGCTGTATAGAAGAAAATGATAAGTTACTTTGATGTCGATAAATTGTTATAGTAATCTATGTTTCATTTCTATTTTTGAGAGTTGATCTCTTCAAGACAAGCTGTATGACTTAAATTTGCTGTGACACTAGAGGGATCCAAAGTCTTTCTTACTCATGCTTGGAATAACGTTCTCAAATCTTCTAATCGGTTCAATCTCTCTTACTATATCAAAGTCTTACTAAGCTGTTCTTGTGAGCCTTGCCTATCCGATGGCAGCTAGAATTTATCACTTCATCATTGCTAAATGCAAATGGTTCAGTGTCATTGAGTCAACATTGAGTAATATGCAATCAAATTCGCAGCAATACTATTGTGACCAGAAGCCTAGTCGGAAATATTCAGTTTTACAGATTCCTTTACACTTTGCAACAATGAAAAATTTATCTATTATGTTGAGAAAAAAAAAAAATGCGGCTCTCTTATTAGAAATTCAGAAAATTATTTTATATACATTAAAATTAAATAGAATCAAATTAAATTACTGGCAGAGGCTCCGACGCAGTGCGGGATTTGTGTAGAATGAAGGTGTAAATGGCCAATGCCTTTATGCAAAATATTATGTGCTCGCGTCACCGACATTAAGTGGGAGAAATGACCAATTTTAAATTTGCGAATCCCGTCAAAAGTTTTTCTATTGTCGATATAACAATGGATTTTGTTGCGTATTTTTATTTTACTTTACTCCCAATATTCGCCCAGCTGTGAGCTTTCAAAGCACTTTAATCACTTTGTAAATTACCTCTGCCATTTCTTCTATCAAAATTACCATATGTTTGCGCAGACTTGCTCAAACATACTCAAAATAAATATAAAAATTTACAATGTTGGTTAACAGTTCACCACAGTCAATTGTGCGGTAAGTTTACAACATATATAACACATTTACTTCGTTTCGTGAAGACCCTTATTATTTTATTAGTTTTATATATAAAATATCTATAAAGAAAGTCCTTTTTTTAGCCCATCTCCTTGAAGAATCATAGCTATTATTATATTGAGCCTTTCAAACTTTTTAACATTTTTTCCAGATGCAGCGAGTCTTAGTTATGGGGCGCGCATGGTATTGGTTTACAACACATTGCTGCCAGCGTGATGGTATCATTTTAATTCCTTTGTGTTCGTTGCGTCCAAATCACTTTCAAATTAACACAAAACGCAGACAATTTGCGCAATAACACTGAAAATTGTGGACAACATCAAACATTTGGGAATATAACCGAACGCAGTGGTTTTCAGCATACTGCAAACAGTTGGCGATGAACAAATAAAAACATTGAGCTGTGAACAATCCACATAGGCGCACTGCCACACGATGGGCTGACGAGAGGTGCTAGCAGCGGCATGAAAGCGAATGCGAAGGGCACACAACCGAAAAATAAAGACACGCATGCAACAACTAGCATGACAACTAGAATTTAAGATCTAATCAAGTGGCGTGCAACGTAATCACTTTTTCCAACTAGAGACCACCGCCACGGACATGGTCGATACATCAGAGCTCAAATGCTGTCGTTTCGTTTCATTCGAACCCAATCGCATCGCATCGATGCCAGGCAATTCAAAATGAAGCCTCGGCGCTGAACAATCATAAAAATCAGAATTGTTATGGACAGTGCAACCGTAGTAGTGGATTGAAGGGGTATCTGAGGATTTTAATTGCCTGGCCTGGGTTGTTGGAAATGTGACTGAAGTGTTGCTTCACAGTTGTGTCCTCGTATTTTCGGTATCCACGGCTTGTCAACACAATTGTGAAACATGCTCCCCGTACTGCCATGTACGAGTGTTCGATGTGGTTGAGTGGGGTAATCACTTACCCACGACAATCAACCATAGCGAACATATCAACAACAACAACAAAAACAACAACAAATTACGCCGCCAAAAGCATGTTCTAATCCAATCAAATTCCGAATTGCGGTTGCTGCACAATTGGATACGCGAACAGAGGCGAATTTCAACATGACGCCATCGAATCCGGTGATGGGCACCGGCTTTCGATCGGTCCAGTGTTAGTTTATGAACTGAGCAATGTGAGTTTAGTGTCAGCAGCATATGATAAGGAGCGGGTTCTGAAGAGCAACAATGTACACGTATTTCAATGTGGCATTTGTGACATTCCTTGGACTAGGCTACAATAGCAGCTCTCATATTACAGTCATAGTCTTTCCAGAGGTTTATTTTTGAAGTATCGACAACGATTTTAACATTGCCATTTCGACCTTGAATTTGCTTTGGCACACACTTTTTGTATAAATGGACATTGTCAAGAGCTCCTTTGAGGTTGTCGTTACAAGGGCGATTTCTTGTCCGCAACGAGATGTGTGGGGGTGGGGGGGGGCGTACAAAGTCAAATTCGGCAATTCACCAATGCAAAATAAGCGAAAAAACACCACCGATCAGCAGCAAGTTCAATTTCTTCCTAATTTATTACAAACCTTAACTTCTAATACCAAGACAAGAGTGTAATCGATAAGTGCTTTTGTGAGCACAGAGTGTGTAGATATAACCTGGAAGTTCGAACTCTGCTCCAACAGAGGTTCAATTGTAAATTCATATACAAATGGAATTAATAATGTCATTAATATTCAGAACTCATCATTATAATATACTAGCACGGACCCGGCGCGTTGCTGCCTTCGGTGCGTCTCGCTCTTCGGATATTCCTGCAGCTCTTGGCTCTATCTACTACGGCGATTTTCTCGTTGATCTTCCAGTTTTTGAATTTTCTTTCATTAGAATATTTGAACACTTCGACTTTGTACAGTTTGAATAGCACTGCCGGCAAACTAAATTCTCAGATGCTGCTTTGTTGGGTTTTATTTGTATCTGCACAGTTTGAGAAGCATCCGAAATTTGAGTTGGTCTTAATATTTAGAGATTTCGACGATTTTTTCGCACCAACCTTCACAGTTACCATCTAAAGGCTATTCTAGAGATTCCCTGAAATTTTTATTATAATCGATCAAGCGGTGTCGACGTCCATAACGGACCTTGTTGTGACATCTTTATTTATTTCTGCAGAAACATATCAAATCCCCTTCCCTTTGAGAATCAATGCGGTAGTGTCCTGAGCCCAATACTGTGCTCTCCGGCTTCATATTAAGAGGCATGCGGTATCTCACAACACTCTTTAACTTTCAAAGTATTGACCATTTCATTGTCTGCTGCTTGTCTACGTAAATATTAATGTTGCCATTTGTAGTTTACTACTCAATTCTTTTGTACCTGGAATACATAGTTCAATCTTGCAAGAGCCAAAAATTCGGCTTAAGTTTTAGTTTCCCAAGAAGAAAATCTTCCCCTCGTGTGTGCTTGACATACCGTTACACTCGTATAGTCAATTTTACGTGTTATATAGTCAATTACGCGTTACCAAGAAGACGTACCCTTGATCTGCCATACAAATTCTATTCGGATTCACGTATAAGCCGCGTAGAATATGAGGCCCTTAATGAAACAAATCGTAAATTGGTCAAAATCACGACACTTACTTCGGAAGTGGGAAATTGCTTCATGCGGTGTTTAGGCAATGAAAGTTGGTATCTGAGATGATATTATGGCATGCTGCCCATTGCGCTAACCAGGCTCCACATAAGGGTTTTCTACACAATCCAATTTCCTTAAATATAAATTTACAAGACGTTTTCTCAGCAGATACTTGATATTTGTAGTTCCTCTGTCGTCGTTACTGGTATGTCCATAAAAACATTTAGATACTACTTGAATTGCCTGCTTCAGTGTACTCGAATGCACTCGAAAGTCTTGCAAAATGTTTAATTCGAAAAACTGGCAAATGCATAAATTCCGTTTTAATTAGAAAATTAGCTGAAAATATGCGACTCACGTTAATCGCAATTGGAAATGAATGGCGGATGGACGGGGAGAATTGCAGCACTCAGGGCTGATGACGCTCGAATGCTTGCAGTCTCATGCAATAACCACGAGATACAAACGAGTGCCTGAATACTCAACTGCACAGCTGAGCCAAGGCAGCAGGCAGGCTGGCAATCGGGCAGGGTGCTATGCGATGTGCTGGGATATCCTTGCTTGAGGTTTGAAGCGAGCAGGCGACCGGAGTGAGCACATGTCGTACAGTGACAACGGCAAATCAGTGCAAAAACTCGAAAGGGCTGCCCCGTGGGAGACGATGTTTGTTGTGTGTTATGTGGGGCGTGGTAAATTGTATGTGCCTCGGTGTGTGCGACAAATGCCGTTATAATTATTTATATCGTAAGCACATTTTATGGTGTCGCAATTTTAAAATGCAATTAGATGCGCGCACACACACTACAACAACAACAAAATTCTTAATGGACTTTTGTCATTTGTGCAAGGCACAAAGAGAAGTAAAAATTCCAACAAAAAATCTCAAATCCGATATTCATAAATACCAGCGAACATAAGCGGTAATGTTGGTCATAACTATACGCAAAAAGAAAGAAGAAGAAAATGAAGCTCGAAACTGTCATTGGCGAAGCTGCTTGAGTCGTTGTCGCTTGGTTCTGTGTGAAGGTAGTAGTAGTATTAGGGGCGAAGCATAACAAGTCAGAAAGAAAAACCCTTAAATGAAAAGGGATTATTTATACTGTCGTATTTTGTGTTTACGGCATACAGCAGTCGTCGGGAATGCTTGAAGTTACACTGTGCAGAGCAGAGAGCGCACCAATGGCAACACAGACAACAGGACAATGACAACGATGAGGATGACGACGATGATGATGATATGCTGCAAACTTCAAATCATTGCAAAATAGCAAAATAACTAACGTCATAGATAAATTTCCGACGACTACGTCAGGCCAGCACTACACCACTTGCAGAACACTAAGCTCACGCAGGAGTCGCCTGCGCTTGTAGCATTTCGTACTGCACATCGCAAAATTTATTTCCCTTTTCAACGCTGAGGACTGTGGTATTTTTGTTCTCAACTCGAGTGAAACAAAATATGAGAAGCACGAAAAAAAACAATCAAGAGAAAAATTTGCGCCAACAGATGAAGTGGCAGCAAAGAAGTTAAGCAGAGCAGCGCCGTTAATTTACAGGAAACTGACAAGTGGTGCAGCCATTACAAGCAGGGACAATTTGAGACAGTGAAAGAAGGAGATAGCGCCATACATACATACAGAAACGAAAATACAGAAAGAGGGGAATAGATGAAGCTACTAATACTATGAGAGCTTATCGTGGTGGAAGGATAACAATTTTAAACATCCAGAGGATCACGGCAACCACGCCATGCTTCTTGACAGACAAGTGACCCAAAGTTCGATGGAGAGGTATGGGTACCTTTGAAGAGAGGAATGAGAACTGTCAGCAAAAGAGATCATGTGTAACCAATATCTTTATTCTGTTAGTCGAGAAGATACTGATGGGTTGATTGCAAGTTGCGGGCATTGTTGTAGATAAACCGCGGCTTCCCCAGCAGCAGTAGCATCAAAAAATTAAAAATAAATTGCATTGCTTGCCTTACAGTTTAAGAATAATAAAACTTACTTTCATGCTACACAATTTAACTCCTCAAAAAAAGAGCAAAACAGATTTTGCAAAAAATACTCTCTCAAAATTTGCTTCACTCGCACCTTGGAATGCAATGCAGAAATTATAATAAAATAATAATTAAAAAATAAAAAAAAAACAACTCAAATTTGCATAGAAAGTCGCCAACAGTCATTATATTACGTCAAGAACATTCAAGATGTTACAGTGTAAAAATAATAGAGGCACATCTGAGTTACTAAAAAAAAAAAATTTATTGAGAACCAAAATAACCAGAATTCAAGTTCAATAAAAGATTTCAAGTTTACTTTTGTCTATGGTCTGAATATCCAACATGTCTGGCGATGGTTCTTTGCTGGTTTAATATACCAGCTCCAGCGAACATTCGCTCAGACGGAATAGAAGTGCTGATAACAGTCAAGTGTTTTTGGGCGAGATGATACATATGGGGAAAGTAACCTTTTATAGTTTTCAAAATTTTGAGCGGGTTATTGTGTAGGATCAACGGCATTCTGAAGTGGGCAATTACTTCTAAGTTATAACCTTTTTCTGGTTTATGCGGTAGTCCCATGCGTTGATGTCGATTTTTCAATAACTGTAGGACTATTGAATTGTATGTGCAATGTGAACTGTATCACGGCTAAGGCTTAGCTCAGATATAAAATTTTTAAAATTGTTCGAATGATCGCTTAAAAATGCAATCCTAAAATAAACGATTGTTTGAGTTGTTTTAGAGCCAATAATCGATTATAATCGATGAATCGATTTTTTTTCTACATCCCTACTTTTAACTTAATCATGTAGATACTTTACAGTAAGCAATACGGTTGCCTCTCAAATTATGGCAATGATGAATAAAAATAACGATCGTCTTTGAACAACAATATCACTTGTGAGTATTTTATTATGACTTTATAGAACCGTGACTTAAAATAAACCATATTTTGGTTATATATAAAATATAACCAAGACGGTATATTTTTGAGGCATGTCGAAGTTTTTCTCCTTCTTGTTCGATCACTACTGCACTGTAATTTGCTATTGAACTGTGATTCTCTGTTAGACACTGTTAAATTCTAATTGTGCCTTTTGTGCTTCTCACCGTATATATATATATATATATATATATAGATATATATATATATTAGTGTTGATCGTTAGATATTTGGTTCTGCGCATTGAAGACGCTTCAATTTTAACCCAGTACATTTTCCCTTACACCTTTTGGAAGTGAATATGGGAGTGATCTTTTATGAGGTTCTATCAGATAATCTCTGTGAGCAGCAGAAAGCCCGATAGTCCAATTAGTTATTTTATCTTTGAGTTCTTCTACTGATTGAAAATAAATACTCTGTTACTTTCAAGTGGACTACGTCAATGTGTGCTAGAGCATTAGTAACAATGTCATACTCATTAACACTCCGTGACGAGTTGTATATAATATAATGTCATGTAATGCAGCTTGCAACATAAATAATGAAACATCGGACAGCAACAAAGCTGTGTATTAAAGGAGGCGAGTTCGTCGGTATGCATGTCAGCGAGTTTCGAAGCTTTCGAGTTAGGCAGTTAAACCTTACGCTAGATATTCCTAGTGATCGAAATCTGTCGGAATCACTCGGGTCCCACCACTAGTAGGGGTAGTTCCCATTAAAACTGCATATTCGAATTCAAATCATTAACAAAAATTGTATATGACAGTTTAGGTCTCTGTAAGGTGTAGCTACTAAGGTGCGCTTGTGTATTCTAAGGGCGTGTGTTGAAATCATACCGTTAGTTTCCAGTTTCCAAAAAAGCTGTGATGTTATAAGTGTCGGCAATGATGCAACCAACGTGTCCACTTCAGAAGCCGGATGCACAGGGGGTGTAGTGCGGAGCAGAGTGCATTGCCAACATATACAAATGCATCTCTGTGGGCACTACTTTTCAGGCGCTCTTCACAATTCGGCCTGTGGGAATTTGTTTTTCTCTTCTTGTCGTTAATAATAAATAAACATGCCGGCAAGCAAAGGAGCAGAGCTCTACCTGCGCTTCGGATGGGTCGTTGGCCATCAGGGACAAAAGGTATTCATGTCTCGTGGTGTCGCGTGGACACGAAAAGCGCATTTTAATGGACGGAATGCAGCGATGCTCTCACATTACGTATATAATTCTATGTGTGTCTGAAGGTTTCTGTGGCACTGCTTACATCAACGCCACGCCCACAGATGGCTGCCTGACTGCCTAGTTGTACAGTTGGCTGGTTGGGTCATTTTACGTGCGCACCAGCAGTTCGTTGCGTCGTTCGTTTGCTGTAGCTCGTCCATCTTTTGATTTAGCACCGACATAAAAATGATTTATCAGTGACATTAAAATAATGCACACTGTGGCGTATTTTATGTGCGAATGAATTTTCGCGCCTTTTTGTTCGCTAGTGGTAACAACTACCTCTCTCGCTGGCGTTTCCATTTTGTTGCAGTTGCCGTCGCCATTGCTCAAACACTAGTAGCTCGCAAACATCTGTCCTTTCGTTCATCGTCAGTCTTTTGTGCCGTTGCTGTCAGTTGAAATGCTTTAGTGCCGCTATGTATGATTCTGCTTTGCTCCAAACGCAAACCCAATCCTGATTTCTCATCTCCCAATAGCAGGCGAGTGTGCCACAAATGGAAGCTTGAATGCCATGAGTCAAGCACTCGTTGCTCTCTTGCTTACAACTCTCACCAACTCACCAACTGAGTGGTTAAACGCTTCCATTTATGAAATTTTAGGAATTGAAGCGATACACTTTTCATAACTGCACTGCCAGAAATCATATAGTAGTATAGTTGTGATGAAGATCCTCAGACAACAGGTTAAAAGGTGTTTCTGTTTTCACAAGTTCCCATTTGAAACAGGAACTCTAAATGCATTTTTTCCTCCAGATACAAAGAATTCCCAACATCTGAATAAAGGTTTCCCGAGCCCCGTATTTCAACTTTCCCACAGTTATGTGTAAACAGCTTCTCAGCGGCTCACTTACGTACATTACGAAGGTCCAAACGCTCAAATTCCTAAGCCTTGGAACTATGACATCATCATTTGAGCTGTCATTTTTATTATAATATATACGAGGCCTTTTGTTTGTCCAGCGTTTTCGGTAAAGCAGACAGTTTTAAGTTTGCTTTCTTTCTGATTTAAAATCCAGTGCGAAAAGCTCTGAGTTAATAACACACTTTATAAGAGAGGATTTTCAATCACAGTTAGTCTCTGCCTCAATCTCTACATCCCTCTCCAACCCTCTATCACTTTACTCATGCTTTGTTAACGGTAGGCACAAAATCCAAGTCGCTATTCTTATCATTGTAGTTAATATTGTATATTAAAGCCTCATAATAAGTGTTTCTTTGAAAGGCTACATACTTGTACAAAATTATATGATTTAAACTTAATATTGGATTAACGAAATAACCAATTCAAATTAAAGTTCCCTCACTCAGAACGACTTCAAGATAAGGTAAGAGTGAAGAAAGGAAAGTGGAATACTACTGTGAAAAATACTGTGTGATAACTATGAAGTAATATTTTCCCAAACTTTCCAGTGTACATTCGCTAACTATTCTGTGTTGTTTGTGTCCACTAACACGGGCTCCCACATGAGGAGCTATCATTTGCTGAGGAGGCGGAGAGGAGGGGAAAGAAAGGTTGTGGCCACACACAGATGGACATGGAACTCATTAGCTCTTGAAACGCCCGGTTAGCGCTCGGTGCAAAAAAGGGGCATTATGAGATTGGGAGAGTGCGTGTAAGGGAGTGAGTGAGGAAGACAAAAAGAAGAAGAAAAACTAAATTGGTGGGACACAAAAACAAAGCGGCGCCGCTGCTGATTGGGGCACGCTAACATCAACAGAAAGCGCACACTGATGGGGGTCGTGGTTTTGTAGATGGACGTGGACGTGCAATGCTTTTGTGTGTTAGTTGGCAACGTCAGCATAATTTCCTGATGCTAAATGCCAAATGCAGGACGAATGAATGGACAGACAGACAGACAGACAGACAAAGAGACAGATAGTGGAGATGAGAAGACCTACACGAGCGAGGCTGATGATGAACGAAACCAGCTGCCGCTGAGAACGTTGAGTGGGTCAAAACCAAGGTAAATAGGTACAGCAGCTTGAACGGGTTGACGGTTATGGAGGTTCAAATAATGCGACGCATTGCGAGAAGAAATGGCAATTTACCTGAGCACATATACACACCTGTTTTTGGGTAATTTATCTCGAAGAATTATTATTTCAAATATTTCGAGTGCGGATGTGTGCAGCTAGGAGGCTGAGTGCCTCCGAGGTGGGTTGGTGGGTAAGCACGATTTGCAGATCATACAGTACGTATTCATATGTACGACGGATGTGGACAATTGGTTGTCCCCAAGTGAGTGAGGGAGCGAGTGTAACAAAGAGAGAGATGGATAGAGGAGAACGAGTGAAATAAAAGGATTTCAAAATGGTCATTTGATATGAATTATGCGCGTTTGTGCAATTACACAAACGTTCCAACAACTCATGCCGCATTATACTTCCAACGCCCTCCATTCCTTGAGGGTTTGGTGGCACTGAGCAGGATTCAGCTGCATTTAAGCTTTGCTTTACGCCTGACGATATTAATCGCGTTGCGTCCTATCCGTTCGGTCAGTTTTACATATCTGAGGAAAAATATGCTTTTGTGTATGGATGTTCCTCGCTGCCTCCATCCCATCGACTGAAATTGGCTTTTAGACTATCATAAAGAATTTTCCACAATTTATTGTTAAATAATTAATTCAGCTACGCATCCAATGTGTTCAATTTAAAGTCCTCGTCGGTCACTATGAGATCGTAGACTGGGCTAAATAATTTGGGAGTATATAATTATTCAGCTTTCGTAATGGTTAATCGAAAAATGCTGCTCAGCCAGCACTTGTCCCATTTATGCAGAAAGGTGATAATCGGATGGAGCCAGGTCTGGAGAGTACCAGGGAGCCATAGTACGTATAATCCAGAGCATTGTCTTATTTTCAAAGTGATTCGGCCTTGCAGTCGATGGGCCAGCTTTGCCAGACGATAACCAAGATTTTTTTGTTTAGGATTTTCGAAATAAATCCATATTTCATCATCCATTACCATACATTCCTGCGATTCTGCATCCACATCGGTCTACCCGAACGCTGACTGCCTTTCACAACAAAATCACAAGTTTTAAATTTCTGAGACCACTTCTCATATGTTTTTATGCTTGGAGCATGCTCTCCGTAAGTTTCCACCCGCAAACGATAAGTTTGAATAACCTTTTTGTGTTGATTAAACGAGAAAATTATTGCATGCCGCAAATGCTCTTTTTCAGACATGATGAAGCTTGACATATTCACAGAGCTCTAACACAATAGTTCTATTATTTAGATATTGTTTTTGAAGGTTAGTAACAGTAAAATAAACTGTATTAAAGTATTTCAAATCATATTATTCAACATATGGCGGTAACTGCACACATATTTAACACTAGGTTTTCTTCACTCTTTTTTTCAACACTAAATTTTCTTCTCAACCCTCAGACAAAATAACTTTGAAAATAAGGAAACAAAAAGTGCGCTTTTTTTATTTTACTTTTTACTTTTAAATTTATCCGTGTTTCATTTAAACATTATAGCGTTCAGCTATGAACAATTAGGGCTACCGACATCTGTTGGAAGAACCAGAAAAAACATTCCGCTACATCTCATATATAGGACGATATTGGTTAAATGGAACACAGTAGGCAATCGTTCCTAGTACCATGTCTTATTGCAAAATCGAATCCCGTCATGAGATTTGAGTAAAGACACACTATAAGTTATATTATATTTTCTGTGGCTCTCATACACCGATTGCATCACAAATTGTTTTATGGCGTCCGAAGCCACAAAATCGATAAAACCAATGAATAGTGGAGATCGCCATGCATTTCCCTTCAATAATCGTGACTTAAATAAAAAAATTCAACTCAAATGGAATCGTTCTCGAATCTTGTTAACCGCCAACAGCTTAGATGCAGAGATTAAGAGAACTCCTGCCAGGTTGTACAATATAACTCCAGTGCTTTGGAAATAAACCTTAGATGTTCGAACAGTTTTCGACCGTATCTGGCGATCAGACTTTTTTTCCTAACTTCTAACCGGGCCATTTATTATATAAAGTGCGAGGACAAAAAAATAATAATAATAATGTGCCACACCTATATAAGCACACTATTGAATTAAAACGGCTGCACAAAATAGTAGGAATCAAGTTTTAAAACAATTGGGGACAATAACGTATTTAATTATTTATATGATACCAAACAAAACCAAACAGGAGCAACAACAACAACAACAACAGCAACAAAGCAGCAACGACACATGATAAGCCATTTATTCTAATTCTCTTTTCATTCTCCACTCATTATCCTACGCTTCAGACCCACAAGCCAATGCTTATCCCCTCTACGTCTATCAAGCGCCATCAACTTGAATTCCGTTTCACTTTTTTTGGACTTACACCTCGCTAAATAAGTTTCACTTCAATAATGTAATATCGATATTGTTTGAGTCGTACTTTCGTGCAGCCTGCTAATACCCTTCTTCCACATAATACCCTTCTGTACAACAGAGCTCATTATTATTAGTGACAGTAATGACATATGTTGCCGATGATGACCTCTTGTTAAGTGGTTTAGTGACCCTACAGTAGTTTCAAGCTGTATAGCTGGACCTTCTTCTGGTTGAAGAAGTTAAACAACTGTGCCAATGCGGAACAAAATTCAATTCATCAACCCTGAATTGTTTCACCCTAAATTACACGATATGGCCCACCTGTGTGCAAGAACCCAGCTGCTATTCCATTGTGAATTACGTAGGACTGAGGATGAAAAGCCGTGTCATCCAAACTTTACTTCAGCACAGATATTGGATTTGAAACTACAAATGATGGTTGACCCCAAGTGCCGAAATTTAAGGTGAACCAACAAAATAAACTATTACTCTACGACTTATGGAAAGTATTAAGTGTAAGCTGTTGAATATATATTTCGATAACTTTCTCATACATAACTATGAACAATATAAGGGGATAATGTGAATTCTACCCCAGACTCTAATCAGAATTAAATTTTTTTTTATTTCGACTCGAATTTTTGATTATTTTTGATGAACATATAATTAACATAAAAAACTATACTCCTTGAAAAAGATTCCTTATCTCTTGAAGATATGGTTGACACATAAAAAGTTAAACTACTTAAAAAAGGACTAAGTTAAGATACAGTTTAAGTAAAATTAATATGAAATCTGTGTCACAAAACATGCAGATCATTTAACGGCCCATTAAGTGTGAAGCCTGTTCAAGACGCAAAAGCAATACGCTGACTCTATTAAGCGCCTTCGTGCGAAAGAACGCGGTCTAACCCGACGACCGCAATGAATATTAATGTGGTGTCATCGTTCTTTCGTCAAATTATCTCGAAGCTTATGGAAGCAGATTCAGTAGCAGACGGGAGCAGCGGAAACTCGGCTCTAGTACAAGAATTGAACGTAACACACATCCTTGGGTTAGTTTTGTAATTGTTGCCAAAGCATAGAGTCCACACAAGACAAGGTAAATAAATCAACGACCCTTTTCCCAAGTTGATGTCGGTAATTTGTTGCTTTTGCTGTTGTTCTTGCCTTGCATTTCATCAAACTCTGCTACCGCACAGGTGATGTAGCAATTTCCAACCCCCGGCGTGTCCCGCCGTTAGGCTTTTGCCACTTCAACGTGCGGTTGTTTACACATCGCATAATTATGCCAGTCAGAGTTGCCAAGTCGTAGTGATACACACTTGAATATTCATGCTTATTCCGATTTGTACTCCCTTTATCCCCAGCCATCAGCAACCCCGTCCTCATCACTCTCTTCATCATCACGCCAACGCTGACACCGCACACTCACTTTGCATCAACGCGCTTTCGACACTTTTGCGCGTCTCATTTGACACGCTATTGAATCCGGCAGAGTTCCTTCCTTCCGCCTTGCTCCTTTTGCTAGGTCAGGATAAGCCATCAAATAGTGTGCTTGTTGTTGTTATAATTACTTAAGCTGTTTTTGGCTTCTCGTAACTTGAACGATTTAATACCTCCTGACAGTTTTCCCCACTTCCATGGTGATGATGGTGACGTCGACTGTCATAATTTGTTGTCGTTCAGGATGATGCCGTTGTTGTTGTTGTTGTTGTTGCTGATAATATGTTAATGAGGTTTGTTTACTTGATTTATATGTCTGAGCTTTTCCACCACACAACCCCCACTACCACACAACCGCAAGGCCCAAATCTCTGAAGATGTTATTGCACTCTGGGTGCTTGGTTCTCTTTAATTTTCGAACACGTGTCACTTATCTTTGATTGCATTATTAAGATATTCTTACTTGACCATTTATCCATGTTGTGGAAATGTTTTCAATACAAATGTTTTTGTGATAACTTTTGGTGCTTTCAATTTGGTTCCGAGCTATGAATCCATTTTAACAACTAATTTCACTAAGAAAATTTTGCTTAACCCCTTATATAATATAATAGGTCATACAGAAAGTCTCCGCTCCTCCACTAGATGCTGTTGGTGTCTATAAATGTGGCAACACTAATTTGAATCGTTTCTACTCATGCGACATTTCTCTAGGGAGGTAAGTGAATCGCCGGAAACACAGCATGCTTGTATAACTTTCCTAATAAAGGGATCGGTATAATTGAAAACGATAGCAGTGAAAACGGAACCTTTATAGGATCACTCGATTATCTGTCCGACCCACTTTTACAGCCGATTTGCACAAAATTATTAGGTGAAAATTGTTTTGCGGTATATGAAATGAAAGTGCTTGTTGCAAGGGTCTCAAATATATATATTTTATAAATTTTAAATAAATAGTTTTAAAGTTATTTAAAAAATTTATGAAAATTTACCCCCACTCCCCTGATAAACGAAACTTTTAAGACTAAAATTTTGAAAAAAATAAAGAAAGGATTTCCTTACGTATATAGTGAGCGTTATATAAGTTACTGGCTAAACGAAAACGGAATGAGTGGATTGGATTGACATACGTTACCTAGACTTACGTATGAAACCATCTCCTTGCGAGGTCAACTCACACTTGGCTGTAATTTTTTGTACTATTATTATGATGTCATTATTAGTGTTTCGAAATTGGACGATATGTGTTAGATAGCGTTGTCGAATGATGCAATCAGCTCTCTTAGCAATTAAATTTAATTTAATATAAGTAAAGCTCTGGCGAATAAAAGCCAGAGTATTTGTGTGTGTTTGAATCAGTTTCGACCGTTGCCTTGCTGGCTTCTCATTACACTGATCCAGCTATCTGCTGTCTTGTTTTTAACAAAGAGTTGCGCTGGGCAATATGCTTTATGAACACATACACGACGCATTCTAACACTAAAAACACAGGAAGGAATGAATTTAAACAGAAACGAATTTCTCAACAATGAAGATATATTATAGTTGTAGGCCCATGACTAAGAATGTCGCTAGTTGTCGGATTTTATTTTATTTTATTTTTTTATTTTATTTGCAAAATCAAAGCATCCAATTTCGGACGTGCGTTTTGAACAGGCAAACCATTTTCCGGTTTAGTTGGGTCGAGACAGTGGAAAAAGATAGTACAAGCACTGTAAAACGTCGCAAACGCAGTGCACAGTCAACAAAAATTGTTTTTTGGAATATCATAAAAAGAAATAAAATTCAACTTCGTAATTTTAAAATTGCGTGCCAAGAGTGCCTTGAGGCACTTAATCACATTTTCTCACTGTAGAGGAAAATGAAAGTTTCTACACCATTTTTGAGGACATATTTGAGTTCAGGAGCCACAATTTACCTTAGAAAAAATTATTCGACTTATTTTCTTTCATTATTTTCGAAAGTAGTCTTAGAGCGTTCAGTACTTCTGACTGTACTACTCTCAATCAACCAATAATCAATTTCAAAGAAACTTAGAGCACAAAAATTATAAGGTAAGAATTGTTATGTGAGCACAGGGCGTTCATTTGAATGAGTACTCTTATTAGCCTTTTCAATAACCTAAGCAGACGGCTTATCTCTTTTTTAAACCGTTGTTTAATTTATCGAACGAATACACTGAATCACTTTAATAAATTTGGTTTTTTTGTTAGTTCTTACTTTTTTTGATACAGTTCCTTTGGTTTTACCGATCTGATTAGTAAATCATTAGATCTGCCCATCACACGGATAGGTTTAACTCTTCGTAGTCGTTCCTTCTTTCACTTTCCTATTGATCATTCCATTTTAAGAACTTATTGAAATATCTGATATCATTCTGTGTATGAAAGTGATACATTAAAACTGATGAATTCGAGGTATTCGCCCATATTCCTGTTGGCGTTCTTGTTTAAAAACGTCTCAAAAACGACAAAGTGGAATTCTCGTTGTCGTTATCCACGTCGATCGTAAATATTCGGTATTCGCTAATTTGCAACGAGACTGAGAAACAGTCGTATTCTGTCGTTGGCATTTGAGGTGGGATATTTAAGCGAGTGCAGTTAAAATTAAATTGAATGTGAAAATAACAATGCCGCTGCAATTCAAAACTTTGGTCTCAGAAATGGAACGAAATCTTAAATATGCTGAAAGTTTTTGAAAGGGCATAAAACCCTTAAACTTTGAATTTTTCTGTTAAAAATTGGGAGACAAATAAACACACTTGGATCTACAGTCTTTGATGATAACGGTTGGCACAAAGTAAATACCTAATAAATGATAAATAAATGATAATACAACATTTGCAAAAATATTTAAATAAACATTAAAATTAATTAATTAAAATTAATGTTATGGAAGGACTTTAAGTTTTAAATAAAAAAGAAGCTCTTTACCAACAAATCTGATCAACAGATTTCATTGGAACGAGGAAAAAGCAAATAAGTTAAATAGGAGGTATTGTATGTAAATCTAACATAAATTATGAAAGTGGTGAAAGTTTAAATAAAGAGATTACTTCCGCCGATACCGGCAATGACGAAATACGCACCGTTTCAACAAGTTAATAACAAATCCTCATTACATAGATTACATTAATGCGAAAGGAAACTGAGGTGCAACAAGGAAACGGCAATCGTTTGGAGTCCATTAAGTGGTATTTAAAAGACATTTCTCTTTACCAAATAAAGGGGTTGGAAAGTGAAGATGAACTCATTAATTAGCTCATTAATGAACTCATTAATTAATTTGAAGCCATTTTATGATTTATTTCTCAAAAAAAAACAACAATTTTTCGCAAAAATACAAAAAATAACCGCGTTTTAGCCGAGCTGCCAACTTTAATTTGTATATTGTACTAGTTTTCGACAAATTGCCGTCGTCTCGCTGTATTTGGGGAATACGAATTTATGAGTGAAGAGACCGAAAAGCGACGACGGCAGAGAAACGACTTTTAAAATAAGAACGCCAACGGGAATAGGGCCAATATAAAGCACACACCTTTCGAACGTACAACCGGTTGCACAACCAGTTGAGTGTTTTGCCACACGCCTTGTGACCGTTTCATACAATTTCATTTTGTATGGTATTTTCGGGCTAAGCACATAAGGAAAATAGCCTGAAGGCCTTCGTTGCTCTGGCTATAAAAGTATTGTAATTTAGGATTAATTCTAAGCTACAATAAAAATAATAATAATAAATAACATAAAGAAAATAGATGCCAATATTGTTAGAATGCTCGTAATTGGCGAAATTAATGTGAGGAGAGTATTAAAGCTATCGTAACTACGTGTAATACAATTTTCTGTCAGGTTTCCCGAACCCCAGCGGAGAAAAAACTATATATATTTAACAACCGCTCGCCCACCCATTTTTAATATCAGAAAAAAGAATTTTCCATAAAACGCCAAGTTTGGCAAAAAAAACTTTAGGCATTTTTAAAAATTAAATTCAAAATTCACAATATTAATAAATAGTATATAGTAATAAAAATATGTATTATTTTCTATATTTCCATTAAAAAAAAAACAATTGTAGGATAATATAATGTTCAATTGTATGTTCTTTGTACAGTACGAATTGCCCCTCAATGTTGTCAGCTCAACATCCATATGAGAATGAAATTTAGTATGGGACTAAGCGACGTAAGCGACTAAAGTGCCCTAGACACTCTCCTGCATTCAGCGACAATCTGTTGTGTACGTGTGCAAGAAACTGCGTACTTTTTTGCGTTCCATCATTCAATCGTCATATCAATTACAGACGAACAACATTTATTCTGATGAACTTGGATCAAAATTGAAAAAAAAAAAACATGCGGAAAAAGAACATAATGTGGTCGAAGGGGTACCACAAACCAAAAAACAATTTTCGCACCAAAATTTATTTATTTATTTGTTATTTATTGAAGTTTATTTATAACATTGTTAAATGTACAATTATAACACTCATACTTATGTTAAATGTAACACTTAAATAATAAAATTATTGAAATTATAATTAAATACAATGACGATTCAAAGCAATTTTCCACCCCTGCTTCCCTTTCCGACGAATCCCTCATTCGCTTCAATTCGCGTCTATAGCTTCATTTTTTTAGCCGACATTTTTCAATTATTTTACTTACGCGCTCAAGTCTGTACTGTGCAAACATTTCAGAAAAGTGAGCAGTTTTCTATATTCCTCTCTTTCATATGTACTTAACTTGTGCAGGCGTAAATGAAATATCGATGCAAAAAGCAGGAAAGTGAAATATCTAATCGATTCAGATATTTCTTCAATCATCGTATGTGAGACTACCACATGTATAGCTCACTAACACAATGATGCATGCAGCATGTGAATGCAGGACCGTGTCTAGGCCGCTTAACTTAACTTCGTCACAAAACACAATTTTTTGATTTTTCATGCAACCACCCATACAACCGACATGCAACCTCTCCACACACCTTGCTTGCTAGCTGACAAGCAGTGTTCCATTCCTTGAAGTTGTACCAACCGTCTCAAGGTGTGTGACTGCTATAACACCGAACCAGTGTTGACTAATAAACAAAAGGTACGTGCAGACAAACTTTTGTTGATGTCAAAAAAGTCGCTAGCTTACGAATTCTTATAATAACAGAGCAACAACCGGTAAGTGAATGGGGTTTTAACCAAAAATTTGGTGCTTAATCTTTCCTTTAAAATAAGGGCTTGGAAATTACGCTGCCATGCCAAGTGGGAAGTATGTTAACCATAAAAAAAGCCGGAACAGATGAATGGCGAACGGTTGGAAAACAAGAAGCAGAGGGCCCGACAACGTTGCGAAAAACTGCAGGCGCCCTTAAATACAAGCCAGGCGAAGGCGGACTTGGCGCGGTTGGCACTAGTTCGCCAACAGCGCGACGAAGCGGCGGCTAAGCGTAAGGGCCAAAAGGCGGAGACAAAAGATTAAACTACGAATATCAGTCTAACAATAATACCTATTATCTGATTGTGTTTCAATTATATGTACCAGATGCACTAATCCCAAATTATAGATATAGTAAGAAGGGATATCCTTATGCCAGTGGGATGAACGGGATGGCCTATAGCAGACGTACACATAAGCAAACAAATATTAATTTTTATATGTGTACTAGCAGGGACCCAGCGCATTGCTGTCTTCGGTGCGTATCGCTCTTCGGTTGTTTCAGCAACTCGCCACTCTGTCTACTGCTGCTATTTTCTTCCTGCTGCTACGATCTTCAGTGTTTGACTTTTTTGGTGGCCTTTCGTATCCTGCACTTTTTTAATTTATTTTCATTCGAATATTTTAACATTTCGGCTGTGGGTTTGAGCTTTGATTTTGTATTTTATTTGTATCTGTACAGTTTGAGATGCATCTGAAAATGTAGTCTTTGTTAATATTTAGCGAATTCAACGATTTTTCTAACCAAACTTCATAGTAACCATATAAAGGCTATTCTATAGGTTCCCTGAAAATTACATCAAAATCGGTACAGCAGTTTCGGCGCCCATAACGGACAAACAAACAAACATACTACCAATTTTATATATATTGATACGTATGTGAACTTGTCATCTATCTAACGTGATCTAATTGTAGGAACCACTGTTTGTTGTAGTTGTTTCATACTTGTGAACTTTGCTGATTCTTTGTACGATTTGGTCATTTTTGTTGTATTGGATATTGGAGAGAAAAGGTTCTAAAATAGGGATGGGCATGGGTCGGATTTATTAGCCACGGCACGATACGAGCACGTAATTGAAAGTATCCCAATTTCAATGATTTTTTTCGAAATTTAAACCAGTTAAATTACGTACTATATATTAAACTGAGTGCACAATAAATCAAATCAAAGCATCTCTCGCTCAAACGAATCGGGGCGACACGTACACTATCTGTACGACTCACTTCCCAAACAACTCGTTAGATATTAATTCTTAATGACTTCGTTGAACTCGTTAAACAAATCAGTGTGAGTGCGAGGAAAATGAATGCATATATGAAAGTAAAATTAGGGAACACACACTGTACTTGCATTCAATTGAAGTGTTTTAAAACTATGCATACTAGCAAAAAAATTAGTAGAAATAAAACGATTTTCTTAAGGAATATTAACTATTGCTTTATTTGATTTAATTTTTCATATTTACGTTGGAAAACATAATTTCGTTTACCATCGATTCCTTACCGGTAGTATAAGCTCCTTTCACAAATAAGATTTCGAGACTGTGAAGATACTCTTTTTAAGAGGCCGATGTAGCTGGTGTTGCTAATACTGTATATAATAAAAGAAATTGGAATTCATTTTCTCACCACCACTTTGATACATTAAATTCATGGCTCATTGGGACTCGTATATTAGAGTACGCTACTATTTCCATACGATCGCTGCCGCTAAACATTTCAATTACAACTAATAGCGACATAAAATCAGTTGTGATTCTCTTCAATGTAATGTAATCGAGGAAGCTGCACTACAGTCGACTCCCACACATACGAGCACAGAGCGCAATGTTTTCACTCCGCCTTCTCTCCGACTGTTTATCAATAGAAAAAGAAAACTTAAGAAAATTTGGCAAACAATCAGAGCCCCATCTGCTAAAAAAAACCGAGATAATAGGTATTCCTATGCCTGGGAAAGACTACAAAGAAAGCTTCCTCTTACAGACCCATAAGCTTGCTATCTGTGCTGTCAAATTTTTTTTTAAAACTCCTACCTGAAAGACTTCCAGTTTTTCTAAGGCGTAATCAAATGATACCCAAACACCAATTTGGATTCCAATGTAATCATTTTAAATAAATGCGGCAACATCCATTCTACACCTAAATAAAACCTAAATAAAACCCTAAAGTGGTTTCGGAAATGTAGAATAAAAATTAACAACAGCAAAAGAGACCAAATAATTTTCCCTACCAAAACAAAATATAGACCAGTTCACCTAATAATTGACGGAAGAGATATAACAATCGGAAACGTAGCTAAGTACCTCGGAATCTACCTTGACAGCAAACTGACATGGAAATACCACATTTTTAAAATACGAACCGAATGAAACTTAAAATAAATGAATTGCCCTGGTTGTTAAACAGAAAATCGAAAGTCTGACTGAACAACAAACTATTAATATATAATACAATCATCAAACCTATCTGGACGTACGGAGCGCAAATATGGGGGTCTACGAAAAGATCAAATCTACAATTAATACAAAGACAGCAATCGAAAATTCAACGTAAAATTACAAACGCTGACTATATATCACAAATTTCGACATACACAGAGACTTGCAGATTACCACAGTGGCTGAAGAAATAACTAGTTTAAGTCGGAGATACCAAACAAAAATAAGTCAACATACTAACAACAAGGTAAATACACTGCCTCTGCGCGAGCTCCAGCAAAGACGTAGACTTCGCCGGTCAAGGCAATAGTATAAACAGGCGTTTATATGCATATATTTAGCATTAGAACTACTCAATAATTATCAAAACTAACATTATTCTAAAGCCATCTGTATTTTATCTCCGCTTATATGGAGTAACCATATTAGTTTTACTGTCACCCCTCTATACATTGTGAAAATGTAGTACTAAGAGTCCAAATTGTATTGACGTACATTTCAAGTGGAAATAACAAATAAAATAATTTTCCATACTAATAATCTCTTCATCAGACTCTATTGAGAGGAGTTCGATGAAATCTCCTAGAATTTTGTCATATTTGTTCGGAGTGTCGCCACTCGCGAATTTAACATATAATTCCTTGTGTATTTACTTGCGTTTATTTCGCAGTGTTTCTCATGGCTACTCATCGAACATTAAACTCACCAGAAGTCCCGGAAACACGCCATACCAAATTACAATGTTGAACAATACTATTTACACTTTTTACTAATTTCAATCAATAAAATGGTCCAGTTTTTCGGTGTAAGGCCGACCAGACCGAGGCGCGTTTTTGACAACGAAATTTCCATAAGGAAAGCGCTCTAACTATGTTCCAACTGATCGGTCATAATGCATAATGCATAAAAAATTGCATTTTTTGGTACTCATGCTAAATTAAATGAATTCATTTCCTTTTAGTGAATATGATTGTGTGAGTGTGGTTGAGGATACCATCTCGATGGGAAGCAGTAAAAAGGTACAGCTTTTGTTGATTATGTTTGCGCCGACTTAAAGGTCATAGCTCAGGAACTCAACTATGTGGACATTACAAGCAGCCAGGAGGGACATGTGTCAACAGACACCGCTATGAAGGGCCCAATGGCTGCCATATATCACGTGTTGTACCTGTAAAGCTGTATGGAAAGTCAATTTCGATAGATACACAAACAGTTATAGATAACGCATCGACGTAGATATAGATAGAGGAGCGCCGCAGATCAGCTGGGCGAAATAGGTGAGGTCAAGCCGGTTTTTATCAATTGGACTGGAGATTTAATTGTGTAAGATAAGTCCAGGAAAACCAATTTGTAGATATCAGGTAAGTAGATATCAGGTAAGTCGTCAAATTCAAAACAGTTTCTCCTCAGCGGAGTATACACAGTGAGAGGCTTGGGTCTCAATGCTGAGACAATAGACGTGCATCAGATGAAGTTACTTTTTAAATATTTGAGACACATCCCCTTAAGAGCTTGTTAAGCCGAACAGTCTTTGGTGATAATGGCGGTCGAGGACACCGCCTAAAAATATGCAGTAGTGCTTTGCAGAGTTGCACAACTTAGTCAAAGAGTATATAAGGGACGAAGAAAGGGAGATTGACATGTGGCTCTACAGGACGCAACTACACCGTTAAGTTGCTTTGGTCACAAGATGTTTGTCACTTAAAGGACAGTTTGCCAACAGCTTTATATTTGGTGTCAGCTAACTGCATCCCCTGGATGGCCAGTGGATTAGCCTTTGTATTTGGTTTAATAAACGCAACGCATTATGCGTCTCTTGCATCACTTTTACTAACTGATCCATAATACTGTCAGTTTTTTCTTTCCTATTTACCTGTTTTTTAGTATAGGATTTGATAACCCTTCATTTCTATGACCACATTCACTCTATTTGGCATTGATGTCACAAAGTTTTCAATGTTAGAGTGGTAAATTTTCTCCCATTCCTCCAATAAACCCATCTTCAATTCCATTTTGCTTCGAATTTCTTGACCCATTAGACTTTCTTCCAATTTCTTCCACAAGTGTTCAATGACGTTGATGTCTAAACACTGTAAATGGCTGGAAGTGAGTGGGGAATATTTTAAATTACCCATAAGCGCGTATTCATTGGAGCGTGCTATGGGTCATTGGATAAAAGTAATAATTAAAGCGAATAGCGACATTATCTACGCTTTGGATTAAATTTATTATCTATAATACCATCCATTGCAGCAATAGATACTGTTGAATTCGACGCTTGTGGCGTTCATATACGATCCTATAGTCGATTACGCTTGCTGACGTATCAGTCGCCCGGAACAATGAACACTGTTTGTTAACATTGCAATGCCTTGAAAATGTAACGGCTTTCCATACGAAACGCCAAAATTATGTTGTGGTATATAGAGTTTTTAGATATGATATAAAAGCAACTATAAAACATCAAGAAGGCGGGAGAATTAACACAACAAGATGATGACGCGAAGTCGTAAGATTTTGCCCTAATAAAAATCGATCAACGCCACCAAAGAAATATTCACTTGCGTTTACCTCTTCATTCTATACAAATCCCAACCAATGCCGGAGCACCCACCAAGTTGGAAAAATAAGTCTGTCCTCGTCTTTGCTTGAGACACAAATTTACCTGTTATTATCCCAAATTACGGACACCAGTTCTTACGCTTATGTTCAGCTGAGTTGAAGCTACACTCTTCTTATTGGTGCCGATGTCTTCATTTTATTTACCCATTAAAAGTGACTGTCCAATAATAAAATAAAATTATTAAGAGTTAGGGAGCTCTTGGCCAACATAAATACTTTGAAAATGCGTATTAAAATTCATGCCGCCAGATGAAAATTAGATAAGAGTTTGTTGCCGGCTGCTGACTGCTCGCCAGGTTCACCTTTCCATTCAACAACAATTTACGCAAAATTGCCCCACTAAATTACCATAACGGTGGCAACCCTAAGCGCGTGAGCCAGTTACCCCAACCCTTAAATAAGAAGGAAGCAAAATGGAGAACCGCATGGAACGCATTAAGGCCAACTTGAAAAGTTAACAAGAAGAAGCTGAAGTCAATTGCAAAAACAAAGGCCGCTAAAGAACGCAAACATCAGCAATGCGGCACAAGCAGCTTCTTCCAAAAGGGGAAGGGGCTAAAGGGCGGCTCAGCAATCACCGCATACCTGTCGCTCACGCCATGACTCGGTGGCTTGTTGTCCCAGAGGACTTGTAAATAGCAACAGCAAACAAGTTAAAAAGTTTTATTTTGTTTCGTTTGTTAGTTCCTTCCGCCCTCTTCGGGCCAAGGTGCCCCTTCTACACCATGAGCGCCTTCTTTATTTTCCTGGAACATCATAATCGTTTCTCATTTCGAGGGGGTTCCGATTACGACACTACGATCTCTCTTACTGAGAAGACAATACTGTTTACCCTAACAATTTAGTTTTGAATGCAATTTCATTTAATAGCGTTAGTCCACAGATAAAACTCCGCAGAAAAACAGGTAGCGCAAAGACTTCACAATCTAAGACACAAACACAACTTAATTCGAGGATGTCAGTTAGGATGGGGATGTCATCCCCACTCTCATACAGGATATCCAAAAAAACATACACAGATGAGTAGCTTTAACCAACTGCCCGTTTGTTGGACCTCGCAACTAAATTGCTTTATTTTTAAGACCTGCATGCCTGCCTCGCGCCTGCATCCTCATTGACTCGACGTGTCCTTGTTCTTTGTTTCTTTTTTATATTGGTGGGTGGTTTTGATGGGAATAGTAGTACACGGCTCTGGCGTTACTTGACGTGTTGCAAGAGAAATGACGATTTCATTTGCATTTTATGATAATTGAAGTTCATAAATATGTCAAAGTAGAATCCTAAAAGTGCCAACGGGAAGTATCTCCACCGTTTGTGCCTGAGATAAATGCGTACTTCAAAATTTGTTCGCTGGGACTACGCTTTCACATTGTGAGTGGGTGTCCCTCTATGTAGGAGGGGTAAACAAAGCATAACTACTCTAAGGTGTGTCAGCCTGTCTGAAATACTTTCGCACATGCTCCATAAAGTAGATTATTTTAGTACCATTTAAAATGCATAATGAAATATTAAAGCGTATACTGACGTACGGAAAACTAGGTTTCTCGCACAATAAATTTAAATTCAATGCCGAATGGCTTGCCGTCTGTCGCTACAATTTGTAATTATCGACGAAATCAAAGCCTTTTCACTACTATTTTTTCGCACGACCCATAGTGCAATATGGTAAACTCTTTCAAAAGTTTGAGATGTGGGGAATGGAGAGTCTAACATCTCAGACTCAGTCTCAGACTAGCAGGTTATTAATTTTACGTGAGTATGCCACATGATTAGTTTCGTGTTTGTGCCGTTAAATTTGTGTAGACTAAAAATAGACTTCAAGAATCCAAAAATCGGAAACAACAAACTTCAAATTCGGTACCCCAAATAATTTCTGTGAGTTGGAAGTAAAAATTTTCCGAAAATTCAAATCTTTTCGCGTTTGGCGCATCCCAATAACAGACTTGCTAGCACACATTTTAGGTTACAACTTTAATGTAACCCTTTCTCTTACATTCAGGTCGCCTCAACCCCTATTGCTGAGCAACTAATAACACCAAAATCGCTTCAAATCAGCCATCAAAATCGCTTTTAATGGTTTTCGCAAATGTCATTTTTGATTTGTTTGCCCTTGTTGGTGTTCCGATGGCGGTTGGTTGGGGTATAGCAATATGTGGCAAAGTTTAAATTTATAACGTTGAATTCGTGAGTTACAACATTTCCGGCAAAATCCTTGCAGACAAAAGCGTAGACTGCATTCAATGCTTGGCCTTTGCAGTGAAAATGATATCATGCGAAATGGTGATTATTTTACCCACAAGAAACGCGGGTTCACATAGAAACTTTAACACACAAACACACACAAACACACTCTAACACAATCGCAGAAAATTATATTTATGGCAATTGAGCGTGTTCAGTTCAGTTCAGTTCAGTTCCAATGTCTTCCTCGATTTTGAGGAGCTGAGTTGGTTCCAGCATTGACGCCCAAAAAGGGGCCGAGCGTCGCATTTGGTCGCGTTCACTCTTTCAGTTGCAATTGACTATTCGAACATTTACTCGTATATATGTATATATACTCACACGTCTTCATGTCAAACACTAGATTTATAATTTTCGAGGAACTTCTTTCGACCAACGTTCGCACCACACACTCCCCTCTCACACAACAAATTCGCCGCATTGTCCTGTACATTTGATGCAGGCCAAAAATCAGACCAAGTCGCAGGCATACGGCGTCTGCTGGGCGGCTAACCAGCGCCTCATCCTTCTGCCTGCTGCCGAATGCAGCGGCGCCTGTCGATTTCGATGAATTATGATTTTTGATTGAAGTTGAGTTATTGCAATTCAATTTATTATAAATGCTGTTGCCACAACCATTTCGTCTATGCCAACAACGCTTGTCCTGCGACTACCGTTTTCACTCACCCCTCGGCGCCTGGCACTTTGCCGAGCGCTTTGCCAGGATGATTTTGCTCAGTTCTCTGCTTACGACGTTGAACTATTGGAATTTTTTTTTTTTTGTTTTTAATTTTTTTCTCGCCAGATTGCGAATGAGTTTTGATTCCTCTTCGACACTTTCCCGAAATTTATTACCGTTTTTTTGCTTTTAGCTGCCATCTCTTTACACAGGTCCGTGTGTATTGCCTGGTTAATGGAATACCTTCACTCTTGTGTTGGTTTTTCCATCGATTTCGCGGTTGTTCGAAATTAAAACAATTTTTAGATTAAATCTATTACGCGCGCATGTTATTCGACCTGATATTTGAATTTGATCTTTTTGGGAAATCCTCTGCTCGGGTCGCTTGGCTGTTTCTACGCTATATCGTAATTAGTTGTTGTGGAACATTAATAGGTTTAAATGTGCATAAAAGTCCACTTTAGCTCAATGGGCAGAGAGCTGAACAGTCGCCCCAAATACCGAGAGTTTGGGCGCTACTCATGCCAAGTTGAATGACTTTGCTTCTTCGGTTTTTTCACAATTATCATCAATTATTAAAGAATGCATATGCGAGTATACATAAACATGTAATTTAGTTGTAAGACCTTGAAGTCTTCATGAATTCTGTCCTTTGTTGAAATTAAGCAAACTAAAAGACAAGTTATCAAAAAGTAGCCTACTTCAGAGAGAATGTATACACTGCATGCCCCATGTACCACGTTAACTAATGGCCAGCCTGCTGGTTGGTTACTCAAGCACATCACTGTAACAATAAAAAAAGTCATATAGATGTTGTGGATGATGTTGCTGACTGTATTATTGTTGCAGATATCGACGTTGTTGCTACTGGGAGTTGCTGATGCTGAGGATGAGGTTAGAAAATATCACAAAGAAACCTTAGATGGTTAGACAGTAGCTTAAATAAAAATCAGTGTTTTTTTAAATTTTACAGGCAAAGAGAAACCCCTATACACTCCCCATCGTTTGTCTGTGCATCAGTCCCGTATGGTATTTCTACACAATTTACAAAATTACGATTGGCTACTAAATGTAAATGTCTCTCAATTAGAAATCCCAAACTCTAAGTCGGTGTGAATGGCAACAGATTTATAAAACTACTGGGCTTCAACAAATGGACACTCAGTGTATTTTCATTGTGTGAATAGGAAAATTGAATAGGGAAATTGAAAAGAAAATTTGATTTCAATGAACTACAACAGGGTTATATCAAGCGTGGCATAACCAGTGAATTAGATACTAAACAGTTGTCAAAAAGAAATACTTTACCGTCAATTATGCCACCCAAATGTTAATCGATTGGCCGATCAAATGTTAAGCAAGGCAAAAAAAGGCACCACGCACTTGAGAAACAGACGAGCCAGAGGAAGCCAGACTTCTGCGCTGTTCCCATTGGTTTTGTATATTGCAGTGCCCTCAAATGCGAAAGTCAAAGCCAACGACTCTGCTACACTCGACGAAGTCAAACCCAGATAGATCTGTATCCAAAATAGAGAGAGCTGCATGAATATTGTACAATAAAACTCTGTGAATAAGTATAATAATTTGTCAATGATTAGTATATCAAATGATCATGAATATTAGCAATTTGCTTGATCGCCTTGATGAAGTCATTTTTCAGAAGAGTTTAACAAGAAGCGGAAATCTATTCAGCTTACTCTGTGTGTTCTGTGTCTTTTCGATTGGCATTCTCTTATACACCGTCGTGGAAATCACATCAATTTCATAAGATAAAGGAAAACCCCTAGACATTGAGTAAATTTGGGTATTGAGTAAAAAACTGTATACAAATGAGTACAAGGAACACAAGTTCTTGTAAATTCATAGTCCCTCCATTAGGTATCACTTCTTTGAATGAATGAATGTTTCCTCATAGCCACGTTCACATCCACTCACTCCATTTCAGGAGTGGCGCGAACGGACGCATTAACTTTTGCTATGAATCATCAATAAGAAAAGTTTAAATTTTAATTTAATGTACAATTTTGTTCTGATCTACAGCAAAAATGGCAAAAGGGCAATTAAATGGCGGCATTTAATAGGGACAATTAGAACCACAGTACAGGTACCAATGTAAGCGTTGCAGAACCGTTTAACATTAAAAATAGTTCCGTTGTTATTCGCAGGTTTGATGTTAATAAAAACAATTTCCATGGGAAGCTTAGTATTTGCTACGTACCCAACGGTGTGACCCAACAATTCCCATTGACTCTTAATGTAGTCGGTGTTGGTGATATGGTGTAATTATTTTATCAAGAAGGAAAAATATTAGTAGTGGCTTGGTTGTATTAGGGGCCGTTTCCTCCTTCTCCTTTTGTGTATAAATTGTGAGAGGAGGGGCGCTTTCCTCATCATAGTGTCAGCTTGTGCTGATAATACAAAAAATGTCGCCTTTTAAACACATTTTCGTTTGACACAATCAGATTAGTTTTGCCATATTTATGGACACCAACGCCACATAGTGGAAAAACCGCGTAGACTTTTTATATGACCTATTATTCCATGAAATGAAATAGACCTGCATACTAACAATTAAAATAAAATGTTTACTTTTCTGTAAACTTCAAAAGATGTATTTAAACTTTAGTCCCTGACTGTATATTGATCCGGAGTGGACCTTGTTCTGAATCAGAAAGTAAAGATGGCGGCGTGAGATTTTTGTTTATCGCGGCATATTTATAAAAACTTAACACAGCATAAATAAAATGAATTAAATAGAAAAACAACAGACAAATTGTAGATAAAATAAAAATGATTACCAACACTTTCAAGAAAAAGTTCTTAATATCGGAAAATCTCACTCGGACAATTTTAGTTTCTGTGGGCCAGCTAGTTTTTCTGTGTTTCTACAGAATTATTGTCTGTTCAGCTTAAGGTTATATATATATTTACTTCTCGTTTTTCATCTACAGCTTCGTCTTCGCAGAATTTAAATGTAAAGCTGAATCGAGTGGAAGAATGAAAATTTGCTCTTCTTGGCAAAAACAATCTGTATTTCTACATCTTACAATTTTAAGTAAGTATTGGCTTTTACGCACATGTTCTGAATACCATTGAATGTCTGGTAAATCGAGGAGATCTGGTTCACCGGGCCTAAGAATCTTGATAATCAACAATTGCAATTGAAGCCCATGCCTCGCCATTACATTCCTGGCAAACTCAAAATTGGATTCTTCTAAATTTTCATTAATTAAAAAGCAACGAGAATTTGCCTGGAGCATTCGTACCCGAAGTTTTGAGCATGAGTATTAGCTTTAGATGAACTATGCCTTTCACTTCGGCTTACGGTTGCGGTCCTAGCATACTAGGAGTTATGTAAATACCACCATAAACGGAGAATATTACTTTTTGCCGTCCGTTGATTACTCAGTCGTGATCAGGCGATTTGACTCTATATTTAAAATGCATTAGAAATGTTTATTTGCAGCAGTTGAACTAAGTTAAGAAGCCAATCTGATTAACTACGTACTATAATGTATTTATCTATATCTATACTATTATATAAAAGTTATTGATTGATTTTCATATTTTCGTTTGGCTTTTAAAAAGGTTTACCTTTTCGAAAATTGAATACATCTTAGATAGACCACTATGTCTGAAAGATGTAAAATAGGCAAGATATGATGGACTCGTTGAAATTCATTACTCCTATTCTAAATGGATACTCTCAAAACTTTAAGGACAAATCGACATGACGGGAGCTCAAATACAGTTAACGAAGCAGAACAGTTATATTGCAGACTAGCCGCCCACCCCGACTTTGTTAGGGCTGTACTCATAAGTCAGCGTAATCACCGCTTTCGCAAATATCCGCTCTCAATCTATTTGCAAACAACTCACAAACACAAAAGGGAAGAAGAAGCATGGCAGAAACGGTGCGAGTTTCCTGTGAAGCGGACAAAATATGGAAGATCGTCAGTGTGGAATTTTTTGAAAAAGTCAAATGATGGCAAGACAGCAAAATGCTTGAAATGTGGGAATATATATCAAACCAGCGGCAATACCAACAATCAGTCTGGCCATATCAAGCGGATGCATCCAACTTTGGCAGTAAGTGATTGGCCAAAGCCATCAGGCTCTATTTTATCCTTTACAGAGAAAGAATACGAGGCATCCTCTAGCAGAAAAAAAAATTCTTGACAGCGCACTGGTTTATTACATCAGCTCAGACCTGCGAACGTCCTCAGTTGTTGAAAATAACGGATTTCGCAACTTGGTCAACTTGCTTTATCCTCGCTACGAGTTACCTTGTCGTACAAAATTGCGAGGTATATGCATGACAAATCTTTTTAATGATATGAGGTCAAAACTGACCGACATTCTGGAAGATGTTGAGTATTGCGCTGTGATAACAGATTGCTGGACGTCAAGAGCTAACGAAAGTTATCTCACGGTCACTTGCCATTTCATTACTGAAAATTACCAGTTACGCACAGCAGTTTTTTGTAAAAAAAACTGCTTGATGAAAAGAACCACTCGTCAGAGAATATAGCAAACTGATTGCATGGTGTTTTCATTGAATGGCAAGTTTTTCACAAAGTGACGGCCATTGTGACTGATAACGGCAGAAACATGATAAAAGCATCCTGATAAAAGATCCTGCAAAAAAACATTTGCTGTGCTTTGCTCACTCAATAAATTTGACTGTACAAGATTGTCTGTGTCAAGACAAAATAAGAGCTATCATGGGAAACTGCAAAGTATTCAGGGGTGTCACAGAAAACTCTAGAGTTTTCGGCTTCGGGAGTTTTGTAAAACTCTCGGCAAAACCGTAGGTGTCACAGAACTTCGAGAGTTTTCGTTTGTTCGAAACATTTTTATCCAATACCCAAACCGCTTCAACTGAACGTTTTGCTTGACTTAAAAGGACTGTCAGCACATACAAGCATTCTCCCCAATTTATTATTCATATTATTATTAATATTTTTGAAAAAAAAAACGGTAACAGTGCTACTTTCTGCTATTAAAGAAAAATTAACAAATGAAATTATTACAATTGTAAAAGAAAATATTTTGAAATGTTCCTCGAGCCAAATTTAACAACATAAGCGACAACTCCTGTGTGCATTAGTTCAATGGTACTCTGTGACAGTCACTTTTCAATTTTATTTGTTTACATAAACAATTAATTTTTTCGAAAGTGTTGTCTTGTTGCGCTTATTGCAATGTTTTCCTCTTCAAAAAATCATTTATCTATAAATATTTTTAAGAACACAGAAATTGTTCTTACATTTCATAATCCCACTTTTCTGCTAATAAATTTCTTTCTCTTCTCAACTTCGCATTCACATTCCGACTTTTGCATTTGCTTTTAAAAATACGACGATGTATCGATAATATCGATATTGCTTCCCGAAAAGCATCGAAAAATCTATGTTGGCAAATATCGATGTTTCTCTAGTACTAAAACATACATAAGTGTAATTTATAGTGTAATTATATGTAAGATAAGTTGAATAGTTTTTAAATTAATTTCCCGTCACCATATTTACTTCAGCTTCGACCGACATCTTTTTCCACTCTGCTGCTGCTACTGCTGCGGGCGACCGATAGCTCCACCGAGTATGGATATCGATACTTCTCATAGACCACTAGCTGACCATCTCCCTCGTTACATATGTATTTATAAAATTAAGTTTTCGGTAGCAATGAAATAGTTTAAGAACTGTATATGAATTAATAATCTTCTTTTCGTTGCCAAATCGATTAACTCCCTTAATCACGAAAACAATTTTAGTACTAATAATTATTACTCTAACGATATTCTGTCTTATATTTTCTATTTGTCATTAGGAAAATGATGTGTCTGCCGTAATACAGTCTACAACTTATCAACTTCTTGTTTTATGGAGTTAATAGATTTTTTAAATGAAGCATTTTTCAAGAACAACTAAAGTAACTTTTTGAAAAGATGACCTGGGTGGCGTAATTGTGGCTAAATGACTAAATGACGATGTTATGGAGAATTTTGTTTTTGCCATTTTTGAACGACACTCTAAAAACATCTATCCTTAAAAGTGCCGGAACAACAAGTTAATAACAAACAAGTTACTAACAACAAAAAGGCTAAACTTACCTTGAATAAAAAGTTGGATATACTCGATTTATTATTTAGTAGCTACTTGCTATTCTTCTTCAATTCTCTGAGACACAAAAAGAATAACTGAACTCTTTATTTCACATCAAATTTAGAAACGTATACGGTAAACTGCTGTCTTACATGTGCTCTACTCTGCATTTAAAAAGTAAGAGAAAGTTAGCGAACAATGAGACTGACTTGCCGCGTTTGCACATTAGAAATAACAGTTGTGTCAACGAGGCTTATCAAGCCTTGCTGGAACGTGGCGAGCTTATACAAATAAGCGCGTCAACACTGTGTATGAAAGTGTAACATTAAAACTAATATACTCGAGGTTTCGAGGTTTCGAGGTCGGATGGTCTCCAAAACTCAAAAAAAAAAAATCCGTATGTGTGCCAGCAGTTGGGGAGATTTCATTTATCGAACTTTGATGTTCGAATGAACAGCTGATTGATAAATTTTTGCGACTGCTATGACTGCCAAACATATGGTTAAATGCAAATAATTTGGAAATACTACAAACTATGCCGTGATTTTGTAAAATATATTTTATATATTTTTATAGCCAGCAACTCCTTATAGCCGTTTTTTCCTCAGCGACTACGGCATTTATTCTTGCGGTGGTTGATAACTGCGTGGAGCTGGGGGTGCTGCTTCGGTTTTCGCCCAGTTTGCTTCTTTAAGGTGAACTTGGCTCTTCAACCAATTCGGATGCCAACTTCTTGCATGCCTCTGTTACAGCGACTCGGTCGACTCTTTGGTAACCCATGGTGCAGTCGCGAATATCCTCCATCAACTTTATAAATATATCATCTTGCTCAGCCATTCAACAAGTTTAAAAAATTATACTTACATTTTTTTGTTTGCCTTTTTAAATTGCTCGTCTTCTTCTCGTTTGTGTATTTGCCATCAAATTCACAAATATGGATATGCCAACTTTCACCAATGAGATTAATAAATCTTTACATTAAAGTAATCACTTTTTACGCACTTTTAAAACAAATTTAAAACATCACATTTCAATTATTTTAATTAAAGACAAATTTGAATCTTCGAAAGTGTTATAACTGCAAGCAGGTTGGCATATGAAGCATTGGTTGTTTTAAGGCTGCTCGTACGGTTTTGTTTTATTACAAAAGAGATTTGAGTAAAATGTAAATTTTATACTTAAAACAACTGAAATCTTGAATGCTTTAAATCCAGACCCAGACCAACCTCTAAAAAATGGGAAATTTCAAAACAGTCAAAAGAGATTTCTGGCACACACCCGATTGACTTCATCACAAGCAATCGACCAGTGTTAACTAATAAATTCACACTACGTGTGAATACGCAGACAAAATTTTTATTTATGTCAAAAAAGTTGCTAGCTTACGAATTCTTATAATAACAGAGCAACAACCTGTAAGTTAATAGTATTTTAATCAAAAAATCGCCTTTAAAGTAAGGACTTGGAAATTACGCTGCCATGCCACGTGGGAAGTATGTTAACCATAAAGGCCGTATCCGTCGATTTACCTCACCTGATCAGCTCGAACAAGAGCTTGCCGGGTCGCTCGCCTCCGAAGATACCAGTGGTGAAATATACGGTGTTATTAAAAAAAGCAACAGTGCGGCCATTTCTGCCTCTGATGGCAGTAGGAGCACAAGCGGAAGGAGTTCTCCTGAGAACGTCTTTAAATACTCAAATAATAAGCGCATATCGATAAAGGGCGTTGCCGCATTAATTAAAATTGATAATCCCAATCGCGTCACCAAACGCCGCACACAAAAAGTAGACAATATCGACATGGAGAAAAAGCCGGAACAGATGAATGGCGAACGGTTGGAAGACAATAAGCAGAGGGCCCGACAACGTTGCGAAAAACTGCAGGCGTCCTTAAATACAAGCCAGGCGAAGGCGGACTTGGCGCGGTTGGCACTAGTTCGCCAACAGCGCGACGAAGCGGCGGCTAAGCGTAAGGGCCAAAAGGCGGACACAAAATAATAATACCAGTGTAACAATAATACCTGTTATCTGATTAAGCCCAAATTACACAAGGGACCACCACACAAACTTTTTTTTTGGAATTTCCATTGTAAAATAAAGAAGGAATATTCTTAAAGACACGCCAGTTTTTTCGCGTTCCAGGACTCGGTTCTGTATAATCCCACTTACTGGAATACATGTGATCAAGTGTAAAGTCGTTCGTGATGTGTTAGTTGCATCCAACGGTGCTCATTAAGAAGGCCCCTGAAAGAGGGCTTAAGTTACAATAACAACGTGTTCTCATGGGTTGGAGGTTTTCTTAGACGAGAACGGATTGTTGTGAGTGCTTTGTGTGTGTGATATGAATGGGAGAGGGAATGATCTGCTCGAAACCAGCTGGGAAGTAAGTTAGAATCGTTTTTTGGTGTACGTTTCATTTTTGTAACGCAAATATGTTATTCTTGGGATCCGAACCTCCAACTAAATTTGTTATATGCGTTAAGTCGGCGGTTAACGTTGTACTTTCCAAATATAATCAACCTGAAGATTAGATATCTGGGTGACTGTTGTATTGACCTATCAATTTCAATATAATTTGTATGTTTCAAATTCAGCAACGTAACCATACGGTGGTCAGTGAGAACCGCATCTGGGATGGTTGCTGTTACTGTTGCAGGGGATGCCTAATTCCCATAATAGGATTATGGCATCTAAGGACGGCCTAACCTTGACCAGAGCTCCTTCCTTCAGTTAGTTCTGGTATGAAAACTCGTTTGGCGATTTGGGATAAGGTATGCCGGATGCAAACAGTCGACAACCTGGCTAGTTAAGATGAGTGAAGATAGCAGTATGCAAAGTTTGATAGTCGCTGACTCAAGAATATTTTGTGGAATCGGGAATGAACGATGGGCTTTGTCGTGAAGAAAGAAGGTATGACTCGACTTAAGTACACGTGTTTTCTTTTTTTTTATTTCTTTTTTATTTTTTTGGTAAGGGTATGAAAACTGTTAACTACATCTGAAGACTTCAAACATCCGTTTCCTATTTTACTTTTATGTAAATGTAAACAGAGAAAATTTCAGACAGGATGTACCAGCACACTGTTGCATGCCCGATATTAAAAAGAAAGTTACCAAAGTACAAAAATGTGATTTCAACAATGATTTTTTTACAGAACGCGACAAAAGTACAGTAATTATAATAGACCGTTTTTGCTGCCGTGCACAGATATGCAGGCTCTCGTCGCCGACAAGTTAGCATTCATAAAAATGTGTAGAGCTTTGTTAAAAAAATTTCTTTGCAGAAAAAATTTTGAATCCGAAAAGGATGACAAAAAAATATAAATAAATTTTGAGCTTTCTTTTAAATAGCTGCCTTTGTTGCGAAATATTTTAATGTTTATTTGTTGGTTTTGTGTATCCTTCTGAAATGCGTCTGAAATGATTTTGAATATAAAAAAAAAATGCGATGTACGAGTGGTTTTTTGTGTGCAATGCAAACAGCAAATATTGCACAGAAAGGACACCATTGTGGCTAGATTCCGCCTGAGTATTGTGTTGCCACCGAGAAAGGACAAACGACAACCAACTAAATAACAAACCACGGAAGTAATTCAGAGACACGCAATAAATAAGAGGACGTCTGCGGCGGCGCAATATTGACAAGATTTATTTTCAATTAAAAAAGTAAATGTTGCACCACATTATCTCGAAAGGACGACAGACACATAGACAGACAGTTAGAACGACAGTAGAAGATTTTAATGGTAACATTTTATGCCAGCTTTCAATTAACAATAAATCAAAAGGTCTGTCGCCTATCGTTATATCACTATTGTACAAGATGCGTTGAAAGGGCGCTCGATGATGACGACGCTGATGCTGATGAGCGCGAGACGAGCATGTGAAACAAGCACACCAACAGCAGGACGTGCGTCTTGTCTAACCTTTGTATGATGTATGATATGCAGTTAACACACACGCAACCACATATGTGAATTAGCAATAAAAACTAGAAAGAAGGATGACGAACACACGCGCAACAAGGCTCATTGTTGCTTTTCTTTTTTATGATGTCCATTAAGCTGAACAAGTGAGTGTGATTGTTATGGGAGAGGGGAGAAGCATATGTGTATTTACAGTGTCTTGCATACACGCACACACACACACACGATCTTACACTTTATCCCTCCTGCGAGTACAGGGTGACCCATATTAGGTGGACATATTAGGTGTTGCCAGATGAACACTATAACTTTGACAACAGCTTCTGATCGACTAACGACAGAACTTGGTTGAGGTGTCAATCTTAGGAGGAATTGTTCAGTTGGCTATTCAAAATAAATTCTAAACTACGAAAATTCAAATTGCATGGAGAAAACTTAAAAATATACAAAATGCGCCGACAAAGACAATGAAGCATTTGCACGAAATAAGTTTGCCTTCAGGTACTGTCAGTAAAACCAGGCGGCCGAATAAAAAACGACCAAGACGATCTGATTAAAATATCGGAGTCGTCTTGTGGAAACTCAACAACCGTAAAGCAGAAAGGTTATGATAACCCCGTAAATGGTATGGATAAAAGGTATGGAACACTTCTGGTTTCAACAAGATGGCGCACCAGCTCACACAGCTCGTGCCAAAATCGACTTATTGAAGCTATTGTACCCGGCCGCTTGTTATAAAAAAATTAGATTTTGACTGGCCTACGTGTTCGCTTGATTTTGCACCACCGGACTGTTTCTTGTGAAGCTATTTGAAGTCCAAGGTTTACATCAACAAGCCAGAGCCCCTAGAAATAGCCGATATATCTTCGGAAATCTTGTCCAATACAATGGAAAATGATGAAAAACGAGCACATTACGCTTAAGTTATGTAATCCAATCAGCTTAAACCAAATTAAATAATCTCTCACTTATGGAGCAAAAAGATTTTTTTTTTTTTTTGTAAGGTATGGCTTCTTCTAATATGGTCCACCCTGTACTGTGTTAAGCATTAACTTCTTCGCAGTTCAAACATAAGTCGTTATGAGCCTCGTCACCATCATTATACGCATCATACCTTCAGTTGGTCTGAGTAGTCCTTCTAGTCTTAGTCCTTCTCCTTGACATCATCCTCATTGGCATTTCTTGTTATGAGGTTGAGCCTCATAATTTTGTTTGCCGTCCGCCTCTTCATGTGGCTCTGCGTTTTCCTCTTCACCTCATTTTACCACTCGACGGCATATTTCGTCACCTCATTTACGTCCTCCTAAGCTTTCGCTGCTTAATTGTTCTTTTTGCGCAAATGTTAATAATTGCGCATTAGAATTGGCATACCCTTTTGATCAACAAGCTAAGTCAGCAAGCCAGTTTGTGTAGTCCTGATAATACAATAAGTCGGACATATTTCATTCGAATGTGCTGTTGTCGCATCGAATTTATGGCAGTGCGCTGCATTTCATTTGCTATTCGCACGCACACATGGAAAACAATTATCTTTGCGGCGCAGTTGTTATCTTGTCACAACGCATTTAATTGCCACACCAAAACGATTTCGAATGGAGACATTAGAAAAATCTGTTGCCGCTTTTTATGTTGCATGTTGCCAAGAGCAGTGTGGCACACACGTTTTTGATTTGCTGTTATTGAAAATGAAAATGTAACCCGGAAAGCAATTAACGGGGTTTGGGAAGGTCTACTGGGCTTCAAGTGTGGATTGTTGGAGTCGCAGGGTATTTTGAGAGGAGCTGGTTGACTCTTTCAAAACAATTATTTTAAACAATTATTTTATTCAAGTAATCAAGTATAGAGCGAATTTCGTTGGAAAAAAAACTGGATTATTTGTATAAAGGTGCTTTTTGTAAATATTGTTTCACATACTTTCAGTGGCTTTGTTTTAAATTTAATCAGTAATCGAAATAAAATAACTCCATGTTGTTTTTAAAGTCATGAAAAAATTTCTTAAGCTTCCTTCCTCATTTTGTTTAATTGAACTGCGGGAAAAAGGTGATTACAAAAGGCGCACGGCAATCGAGAGAAATAAATTGTTGTTTTGCTAGAGACTTTCGAGATTTGAAACAGACAAGTAATTTCTGTGAGTTAAACAAGGGGAAATATTTTATATAAAAGTTTGAAAAAGATATAAAATATTACTGGATTATTTGTATGAAATCAATATTGCTCCATCAGTTTGTCTTTGAAAAATCGTCAAATTCGCAATGTCTGTCAAAGAAAAATTATAAAAAAAATAAAAGTTTAACTCAAATCGTCGCAATGTTCTTCGTTCACTAAACACATTTTTTATTTTGTTTTTGTTCAATGCAACGGAAGGTTTTGGTAATAAGAAAACTGATGATCAATGTGGTAAATTTAACATTAAATAAACTGAACAGTGCTAAGAGCACAAAATATATATAGTTGTAATTATACATTACAAAATCAAGCCACTTCAAACGAATGCCGGAAAGAATATAAATATGATTAATAATCGAACGATAATAGAGTAATTAATTTTTATTTGTTAATTAAATGAGGAGCAGATACAAGACGTTTATGTTAGGCACAATCACAAGACAAGTCATCCTGAAGAGTTACAGTAAGGATGAACGTTGCAAAGCAGAATATTTTAAAACGGACATTTTAAAATTGGAGTCCGTATTGCTTGTGAATTCATGCACCAAATGTTGAATGATATCAATTATTCATCCCAAATTTCGCTAAAAGGCGCTGTCAAGTTAGACGAGGAAATCAGAACTTTAGCAGATTTTAAAACAAAACTGAAATTTTATAGAAAGGACTTCGAGTCATTCAAGTGCCAAGCCAATGAAACTGCAAAAAAAAAAAAAAATTAAAAAGATCCCAATTTTTACAACTACAAAAACAGAGGTCGAAATAGATAAGAAATTAAATAGGCATTTGACTGACTTGAGTGCAGTTGGTCACAGCATCATTTTTACTCACGGTAGATGAGTCAACTTTATTACAAAACTTGTAAACAATTCCAAGAAAAATATTCTGATATGATAGGCTCTAATTTTGAACTGTTCAACAATTGTGCATGGAAATTATACATACATTGGGAAGTGTTTATCGCAATTTTATTACCTCAGACAATGCCTGTATATTACGTTATTCTGCAACAGCCAAAAGATCATTTAGCAAATTCAAAATAATTAAAACTTTTTTAAGAATTAGTATGGCACATGCTCGACTCAATCATTTGACACTCAAAGGTATCGGAAACAAGGCCGCATCAAATCTAGTTGTGACGGTATTTATTTATGATGTTTCACAGACTAAAACCACAGAAGACTATAAAATAAATAGTGAAAATAAAATTGTCAACTTCGATTTATTGGCTACTTCGCCATTATTTACTTTTTACTAGCCTTCGCCCGCGACCTCGGTCGCCTGATATGGAGCAACATTATAAATAATCCCACGGGATCCTTTTAACGTGATAAGAGTACATGCAACCCAGGTCGAGCCCTATCCGGTAGCGTAATAAACTAACAAACGTTCACATTTATAAGGAAGTACGATTAAATACTAGCTGCTGCGTTACTCATAATACTCAGTAATAACTAAGGAGCTGAAGATGAAAATGTTTTCCATCTTTAAAGCAATGGGGCTCCAATTCCATTTTTGCGAACACATACGAAATGGGAAGGCGAATGATGTTAACTGAAAATCATAGTAAACTAAAATCATCTTGAAACTCTAGAGTCTTACGTCAAAAATATGGGCGCCCGTGTAGGAAAAGTCTGCTTTCAGTTTTTGAAGCCATCAAACGATGACGATGACGACGACAAATACAGGACCACCCGTCGAAATGCTGTTTGCTATTCCACATATGAAGAATTTCTCTACAGTCTTGCGCCCAACGATCACCAACGACAAGTGGAGTTATGGGTCCATTTTACCAGCGGTTACGGAATGGGTGAAACTACTAACGATTTTTCCGATGGTGTAGCATGCATGGATGAAACTCCTAACGATTTTTCCGATGGTGTAGCATGCACTAGCGCATCATCAATGAGCGTATCATTTCAAGAATCTGGCTGAAACTATGTTCATATGTGTAAACATAGAGAAATTTATATAAAACAGATATTTATTGGTATTCGAGACATGTCCTAATGACGTTTCAAATGAAGGCAAAACCAATTTTAATAAATATTTTCTTCTAAATAAAAAGATACAGTTTGCGAACAAGAAATCAGCTAAAATTATGTACATCATCACACTATCCGGATGCCACAAATTCAGTTCAGAAATACTGCTAGGTCGCTTAAACTACTACAGAACTAGACAGATGTACTCGTAGATGTGGATGATAGGTCATATTAACCCGATATTCAGGTGTTGTTCTGCCACTGAAAGTAAAGTTCTCCATGTGAGAATTATGGATTTTCTATAAAATGCGACCTCAGTTGGTCAAAAGAAAGGACATAGTCTTCCACCACGACGACGCATGGCCACACGCTTCTGTTATGAATTAGTAAAATTTGAGTTAACTCGGCTGGGAAGTGTTAATGTACTCAGCATATAGTCCGGGCTTTACAACATCTGATTATCTTCTACATCGCTCCATGCACAATTATCATGATGGCGTAACCCCAGAATTTCTACAACGAGGGAAATATGGTTTTCTCGAAAGCAAGATGGCAAGATATCAATAACAATGGAAAATATTTGATGAAATAAAGTTGCTTAAGTTAACATTAACGAGTTTCCTTAAGGCTGTCAAAGCTAAGAAGCACCGAATGTGGAAGATGGATGTGGAGAAGAGAATTTCTGACTAATGTTGAGACTATCCGAAGTTCGATTAGATAACCCAATATACCTTTCAGTGCTAGGAAATTTCTTATGAAGTCAGTGTATGTCAGTTAAAATTTAAGAAATGTGGAAATCTTCTCTCCGTTCACATTGGAAATTAATTTGTGAATTACGAATCAACTGCTCGGAAGGTAGAGTTTTCTGTTGTACTTAAATAGTTGGTCCTGAATAGTAGATAGATATTAAAATTCCGGACAAACCACGGCACATCGAAAAAGCTCCACAACGGTTTAGTTGAATACAAAATGTACGGACGTAGAAGAAATATTTATTTTCTTTAATATTATATTTCAAGCAGAGTCCCTAAAAAATGTCATATTTAAAAAACATAATCCTATCCACCACCATATGGTCCACTAACGTCCCATGTTCATACATCTGCTGTTGAGTTATATAGTACAAACAAGTAATATCCTATTTGTATCTGAAACTTGCATTCCAGATAGGGCCTCGAACTATGCGAGCGCGGTTCTCTTGGCATGCAGCTGCCATGGAATTCGTTTGGTGATAGTGCACCATTATTATCCATTTATTAGCATATTGCTCGCAGTACTGTGCAGCAACAGATATTCTCCGCAGGTTCGGTCAAAGATTCTTAGCTCACGAACAAGGATAATCGGGTGTGTGCCAGAAATCTCTTTCTCTCCAACCCAATTGCAATTCTCGGTGTGCCAGAAATCTCTTGACGGTTTTGAACTCTCCCATTTTTTTAATGTCGGTTTGGTTAAATTAAATTAAAAAACGATTATCTGAAGTTATTAAAAAAATAAGTACGAGCAACTATTGCTTATTGCTTTCCTCTGCAATCTGCATTTAAAGAATTCAACATTTCAGTTGTTTTAAGTATAAAATTTGCATTTTACTCAAATCTCTTTTGCATTAAAACAAAACCGTACGAGCAGCCTCAAAACAACCCATGCTTCATATGCCAACCTGCTCGCAGTTAACTTATCACATTTTCCAAGATTCTAAGTTGTCTTTAATTAAAATAATTGAAATGTTACAATAAACTATGAATATTTCAAATAAAGCTGTGATGTTTTAAATTTGTTTTAAAAGTGCGTACAAAGAGGTTAGTTTAATGTAAAATTTTAAAAATGCCATTGGTGAGAGTTGGCCTACGGATTTTTTGGGAGTTTTTGAAACCAGCCGACCTCGAAACCGTCTTACATATTTGGCACATACCCCGTTACCTTTATATGTGCTTGCAGACCAGAGTATAAGCTTCCCGACGTGCTACACATAATATCGCTACCAAAAAAAATATTTCATAAACGTAAATAATATTGACTTCCTAGATATTGTTCGCTGACTCATTCGGCGGGGATCCTTCGGAAATGTGGCGCAGGGTAGTGACTTTGGCGTCGCGTGCCTCTGTGTTTCATGTAAAACGAAATTAAATTTAACACAGCGCTATGGCTTAATACAGCGAGAGTTCAGAGTTAGGTTTCTTTTGAGTTCCTTAACAACGGTAATGCTGATGATAATTCCAGAGAGATATTATTTTTATACGTAATTTTCTTATTCTCGTTTTCTAAATTCCATCAAGAAGCACAAGAAGAATTAATAATAATCTACTACAGACTGGATTCACTGTGGTAGTACCAGAGGATCTCAAATACCAACATTGGAGTCTTCTTTACGCCACTTAAGTTATGTTCAGATGGAACAGAGACAGTAACATTGGGATATGCTCCATAAGTAGTAACCTAGGAGTTCGTAAAACGAGTATTGGCCATATCCTCAATGTACAGCGTACCGGCTACATACTGAATTTTGATTGATAGTTTAACTGGACTCCCTAAAGGCTTTAAGTAAAGTAGTAAGTTTGAAGAAATGAGAAACTATCTGGAATATTGCTGGTTATCGCTTGTTATTGCTAGAAAAAATCTATACTGGCTTCAAGCTCATACTCTTTCTAAAGCAACTAGAATGTCTAGAATGCAGCTTCCTTTTACAAATTCCAACAAATGACTTGCAGTCGACACCATGTCAGAACATAACAGTGAAAAATCCAGGGTTTCGTTGGATTTCGCGTTTGATCTGTTGTGTGTGTTCGGTTTTACCTTTCCGCTGGCTAAATGCACAAAAGTCATAATTCAATAAATAAAATACAAGAATGACATGTTGACAGCACAACATATCGCATCGAATGCACTCAGATACAAAAATAACAACAAAACCAGTAGCAGGAACAATAACGGCTCCAAGCTGAATGGCATAACTGGCAACGCTTTCACTATGAATGAAGTAAAATTTACGGTTACGACAAAGTCGCACAAAAAGTGATTATATGCAACTCTGGCAGGCAGTAGCCTAAAAAGGAAATACCACAGAAGCCAATGTCCACTACAAAGAGGCTGTGTCGATATGGTGGGCAGGTAGTTTCGTTCTGCTGTTATTCGGGAGCCATCCAAATCTATTATCGTGCAGCCGAAAAAAACGTGTGCATACTGAAAAGCTGTACTACGTTGTACATCAGCATAGTGGTTGAAAGTGTTAAAAATATGAAGACTTGCAAACTGGCTGAGTACTTCTCTTGCCCCAACAAAAGTAGATTTCTTCGCGTAAGCAGTGAACTCGAGGTTCGCCACGGCCTTCTTTTCCTTCCCGAACTTAAGTCGATTGTCCTAGTCTCTTTTGCTAAACCAACTATTAAACTAATAACCTTACTCGAAGTACAGGAAGTTGCTTCCTCTTAGACTTGTATGATAGTTTAAGAAACTTAGTGTAGTTTTTGTTGTTGTTGGGGATTCAGAGATCAAGAAACTCACTTTTATCTTTGTTTTCACTCTTTGTTTTCTTTTATTTCAGACACAAGCAGGATACAAGCATTTCGTTGATGACATTTACAGGCGTTCCTTTAGTAATTGGCCTTTGATAGAGGGAGCTCTTCGTCAAGTTGCTAGGTTCCAAGTTGCATTCTGCGATTAATGCAGATTACATAAATTCACAGCATAATCGCCCGAAACTTTCTTCTTGTGGGACTGCTTGACAACGGCGTTATCTTTCGAAGGCACTACAATATATATGTGACCTGAAGGATCTTGCCACTGAAAGGATTTATACATTCATTGTTCAATGCGCTACGGCCACTGTGCAAAATGTGCTCCGCTTTCGAGGAAGTGCAGGCGACTGCAATCCGTGGCGTGGGCGCAAGTGGTTATGATGATGCTGAATGGACTTACGCCGCGGTGCATATTTATGAAATAATACTTCAGAGACATGAAGGTGGACGACGATTTTTTATACATCAGCGCGGTATTGCGAAATTTGGAACAAGGTGTCGTCCCAGTCCGATTAACAGGGCGGTGCGTTTGACGTGCTTGGGTGTGCGATGTTTGGTGCGGTGGTTGCATGTTGTGATCCACTGCTGCTGGTTTTGCGAAAATTATGATGCATTTTTATGGATTTTCGATGTTTTTGCATTGCGACTTTCTCATTTTTTCCAGTTTGTGTCGCTTTTATTTGTCATAAACGCCTTTCTGACCATTTTCAGTTGCGGCTTTCGCAAGATTTGCCAAAATGATGTTTTCTCCTTTTATCGCCTTCATGAAGCGAACAGTCTTATAAATTTGTCACAAGGTTTGTAACGCAGTGAGGGATGGAGACACAGTGATCAGCTCGATGCGTTTAGTTAATTAAATAATTAATTTAATGGACAAAAATTTGTAACAAATGCTTTTTGTCATAAAACGTACATTTAGATCTTTCAAACCTTCTGGTTGTTATGATAAATGAAAACCCAAAAATTTGAGTACTCAATCGGCCATTTTGGAACATTGAATTACTCTTAACTGCCAAGCTCATCCCCAACCGCGAAAGCAAATCGATTATCCCTTAGTTGCGTAATTAAGAAACAAATGTCATAATAAAATGCATATTAATGGAAAGGTATTGTCGACTTGTCGAGTTTTTTCGGCACTCGAAGTTAACAAAAACAAAACAAAGTTTTATCGGACTCACATGTGGCTTTTGTAAAAATAATCTTATTTACGCTAAACCGATTGCGAGATGTAAAGAGAGGAACTGATGAGATATAAAAGAATAAAATTGCAAAACAATTACAGCGCGCTGCTACCAAAAGCTCAAGAAACTGGAGTGGCTCCTCCGCCCATCGAATAAGTTATCTTTAACTAATAAAAGGCTCATCTATCTGCAAGTAGTGGCACCTGCTTAGCGCTACGCCATACAAATTTGGGGCACTACTGCTGCCTACAACATCAGAAGAGTGCAGGCGTGTCAGAGCAAGGCTCTCAGAAGAGCCTTGGTACGTCTGCAACACCACGCTGCATAGGGATCTTGCCGTGCCAACTGTTATGGAGGTGATTAATTCTCACAGCTGCCGCTATCACTACAGACTTTTGTCGCACCCAAATCCGCTAACTTTCTCCTTCACCCGTATCTCAACAAGGCGTAGACTGAAGAGGCTGCACCCGCATGATCTGCCCCTAAGAAGGATACAGCCTTCTATAATTAATTAATTTAGTATAAGTCAAATTTTTTTTATTCATTATTTTTTATCATTATTATTTAAATCCGACAAATGTGTTATGCAGTTTACTGAGTTAAATGTTATAATTTAATTATAAAAAAAAAAAAAACTGAAAAGAATTAATTAATTATTTTAAAACGTCATTCATCAATACTATCGATAGTCCCAATTGAACTGACTTTTCTTACAACGAAGCCTCGCCCGAATGTGCCCACGTGACTTCAGTTGCATCAACCTTTGTTCGTCAGGCCACAGGCAGATCATTAGAAACATTGATTTCTAATCAATGTTTTGATTAGAAAGCATTGAAAGATAAGGCAGAGATAATATGAGAGCTATCTAGTCATTAACTTTGGATAACCCGAGAAAAACAAGATATTGAATTATTTACAATTTATATCAATGACCCTGAAGAAGCTAAAAATGTGAGGGCTTATACACTCAAGTTAACTTGAAATGTGTCTGGGCAACAAAAAATCATAATAATAACTAAAATAGACCTGGGCTTATATGATAGCTGTGCGATCTAATAATTCTGGAAATTTTCCTGGCTTATGCTTATATACTCATATATATTTTAAACCTCTTGCTTTAAGTTAATCCATGGGCTTATTGATTTATATCTAAGGATGTGTAATCTAGCCTATCTAGGTTCAGCTAAAAACGTTAAAAAAACGAGTAAAACTCACCCTTTGGCCAAGCCAAAGCTGCCTCTACAATAGCAAAGACCGTTAGTATATTTCTACCATTTATCAACAAAAAACGCTTACTTTGATGTTGACAAAATACATTTCGAAAATATCTTATAAGGGGGCTATACGAACCAGTGGACCAAGGCTTTTTGTAAATGGGCCTTAGTCAGTTTAAGTTTCAGTTCGTTAGTTCAACAAAGCAGTAACTTATTTGATAGGAACTTGAATTTGAATAGACGAGTCCGACTTGTGTAGAAGATAGCCCACCTAAATGCAATGGTAATTCAACTCTCTGAGGTTCTAAAAACTAAGGTGCACACAGACGAATATAGGTACTTCATGGAGCTCGGATGTCGCCTTTGCTGTATTACAAATTGCAAGACAAAGTCAAAGTTCTATTTACATAATGACGAACGTATTCAAGTTTGTATAAAATTAAATTTCTTTGCCGGGGGACCAAAATGGCTTGACTGTTAATAAAAATCTCCCTATCCTGAAGCGCTATGGTTAAGTGGATAATAGTGTTTAATAATAATTAATTTAATTTAGGCAAATTACAAATTTTTTCATATTCCTTTCCGCAGTATCCTTTCAGTTTGCCGTAGTCACATGCTGATCACAGCAAGCAGAAGTCTCGGAATTGAAAGGACTGAGTAACAAAGGTGAGATAAACCTGCGTTGGTTGAATGTGTTTAAAATAATTCATATAAAGTGCAAGTGTAATCAAATATCTATTAAGTGTAGATACATTTCAAAAGTTTCCTCAACATGAGTACTTCATAGTGATTCGCGAAATTGATTGCTGCTCCCGCAACTAGCTCTCCGTAAGTACCAGATGCTAATTGATGAAGCACCAAAGTGGTAGCCATCAAATCGCGCGCCTCAGGATATACGATGCGGCTCTTTTTCGTGACATATCAGCCGTAGAGCTAATTAATACTGTCGCCCATTTTCGTACGTTTGGCATCTGAGGCCTCAATCATTACCGGGGATTGGCCTCGTCTTTTATAACCCCTGCCGCATCTCTACGTTTCCGGCTTATTTTGAGATCTGCTACTATTGACAAATCGTTTCATTCAAGATGATTAGCGTAAAAACTGCTATAACCACGAATTGTAGTTGTCGTTTTTATTTTATTTAGTTTTAATTCCAAATTCATCCGACTATTTTGATACGGCCATAGTGAGTGCATTTTCAATAAACTTACTTGCCTTCACAATGCAATGAACATTGTCGACATCGAGTATATATCATATTGATATTCCTGATGACTGTGGACACAACTTATAGCATGGGACATAAATCTGTATTCGTTAAAACTAACCATTTCTAAGGCAAACCTATCACTTGTACGAATTTCGATTTCTAAACGAATCGAACACCATTTAGGGTCATATATGTGTCCAGCGAAAGCGCATCGTGCTAGGATAATTGGGTCGTTTAGCCTCTGAATACATAGGTGAACCGGAGCTTGAAGAGTATCATGCCTTCGCCATAGACGAAGTTAAAGTAATTCCCTGCTTTGGAGTTTTTTGTTGCAATGCACGTGGCAAGTTTGGTTCGATGACGGCAATTTATAACAAACAGCGGACATCCGATGTGGTGTGTCTTTTTTTCTGCTGTGGTGGTTGTTCTGTTGAGGCTTTCAGGCCTGATTTATGCCTTTTGATGGACGCAGCGAGAGTGTTGCATTTTTATGCAGGCGCCTGGAAATGCAACCACGGGCGGCGTGCGAAGGGCATCGCTTGATGAATGCCGATTGGGTGTAGTGTTGTGCAACAAAAAAAAACCCGTAAAACACCCTACAGCAAAAAAAAATTATGCATATCCATTGATATGCAAAGCACTGAAAGATGAAGAAAAACTTGCCGAGCATGCATCCGTTTTCAGTGCATGGTCACTGGCTGGGTGACGATGGAGGCGCAGGTTGACATTTTGGCGTATTGTCGAATTGCATAATATGCACTTTTCAAAAAGAAGAGGAAGCAAGAGATAAAAAAATCGGACAACGACAGACAGAGAAAATTTACAACCAACGACAGATCGATTTATTGCATGACAATTGTCATTGTCCTGCCAAAGACAACAACAACAACAACAGCATTTTGTTCGAAGGCCTGGAAATGTTGTTGTCCGACATCTGAGTTATGAGCGTTGCGCTGTGCGGGCTGCACTATGTGTTTTCCGTCGAAATGTCGCCTGAAATTCCATCAGCCAAAACGCGTGCAATTTCAATGAAAACGCAACGTCATCGCAGACCACCCACATCCCGGCTGGCCCCGCCGCAATGATTTTGTTCGCTCGTGTGAAAAATAATGTTTTTAATATTGACAACATGAAAAATGTGAAAACCATAATCATAAATTTTTATTAACAGCGCAAATATCGTAAAGTGAAATGCCAAATTGTCAAAGTAGTCGTAAAGATAGCCACTTTCCCGCCATGCTCCCCGACAGCCAGGATATCCACTAAGGCCACGCCGGCCTCACTGCTGCTTGTTGCAACTTGGCACCAGACTTTGTCGCGTTCCCAAATTGATTGAAATTCTATTGAAACATTTTGTTGCTTGCCGTGAAAACGACGTCAAATTTGTTATAGTAATGACTTGTAAACGGTTACCCGTGAAAAAATGTCGCCATTCAAATAGGCGGAGAAAAATATTACTTTTGATATGATATGATAATCGATCAAAGTAGCGTTTATCCACTGTGCTCCATAGCCATAAAGATCCAGATGGAGTGGAGCTGATTTGAAAGGGGGTGCGATGACAATTAAACGAAAAGTAAGCCGACGAAGCGCTCCTGATCTCGCGGATGCCGCACCTTTTACAGCTTTTACCTTGGCAGCTTCTGTGGCTTCTCTAGCTTTGACTTTGCTTTGATTTTTTTTTTTACAGCCATACTTAGTTCCAGCGGCTAGCCTCTCTGGCCTTTATTTTGGCCACTGTAAATGCTTTTTGAGCGCTGACCTTAGCTGCGGCCGCAACTTCTATTGCCTTGACTATAGCATCGGCAGCTGATTTTTCTGCTCTAGCTTTAGCAGCAGCAGAAGCATCTTCTGAGTCCGCGTCTTTGAATGATACTAATAGATACAATTGGGCCGAGCATTGAGGATCAAACGCCCCCAATATGCCAAAAGACACGACAAAGTGATTTTCCTCTCGACATGTAACAAAGTTGTCAAGGAAACTTTGGCGGCCCACCCGCTGAATGCACTAGACACTGCTCCTTTCGGCTACCAGCCAGATCTCACACTGCACAAACGACTATGGAAAAATTACAGGATGGGTGTTGGAACTTTTTCAATGTATAAAAAAATCTATAACAACTACTTGTGCCCTTCCTCTTGCTGTTTTTTTCGGTCAAACGATTGTTCTAACAGTATCAATGAATGCCTCAGTTGTTGTTGTTTTTACAACGTCCGTCTTCGTTTCAGTTTCTATGCTTCTGTCAAACGACTTCTCTCTCTCGGTGTGCATCATGCACTTGTTGTTGTTGTTTTGACAGAGTATCATATTTGTTTTCGTTTCTCTGTTTCAAATCAAACGATTGCGCGTTTAGCAAAAAGTACTTGTTGTTGTTTTCACAGCTAACGACTTCGTTTTCGTTTCACAACTTCGGCTCAACGATCGTATGTATGCTACACGGTGACGATAATTTCACTCTGCATTAAACAAATAATAATAATAATAATAATAATAATAATAATAATAATAATAATAATAATAATAATAATAATAATAATAATAATAATAATAATAATAATAATAATAATAATAATAATAATATTGAAATAATAATAATAATAATAATAATAATAATAATAATAATAATAATAATAATAATAATAATAATAATAATAATAATAATAATAATAATAATAATAATAATAATAATAATAATAATAATAATATTGAAATAATAATAATAATAATAATAATAATAATAATAATAATAATAATAATAATAATAATAATAATAATAATAATAATAATATAAATAATAATAATTGTAATAATAATAATAATAATAATAATAATAATAATAATAATAATAATAATATTGAAATAATAATAATAATAATAATAATAATAATAATAATAATAATAATAATAATAAAAAATAATAATAATAATAATAATAATAATAATAATAATAATAATAATAATAATAATAATAATAATAATAATAATAATAATAAGTTATAGAAACATATTCAGGTCATCGAAATTGACCTTTAAGTCTGGACATTTCAGGCTCTGTGAGGCAGATCTATTCTGGATTTGGTGCAGTCACACACTGCCAACATCTTTGACCGTTGCTTCGGATTGATTTCTTCAATGGCTGCATTGAGCAATCGTTGCTCGAAGAATCGCTTTGTAATGACAAAACGACGAAGACTTTTACTCCACCTTAGTACGTTATCGCTGCCCAACCCATTCAAAAGCTTGACAGTATGCAAGCATAGCTTCGATTCCTCAAGACATCTCTGCTGATTGAGACTTTCTTTTTGACTTTCTTTTCCTTTGCTCGTTTTCCTATAACTTTTGAAAAAGCATATCGAAATTGAATTGGTGACTTCGCAACTGATGTATTAGACGCCGCTTCACAATCACTACATATACATAACTATATACAATTATTATACAGTGTGCTTCCGAGAAACTTGAGTTTGTGAAACGTTTATTAGGGTTTTAGGCAAAATAGGGTAGGTAGGCTAGCTATGCGGCCAACAAAAAGGTGTGCTGTTATTGCCAGGATAATGCCAGCCTACACTGACGACTTTTAATAGTTCTCTGCACTAAAGTGCAACTCAAATTCAATTCCAAGATCTGATGGGTTACGGCTGGCATATTCTATATTATATGATAATATATTATATGATATGATACAATATATAAAAATGCGGTTATAATATTTCTGCATGATGCATTCACTGACGGATTAGTTTGCATACAGACAGATAACTTAATCCCTTTATTACTGTAACGCTTAAGAAAGAAAAAGTCTATTGTGAAATAAGGTAGCTATAAAGGGGAAAGAGAAAACAAACAAAGGAAAGAATTTACGATCCGTAATTACCACCTTCAACTGAATTTCAGATAAGTCCTGTTTACTTGTTTCACATATGCGTTTGGATTTTACGTGGAGAAATGAAGAAAATATCCATATACCATTTTAATGACTGGTAGCCTCGCATCATTTTATTATAATTAGTGATAATTAGTTGAGTGAGGCGACCTGTTCAGTCAGTGAATATTGTATAAAAGAATTAGGAAGAGTTTGAAAAAGTCAGTTATCATAATCATTTGAGACTGTACGCATCGTACGAGAATTGTTCTAGAATTTTAAAACAAATAAACTTGCAGAAATTGGAGCTATGGAGGATTTCAATATTACAAGCGAAAGAGATTTCAATATCCTCTTCCAATGTTGCCATAATATTTCGTATAGCTTCTGGCTCAAAGTCCGCAAAGAGGCTAGATCAAAGCGTCTCCTCGAGGACAAGGCAAATGAAAACAATCAGCCCAAGGAGAAGAAACAGAAGCTAGAAATAAAGTCAAAGAACACACCGCAAAGCAATAAAGGTGCTCGGAATAAAGAACGCTTGGAGTTTTCTAACACCGAAAAAAATTCAAAGCAGCCGCAAATCCTAAAAGAACGTAATTCGAAGAAGAAATCAACCGGACAAAGAAAGCCAGTGGAAAATTCTAACAAAAATATTACTCAGATGCGGTCTGGAGAGGCATCAGCGAAGAAGAAAGCACCAGATAATCAACAGAATAAGACAATATTGCCAGCCTCTTACTTTAGCGTCCCAAAGTTACCGACGATGCGTGTCCCAAAAATCAAGGGCATTGAGAATAGAACTGCACTGGTATCATAATTTAAACACATTGGATGTCACACCATTCCTGCGACAAATATTGCTGACTCGCCGAAATTAATCTCCCCTCCATTGCCTAACTTCTGATTTATCTATTTTTGCAGCATTACTCTACTGAACTTGAAAATCTACAAATAGAAGAACTTAATCTCCATACTTCTATACTCACATGACATGAAGTGTACTAACAACACCATTCCTCAAGTGGACCACGCGGAGAAGTTACGCCTTACTTTTGGTAATAGGCTTACCTTGACAACTTTGACTTATGGAATGATGGACAGACAAATGATGTTCAAGTGTTCATCAAGTGCTGCAAGACAAGATGTCGCCTCACATTAGTCCGTTCGCAAACTTGCTCTTCGTCGTGGCGTGCTCATGGAGTCTTCTATTTTCTACACAACACTATACTATACCAGTGCTACACTAAACTATACTTTTACGTGATTAAATAAATGTTTGACAAAAGTGTACAAAATCATGGATTAACTTATGTACATAAAAATTATTATTTACATACATATTTATATATTTATATAATTGTATCTTAGAATTAATCCAAATTACAATACTTTCATAACTAAGTAACGCAGGCCTTCAGGCTGAAAAATAAAATATAAATACAAAAAAGTACAGTGGTTTTCATAATTTTCAAGTTCTTGTTCTGACTACAGAGACAACCCGATTTCGAATTTGACTTTTCTGAAGATCGGATTTTTTTTTACAGCCATACTTAGTTCTAGCGGCTAGCCTCTCTGGCCTTTATTTTGGCCACTGTACATGCTTTTTGAGCGCTGACCTTAGCTGCGGCCGCAACTTCTATTGCCTTGACTATAGCATCGGCAGCTGATTTTTCTGCTCTAGCTTTAGCAGCAGCAGAAGCATCTTCTGAGTCCGCGTCTTTGAATGATACTAATAGATACAATTGGGCCGAGCATTGAGGATCAAACGCCCCCAATATGCCAAAAGACACGACAAAGTGATTTTCCTCACGACATGTAACAAAGTTGTCAAGGAAACTTTGGCGGCCCACCCGCTGAATGCACTAGACACTGCTCCTTTCGGCTACCAGCCAGATCTCACACTGCACAAACGACTATGGAAAAATTACAGGGATGGGTGTTGGAACTTTTTCAATGTATAAAAAAATCTATAACAACTACTTGTGCCCTTCCTCTTGCTGTTTTTTTCGGTCAAACGATTGTTCTAACAGTATCAATGAATGCCTCAGTTGTTGTTGTTTTTACAACGTCCGTCTTCGTTTCAGTTTCTATGCTTCTGTCAAACGACTTCTCTCTCTCGGTGTGCATCATGCACTTGTTGTTGTTGTTTTGACAGAGTATCATATTTGTTTTCGTTTCTCTGTTTCAAATCAAACGATTGCGCGTTTAGCAAAAAGTACTTGTTGTTGTTTTCACAGCTACTGACTTCGTTTTCGTTTCACAACTTCGGGTCAACGATCGTATGTATGCTACTCGGTGACGATAATTTCACTCTCCATTGAACAAATAATAATAATAATAATAATAATAATAATAATAATAATAATAATAATAAAAAAAATAAAAATAATAATAATAATAATAATAATAATAATAATAATAAAAAAAATAAAAATAATAATAATAATAATAATAATAATAATAATAATAATAATAATAATAATAATAATAATAATAATAATAATAATAATAATAATAATAATAATAATAATAATAATAATAATAATAATAATAATAATAATAATAATAATAATAATAATAATAATAATAATAATAATAATAATAATAATAATAATAATAATAATAATAATAATAATAATAATAATAATAATAATAATAATAATAATAATAATAATAATAATAATAATAATAATAATAATAATAATAATAATAATAATAATAATAATAATAATAATAATAATAATAATAATAATAATAAGTTATAGAAACATATTCAGGTCATCGAAATTGACCTTTAAGTCTGGACATTTCAGGCTCTGTGAGGCAGATCTATTCTGGATTTGGTGCAGTCACACACTGCCAACATCTTTGACCGTTGCTTCGGATTGATTTCTTCAATGGCTGCATTGAGCAATCGTTGCTCGAAGAATCGCTTTGTAATGACAAAACGACGAAGACTTTTACTCCACCTTAGTACGTTATCGCTGCCCAACCCATTCAAAAGCTTGACAGTATGCAAGCATAGCTTCGATTCCTCAAGACATCTCTGCTGATTGAGACTTTCTTTTTGACTTTCTTTTCCTTTGCTCGTTTTCCTATAACTTTTGAAAAAGCATATCGAAATTGAATTGGTGACTTCGCAACTGATGTATTAGACGCCGCTTCACAATCACTACATATACATAACTATATACAATTATTATACAGTGTGCTTCCGAGAAACTTGAGTTTGTGAAACGTTTATTAGGGTTTTAGGCAAAATAGGGTAGGTAGGCTAGCTATGCGGCCAACAAAAAGGTGTGCTGTTATTGCCAGGATAATGCCAGCCTACACTGACGACTTTTAATAGTTCTCTGCACTAAAGTGCAACTCAAATTCAATTCCAAGATCTGATGGGTTACGGCTGGCATATTCTATATTATATGATAATATATTATATGATATGATACAATATATAAAAATGCGGTTATAATATTTCTGCATGATGCATTCACTGACGGATTAGTTTGCATACAGACAGATAACTTAATCCCTTTATTACTGTAACGCTTAAGAAAGAAAAAGTCTATTGTGAAATAAGGTAGCTATAAAGGGGAAAGAGAAAACAAACAAAGGAAAGAATTTACGATCCGTAATTACCACCTTCAACTGAATTTCAGATAAGTCCTGTTTACTTGTTTCACATATGCGTTTGGATTTTACGTGGAGAAATGAAGAAAATATCCATATACCATTTTAATGACTGGTAGCCTCGCATCATTTTATTATAATTAGTGATAATTAGTTGAGTGAGGCGACCTGTTCAGTCAGTGAATATTGTATAAAAGAATTAGGAAGAGTTTGAAAAAGTCAGTTATCATAATCATTTGAGACTGTACGCATCGTACGAGAATTGTTCTAGAATTTTAAAACAAATAAACTTGCAGAAATTGGAGCTATGGAGGATTTCAATATTACAAGCGAAAGAGATTTCAATATCCTCTTCCAATGTTGCCATAATATTTCGTATAGCTTCTGGCTCAAAGTCCGCAAAGAGGCTAGATCAAAGCGTCTCCTCGAGGACAAGGCAAATGAAAACAATCAGCCCAAGGAGAAGAAACAGAAGCTAGAAATAAAGTCAAAGAACACACCGCAAAGCAATAAAGGTGCTCGGAATAAAGAACGCTTGGAGTTTTCTAACACCGAAAAAAATTCAAAGCAGCCGCAAATCCTAAAAGAACGTAATTCGAAGAAGAAATCAACCGGACAAAGAAAGCCAGTGGAAAATTCTAACAAAAATATTACTCAGATGCGGTCTGGAGAGGCATCAGCGAAGAAGAAAGCACCAGATAATCAACAGAATAAGACAATATTGCCAGCCTCTTACTTTAGCGTCCCAAAGTTACCGACGATGCGTGTCCCAAAAATCAAGGGCATTGAGAATAGAACTGCACTGGTATCATAATTTAAACACATTGGATGTCACACCATTCCTGCGACAAATATTGCTGACTCGCCGAAATTAATCTCCCCTCCATTGCCTAACTTCTGATTTATCTATTTTTGCAACATTACTCTACTGAACTTGAAAATCTACAACTAGAAGAACTTAATCTCCATACTTCTATACTCACATGACATGAAGTGTACTAACAACACCATTCCTCAAGTGGACCACGCGGAGAAATTACGCCTTACTTTTGGTAATAGGCTTACCTTGACAACTTTGACTTATGGAATGATGGACAGACAAATGATGTTCAAGTGTTCATCAAGTGCTGCAAGACAAGATGTCGCCTCACATTAGTCCGTTCGCAAACTTGCTCTTCGTCGTGGCGTGCTCATGGAGTCTTCTATTTTCTACACAACACTATACTATACCAGTGCTACACTAAACTATACTTTTACGTGATTAAATAAATGTTTGACAAAAGTGTACAAAATCATGGATTAACTTATGTACATAAAAATTATTATTTACATACATATTTATATATTTATATAATTGTATCTTAGAATTAATCCAAATTACAATACTTTCATAACTAAGTAACGCAGGCCTTCAGGCTGAAAAATAAAATATAAATACAAAAAAGTACAGTGGTTTTCATAATTTTCAAGTTCTTGTTCTGACTACAGAGACAACCCGATTTCGAATTTGACTTTTCTGAAGATCGGATTTTTTTTTACAGCCATACTTAGTTCTAGCGGCTAGCCTCTCTGGCCTTTATTTTGGCCACTGTACATGCTTTTTGAGCGCTGACCTTAGCTGCGGCCGCAACTTCTATTGCCTTGACTATAGCATCGGCAGCTGATTTTTCTGCTCTAGCTTTAGCAGCAGCAGAAGCATCTTCTGAGTCCGCGTCTTTGAATGATACTAATAGATACAATTGGGCCGAGCATTGAGGATCAAACGCCCCCAATATGCCAAAAGACACGACAAAGTGATTTTCCTCACGACATGTAACAAAGTTGTCAAGGAAACTTTGGCGGCCCACCCGCTGAATGCACTAGACACTGCTCCTTTCGGCTACCAGCCAGATCTCACACTGCACAAACGACTATGGAAAAATTACAGGGATGGGTGTTGGAACTTTTTCAATGTATAAAAAAATCTATAACAACTACTTGTGCCCTTCCTCTTGCTGTTTTTTTCGGTCAAACGATTGTTCTAACAGTATCAATGAATGCCTCAGTTGTTGTTGTTTTTACAACGTCCGTCTTCGTTTCAGTTTCTATGCTTCTGTCAAACGACTTCTCTCTCTCGGTGTGCATCATGCACTTGTTGTTGTTGTTTTGACAGAGTATCATATTTGTTTTTGTTTCTCTGTTTCAAATCAAACGATTGCGCGTTTAGCAAAAAGTACTTGTTGTTGTTTTCACAGCTACTGACTTCGTTTTCGTTTCACAACTTCGGGTCAACGATCGTATGTATGCTACTCGGTGAAGGATGATGCGGTGACGATAATTTCACTCTCCATTGAACAAATAATAATAATAATAATAATAATAATAATAATAATAATAATAATAATAATAATAATAATAATAATAATAATATAATAATAATAATAATAATAATAATAATAATAATAATAATAATAATAAAAATAAAAATAATATAATAATAATAATAATAATAATAATAATAATAATAATAATAATAATAATAATAATAATAATAATAATAATATAATAATAATAATAATAATAATAATAATAATAATAATAATAATAATAATAATAATAATAATAATAATAATAATAATAATAATAATAATAATAATAATAATAATAATAATAATAATAATAATAATAATAATAATAATAATAATAATAATAATAATAATAATAATAATAAGTTATAGAAACATATTCAGGTCATCGAAATTGACCTTTAAGTCTGGACATTTCAGGCTCTGTGAGGCAGATCTATTCTGGATTTGGTGCAGTCACACACTGCCAACATCTTTGACCGTTGCTTCGGATTGATTTCTTCAATGGCTGCATTGAGCAATCGTTGCTCGAAGAATCGCTTTGTAATGACAAAACGACGAAGACTTTTACTCCACCTTAGTACGTTATCGCTGCCCAACCCATTCAAAAGCTTGACAGTATGCAAGCATAGCTTCGATTCCTCAAGACATCTCTGCTGATTGAGACTTTCTTTTTGACTTTCTTTTCCTTTGCTCGTTTTCCTATAACTTTTGAAAAAGCATATCGAAATTGAATTGGTGACTTCGCAACTGATGTATTAGACGCCGCTTCACAATCACTACATATACATAACTATATACAATTATTATACAGTGTGCTTCCGAGAAACTTGAGTTTGTGAAACGTTTATTAGGGTTTTAGGCAAAATAGGGTAGGTAGGCTAGCTATGCGGCCAACAAAAAGGTGTGCTGTTATTGCCAGGATAATGCCAGCCTACACTGACGACTTTTAATAGTTCTCTGCACTAAAGTGCAACTCAAATTCAATTCCAAGATCTGATGGGTTACGGCTGGCATATTCTATATTATATGATAATATATTATATGATATGATACAATATATAAAAATGCGGTTATAATATTTCTGCATGATGCATTCACTGACGGATTAGTTTGCATACAGACAGATAACTTAATCCCTTTATTACTGTAACGCTTAAGAAAGAAAAAGTCTATTGTGAAATAAGGTAGCTATAAAGGGGAAAGAGAAAACAAACAAAGGAAAGAATTTACGATCCGTAATTACCACCTTCAACTGAATTTCAGATAAGTCCTGTTTACTTGTTTCACATATGCGTTTGGATTTTACGTGGAGAAATGAAGAAAATATCCATATACCATTTTAATGACTGGTAGCCTCGCATCATTTTATTATAATTAGTGATAATTAGTTGAGTGAGGCGACCTGTTCAGTCAGTGAATATTGTATAAAAGAATTAGGAAGAGTTTGAAAAAGTCAGTTATCATAATCATTTGAGACTGTACGCATCGTACGAGAATTGTTCTAGAATTTTAAAACAAATAAACTTGCAGAAATTGGAGCTATGGAGGATTTCAATATTACAAGCGAAAGAGATTTCAATATCCTCTTCCAATGTTGCCATAATATTTCGTATAGCTTCTGGCTCAAAGTCCGCAAAGAGGCTAGATCAAAGCGTCTCCTCGAGGACAAGGCAAATGAAAACAATCAGCCCAAGGAGAAGAAACAGAAGCTAGAAATAAAGTCAAAGAACACACCGCAAAGCAATAAAGGTGCTCGGAATAAAGAACGCTTGGAGTTTTCTAACACCGAAAAAAATTCAAAGCAGCCGCAAATCCTAAAAGAACGTAATTCGAAGAAGAAATCAACCGGACAAAGAAAGCCAGTGGAAAATTCCAACAAAAATATTACTCAGATGCGGTCTGGAGAGGCATCAGCGAAGAAGAAAGCACCAGATAATCAACAGAATAAGACAATATTGCCAGCCTCTTACTTTAGCGTCCCAAAGTTACCGACGATGCGTGTCCCAAAAATCAAGGGCATTGAGAATAGAACTGCACTGGTATCATAATTTAAACACATTGGATGTCACACCATTCCTGCGACAAATATTGCTGACTCGCCGAAATTAATCTCCCCTCCATTGCCTAACTTCTGATTTATCTATTTTTGCAACATTACTCTACTGAACTTGAAAATCTACAACTAGAAGAACTTAATCTCCATACTTCTATACTCACATGACATGAAGTGTACTAACAACACCATTCCTCAAGTGGACCACGCGGAGAAATTACGCCTTACTTTTGGTAATAGGCTTACCTTGACAACTTTGACTTATGGAATGATGGACAGACAAATGATGTTCAAGTGTTCATCAAGTGCTGCAAGACAAGATGTCGCCTCACATTAGTCCGTTCGCAAACTTGCTCTTCGTCGTGGCGTGCTCATGGAGTCTTCTATTTTCTACACACCACTATACTATACCAGTGCTACACTAAACTATACTTTTACGTGATTAAATAAATGTTTGACAAAAGTGTACAAAATCATGGATTAACTTATGTACATAAAAATTATTATTTACTTACATATTTATATAATTGTATCTTAGAAATAATCCAAATTACAATACTTTCATAACTAAGTAACGCAGGCCTTCAGGCTGAAAAATAAAATATAAATACAAAAAAGTACAGTGGTTTTCATAATTTTCAAGTTCTTGTTCTGACTAAAGTAAAAATCCGATTTCGAATATTTTATTTTACCGGAACATTTCGAGGGAACATTTTTCTTATAATTAAAGGATAAATTTTATCGCAGGAAATTGCATAACACATTTGTCGAATTATAAATAGCGACACGTAAACAATTATTCTTAGACTAAGGAGATTATGATGCTAATAATTATAATAATACTTTTAATGTTTTTATAGCTTCTTTTTTCTAGTTTGTCTCGGTATCTTAAAAACTGCTTTCACTCAGTTTTGGGAACAGATAATAAATCCCTTTCCACATCGAAAGTTCGTGGACTGATTTGGTCTTGCGGGGTGGTGCATTGTCAAAACGTGAGCATAATGTTTCTTTTACCCAAATCTTTAGTTAATATTCTGTGGAATGTACAGCATTCCCTCAGGGACATTTGCATCGATAGCAATTATTTCACTTAATCAGCACGGTTCGATTATTCTGGTCTTCCAAGTCTTAGATCATCATTTAATCATCAAGGCCACTTTAATATTGTGTAAACCGTTTGTAGACCTCAGTACGACTCATACAATCATCACCAAACTGCTGTTCTATGATTAGCAGACCAGACCACTTTACAAAATCTGCCAATGAAGTTATAAGTTAATTAAGGCTTATATATTATAAAGGATTTTAAAATAATGTAACGACTATAACACCATTCAGTGTGTATCGATTCAAATCCCGCCGTAGGCCTCATTGAATACGCATGATTATTTCTTGCGAACCGGTTCATCCCCAGAACATCTCTCCTTTCGCAATGCAAAATCAAATCTGCCACTACAAAGAGACGCAAATGGTGCATGACGTTTTGCCTCGGGCCCGAGAATACAAAGAATCGTACCGCTGATGACGGCTGTCAATCACACCACCGGCAAATGTCAGCTGTGACCACGTGCTGCTCTAGCAGTGCAATGATTTCCGATGAAGTGACAAATTATTGGCGACATTTTTCATTGCGAATGTGGCACTTTGTTGATTTTATTGCTTAGGTTTTTGCTTTTGTGCGACTTACAAAGATTAATGATGAGGAAAATGAATTAATTGCGAGTCGGGCAAGCCGCAGTTTTCTCCTCTTCTGAGATCGAGCGATTGCAGATGTGTTTTCGCTTGATTCTAGATAGCTTCCTCTTGCATATGTTTGCTGATTACCTTTTTCACAAGAAAGCGCTCACAGAGCAACGACAGGAATTGTTTTAAGTGGCCTTCGCAGCTGCATGATGCGCATGAGCAGAGACACGACTTTGAGCACAATCGCCAGATCAGATTATTTTATTTGCCGACTACTGGGGAGGAAGCAAGACAACGCTTAGTGGAAAGTAGTTCGTTTGCAATGTTAGCATGACCTTTGCCACTCCGCCGCCCACAACAAAGCCGATTGATTGCGAGTTCTTACGACGGAGCAGTCAGTGGTTGGTCGTTGTTGGTAAAGAAGACTGCGCCGCTTTAGATTCTGGACCAACGATAAACAAATTGAATTCTATTGGCTTTGCACGATCGTCATTAAGGATGCAAAACTACTCAGCGTGTGTAGCACACAGTTGCGCACTTTCTGCAGTTGGCATTGCAAAGCGGCTACCGCCTGCCCGATTTAATTTGTACTTGATAAGCCTGCGAGTTCTTTTGTTGCTCTTTTGCCCTCTCTAATTTCCTCTTACTCCAAAAGCTGCTCAGCTGTCGGTTGCTGTGTTCATCAACATCTTCCTCATTTTATATTATTTCTGAGCACTATTATTAAGACAGGCTCATAAGGTCTTAACCAAATATTAATAAACATTGAAATTCTTTCCTGAAGATAAGATTGTATGTGTAGGGACTTTATAGAATGGCCTATACCAAGCATTTCCTACATTTGTATTTACGAATTTATTTACTTCTGGCATCATCGTGTTCAATGTTGGCAGACCACAATACTCTTCTTTTTTTTTTAATTTTTCTTTTAATACTTAAAACTTGTAGTGGTTACTTAAGTCGAATAGTACTTGTCCGATAATTTGGGTGATTAGCCTGCGGCTACCAGTCATTGGTGGTGGAATTGCAATCTAGTGCCACTAAGTGTTAACGCCACCTACTGGAGCTTGGAGGTGTTGAGCCCATAAATTCTATCCCCAGTGGGGATCGAACACCGACCTACGCGATCGGCAGCCATAGCCATGACTTACACTTCTATCGCCGGCTATTAGTTCGTTGAGTCAATGCAGAATTTTCATTTTGTTTCCATAGTTATTTGCTTTCCGCTACAAAACCGCCACCATCGAAAGCTCACACGTCGGTGGGACCTTCAGTCAAGCTCTTTCCGGAACTAGATTAATTTTAATAAAATTGTCATCGTACTCAAATCTCGTATACTTTTAAAAGCACTGAAGGCTTCTAACCAACGAGATAAGCTTCTAATTTAGCATGGAAACCAATGACAATAACAAATGCAACCAGAACAAGTTCCAAGTGCCATGAGTTCGACCAATAATTCTATTAATTATATGAAAACTTAATCTATAAATTTATCCGCTTGCAGCTGAAAACAACAAATCACGATTAAAAGGCTAATAAAATTGTTGTCCAATCAAAGTAATGTTTTGCTACAGTAGCATCTACAGAAAAAGAAGAAAACGAAGTTGAAGAAGCAGAAAATACGAAAGAAGAGTAAGGAGCAGCTGTATTCAAAGCAAGGACGAAAAGGATGCCAACTGTGAGTTTTTCATAAACTTGAACGAAGGCAACTCACACAGCACCCCTACAGGAACATTTCTACATGTTCGTGTGCGTGGATGAGTTACATTCACGGCCGACGTGCTGCACCCACGGAGTAACAACACCAACAACTACAACAACGAAACCAAATGAACATAATTCGTGTTAGGATATCTACATAAAATTTACTACAAATTCACACGAACACGAACAACGGCCAAAAGGATGCACAGAAAATGTGTGCGGTGATGGGGCCTTGTGAAAGGAAGTAGCTGAGTCGAGGCTGGCTGTAGTGTTAGAGATGATGCTGATGATCAGATAAATTCATTACGCAAAACCATGTAATTGTTCCGTTAGGAAGCGCAACACTAAGCAGGAGCAGCATGAGCAGAGCTGCATTGCGAATGGACGAATGAGCGACGAATGAGGAAGGGAAGTGCAGCAAACAAACAAACGAACGAACCCTCAAATGAACGAATGAACGAATGAGCAGTCATAAAGACAACCAGACGCTAAGACGGACACTCGGCTCAGCTGGCACACGTGCATGTTTGTTTGTGTGTTGGTGTTTGTTGTTGGTGTAAGTAACTTTTCACGACCGCAAGGCGCATCTTAAGTTAAGAAGAACAAACACAACTGCATTAGAAAATTACAATACACCGCAATACGCCACACTTCTCCTTCACCTCTCATCCATGCTATCCAATGCACTCGTTCTCTGGCAATAACTGCACATGGGCCTGTGTGCGTGCTTGCCTTGGAACTTGGAACCACTAAATACAAATTAAACAAATCCATAAATAATATTTAATAATATTAACAAGCATATTAGTAGACAACAAAGTCGAGCAGACACGCTGAAACACACATACACGCACGAACATCTTCACCGTTGCACACCACCACACCCTGTGTGAGTGTGTTGCATTTTATGTGGCCCATTGCGAATCTCACTTTGGCTCTCGTAAACAGGTTGATTTAGTCCGACGAGCTGTGTTCACAAAGTGTTAACAAGTCGGATTTGCATTCGAATGCATCTAAATCCGAATCGGAATAGGGCATTGGGCCAGCTCGAATAACAAGTAAAGCGATCCGGGCGAGGGCAAAGATTGGCGTTGATTTGGAAAAGGCAGCACTCAAACCGATACCGCAAGCGTCATCAAAACTGCATTCAATTGATAAACATTTGAGGATGGTTGACAGAAAAAAGGGAAAGGTTAGGAAGGCTAACCATGGCATAAGAGCTTGAATTTGATTCTCTGGTTTGAAGGGAAAATTCTCCATGTAATGGTGTATTATGTACGGTAAAAAGCGAAAAGACAAATATGGTTCTATCACCTTTCCGCCAAGTTGATTAGGAATATTTATAACACTTTATGGGATCTGCAGTGGCTCATCCACTTCATGACGCTGTTATAACACTCACAAAATATGAAGAGAATAAAAATAGAAATTTTAGCATTAAATGTAAGATCCCCAGAAACTTTTCTATTCCACGAAAAACAGACAAGAGCGTACACCAGAAAAAAAATTAAAAATACAAGAAGTCTAGTCTTAGTCTGAATTTTTTTTAAGAATATGTGCGGTTCCCTAAGATATTCCAGTGTATAATCATTGATAATTTAATAACCTTTCATAGGTTTGATTCGGAAACTGGCTACAACAATCAGCGAACAAGAAAATCGGAAATCGAAGATTTTAAAACTTACGATTCCACACATTTTTTGTACTTTCAAAGGACATTCTGGTTTTGGTGTTCCAAGTAATGATGTAAGATGGTCGATGGTCTTCTTCATCACTACCTAAACACTACTGATTATGGTATGGACTATGGAGATTTCGAAACTGAAAATGCTAAATCTTATGGGATGCAAACTGTCTGAAATTTATTGGGCAACAGAATAAATTTGGTTTATGTAAAGTTCTCTCCTCGACGAATTAAGCCGTAATCAGGTTTTAAAAAGCTGGGTTCCATTTATGCTAAAAATATAAGTGGAGTTCTTCAAAGAGTGCACTACACCACCAAATATTATCTGAACCTCTGTGACTATAAGTTTTCTTGATTGCCACCAGAACCGGTAAAGAAAAAAATTTTTTTTTTTAATTGTTCAAGTACACAAGCGGCGTTAGCACTCACATAAAACTAAACCCCATGATCTGCAATGCTACAGGTATCTAATACGGCATCGATGAATTCTGCACAAACAAAGCCTTTGGCATCCCACTTGAAAGACCTTTTCAGTCCAACGTACTAACAAATTAATTTGTGTTTCTGCTTTACCAAAAAGAAATAACTCACTAATAAAATCAAACTGACATGAGATCGAGCCAACTAAAAAGAATGAGACTAAGCCGAATACATCCAGGGCATAATGTGATCACACTAAAAACTATCTAAACAACTATCTAACCTTTCCGTTTCGTATGTAACCACTCCATTAAACACACCACTCGAATTCAGCCATTTCCCGACCCAGCGACAGGTCTAGTGGGCACTCTCACTGCCGGTGGCCACTCTTTGCAATATTTTTGGAGACAACCTTCTTCAAAATTTGCACGGCGTTAAAGAAGCGCCATTCCCTAACCAAATATCATTACAAGTGAAAATTTTGTCGTGTAAGGACAAAATTGAAATTAGAAAATTAAAAAATTAATTTTAAATTAAAAAAAATATTGTGTCAGCCGGTGCAAAACTAAAAACGATATTCACAATGACTTGAAGTCTGTGATAGAGGAACAAACGAACAACAACGCTCATCCGAAATCGCAGAATGGGGGATAAGAAGGTAGGAAATTCAGGTCTCCAGTCGAGAAGTTATATCTAACAGCAAAATGACTCTGGGTTGTAATGATTTATTAACTGATAACTCAGGAAAGAAGGCAAATTAACCTCCCAATGTACAATATTTAAATATTCTTAAAATCTGTTATTTTTCTAGCGCTACTTTTGTCTGAGCATCATAAACCGTTATCATTTATTTAACTTGATGGCCTCAATTGGCTTCTTCATCTGTGGTAAGAAAATTCAAAGGTTTTTGAAAAATGCCGCTGAAAATCGTTTCGAAGCTTTGAGTGTGTAAACAAATTTTGAAATCACAGAAAAAACTCGCATGCAACAAAAAGTCTTTGTCTGGATGAGGCGCAGAAAGCCTATGAAAAGCACCGCTAGACAAACTCATAAAGAGCGAAAAAAGGAGATGGAAAGTCAACAGGTTTGAGGTAATGAGAACAAAAGCAAACAAATACGAAGAACAAAAACAAACAGCGAAAAATTCGTTGTTTGCCCAGAAGGTGGGCGAGCGGCCCGATTCGTGTGGAGAGCGAAGAAGTTAAAGCCACATTGAAACAAAGCACAGCCACTGTGGGCGCGTGTGGCGACGCGTGGCGGTGCCCCTCAAAGCGGAATTTCGGTTAATTAACATTTGCGTAATAAGGACGGACGGTGATAATGACAGCAGCCGCTGCCATTGTGTGCTTAGTGTGCGGGCGTCAGCGGCGGCTGCTAATCAAAGCAAAAACACATATGAGTCAGATAAAGAGTAAGGATAAAGCAAACTTTTGGAGAAGTGTTTGAAGAGAGCGGTGTCACTGGGCTCAGCAGTGAATGTCAACAGTTGATAACAAAGCAGAGTCACATGACGAGAACCAGGTCAAATGATCAAGGCAGCTGCATTCAGATTGTTTGTGGGTGTTGAATCAAGGCACAGACAGACGGACGAAAAAGAGAACACGTAAAAGAAGCCAAAACGAAAGGTGCAAACAAGAATGGAGATGAGCAACTATTTGAGCAAGCAGAGATAACATAAGCCAAACAAACTTACACCTGCGGTGTATGAGGGCGGGTCAATATTTGTGATTTTATGGTTAAAAAGTTTATTTCTCATTGTATTTTCGGCTAAGTTCAAATAGTCCACCTGCAACGAGTCACTAATGTTTTCATCCCGACCAAAATCAACAATTTATTTGGTAATCAAAATGAAAGAATACATTCCCAATTTAGTCTTCTTCGCAAGAATAGAATATGCAACAACTAGTATTCTGAAGGGGTGGGATCTGGTGAGTCTGCGGGTTAGTGCTGGACGGGTTTAGCTGCATACGGTCGGGCATTATCATGACTCAAAATCACTTTCCCATGTCTGCTCATCCATTTCACAAGTTATTCCTTCAGTGCTCAGTTTAAATCTATGAGATGTTGTCGATAGCGATCACCACTAACCGTATAACCAGGTTTTAGAAGCTCAAAATACACAACACCCTTCTTATCCCACAAGATGCAGAGCAAACATTGCTTTTCATGGTTTTTCGGCTTAGTCTGGTATTTTGCTGGATGGCCTGGATCAACCCATGAACTTTTGTGTTTATGATTGTTGAAATAAATCCATTTCTCATTGCCAGTGACAATTCGATACTCTCACAAGTCTTCCATGAGCTTCGACTACAGTTTTCTTTCCGCAAATAATATATTTTTGGCATGAATAGGCAATAGGATGTTTTACGCTGTGTTTAACAGCTAACAGTTGCATACGAATAGAGGTATATTTTCGATACTCTTTATATAGGAATTTGATTTAGGTCAGACCAAATAGTTGATGTCAAATATTATTGCCGAAAGACGTTTGTTTATTTCGTGTACTGTATATCAATAATAATAGTAAGGTGCACTTAGCCGTGGTTGTGATGGTGAGGCAGCTGACGTTAGACCGTGGGTTGGAGACGGTGGGAGGCGGAACATATGCATATACTGCCCCTGAAAATTCTAAAGAAAGCACACAAACTCGTTTGGCGATTTTATGTTAAATATAACGTTGCTTATTTGATCTAACTTTTGAACCAAAGCGAGTAGCGCGGGTTGGTTGATCAAGACGCAGTCCGAAAGTGCCTTAGGAACTTTTCGCCGCGCTGCACTCACCAAGGTAGCCGTCCGCTCCTTGTCATTCTCTTTGTTTGGGCGCTCTATGGAGAGTTCCGTAGGGACTCTCCACCGCAGAAACCGTTCGCATCTATTCTGTCTCACTCTGTCACACTGCGGTTGCAGGTTCTGTGAGCACTTGTTTTTACAGAACTCTTCACTATCAAAGGGAACCGTCCGCTCACGCTCATTTGTAAGTGCAGCGGTTGGCTCCGTAGGAGCGTGCCTCTATTCAGGGCTGGGCGGTTCGTGAACAACGTTTTTCCGTGTTATAGTTAGGTAAGGTTCTGATGCTTACTTTGTGAGCTACTAGGACTCGTTTCTGTTAAATAGATAGAATCATCGATGATTTTTTGGCGAATTTCAGGAGTGTCTTTTTTTGAGGAGGTATTTGATTAAACCAAGTACGAGAGAGTATATTTGTAGAGGATTTGAGAATATGTTACATAATAGACACACATCTCCTTGCTCTACCTGTACGTGTTTCATTGGTCCCGTTTTAGCTTGTGGTAAGCATAAACTGCTGCACATAGATAAATGAAAAAGTTGTATTTATACATTTGTGCAGCTGAAAATGGAATATAGAACGTCTAGCGGATAATATAGACACTACAATTAACCTGCCTCTTTTAAACTAATTTGTTGTAAAATAGCTACCACAGAACTATATGATAAAATTCTCTACAATTTCAATATCGCTGCGGTCGTCAAATTACACGAGTTTGTGTTCTTGATTAATATATTAGAACACTAGTCAATATTTTACCCCGCCCTAGTATTGCTAGTATCTGAATTACTTACGTGTATGTGGTTTTAGTGTGCGTTTTGAAGACGTCACACGCCAGGAGCGACAACAAACTCGTATATCATTTGTATCTTGCGCAGTCGATCGCAACGCACAGATATCACAAGTCATTTCAGCGCACATGCCTCAAATGCCGATTCGAATAGCATATGACCAAAGCCCTAATGAAAGCCACAATCGCAAACCACGACTGCGTCTGAACAATCGACATCGAAATTGATTTGTGCTTCAGCTATAATTATAAATAAAACTGTGGAGCACAAGAAGGCGACTATGGCCCAAAGTGGTTTGGCGTGATTTCTGTGCAACGCAGAATCGTCATCAGTTGCGATAGCGAAGTTTTCGGGCCTGTTTCGAACGCAGCGATTTATGACTTCGATCGTCGTCTGGGATGCAGACTTCAGACATTCTAGTCGATATGTCAATGTGCATGGCAGTTTCACATGTGGGCTGTCCATCGGTACGTCTGTCGGTCAGTCTTCGTCTCTGCATACATTTTCTCACTTCGTCTGCCTTTGAAAGCGTTGCCACACTATAAATTATGCAAGACCCTTTAAACCTATGCAGAACGAGAGGAATGCTTCCACAGACATCCATAGTTTTCTCATTGAAGTAAGGCATTCTTGTTAAAAAGTGTGGACACCGGAGAAAGGTTAAGTTGTGGAGGGGCATGCCAAATGCACATAATCGAACTTTAATTTATAATTAATCAGTTTGTGTGCATTTTAAGCTGGTAGATAAGCACACCTATAGTGCTTACTTATAGTGCTTATACGAAGAGCAAACTCGATTTTGCTAAGAACATGAAAACTACCTTTGCATAGCTCAGCTTGGCAATAGCACCATCAGAGATGACCCCTTTATGAAATACCGTACAGTTGAGAAAAGTACCGTACCGTACTCTTAATCACAGATGTCAATGTTCCATCTCTGGGCTATGCTGAGGGAGTCCACATTAGGCCACGATAGCTACTTACGGAGGATTACAGATCACAATTAGAAAAAAGAAGCACAAGAGGAATGTTCCTCTTACAACACAATATTAGATGCACCCATCTAACAATACTAAAACTTTGACTCTATCAACCAAGGACAGCACGTGTTTGAAGCGCCAATCTTACGAAATTTTGTCAAAGGGCCGTACACATCAATAGATGGCGCTGAAATAGTTCAGTTGGCCATTCTAAACAACTTCTAAATTGTGAACACCCGACGTGCATGGAAGAAAAATTAAAATGTGCCAAATTCGTCGTCGAAGAATAAAAGAAAGCATTTGCATGAATGATTTTTATCTGTCGGTAATCGCAGGCGTCAGGCCAAGACGATCTGATGAATTCCTCTTGGTCGCAAAAAGCAGTATTGAAAGACCTCCGCATATAACATGTTACCATCGTTTGGCGCAATTAGACTTTCGTTGGACCACTATACAACTCGTAATCCATTGCTAATTAATCGTAGTGGTACTCCCTCACACAGCTCGTGCCACATTCGATTTATTGATTCCCGCTCGCTTGATATCAGGAAATGGAGAACGCGCAGTTCTGATTCGGCACAGCCGGCCTTTTTCCTCTAGGGCAACTTGAAGTCGAAGATTAACGCCAACAAGCCCATGACCCGAGATGAACCTAAGACCAACATCCGCGAACATAATCCGACACTTTGGCGAGTACAATGGAAGGTGCAAAATAGATATTACGCCATTCAAACTCAGAGTGACCACTTGGGCGGTATTATGATATGCAGTAAGGAACATAATTCAAGGTTGTTGTTCTTCTGCTAAATCCTCCTCTGATAAAGTCGCCGCTTATTACTGCCCCAATTCTTTGAGATGGTGTAAATGTTTCTCTTTATATGAACCACTCGTTAAGCGAGGGTCCACCGTATTCAAAAAGTGGCGTGATCAAATCAGTTTAAGCCAAATTAAATGAGTTCTCACTTACAGAGCAAGAAAAGTGTTTATTTCATGTTTTCTGTTTTTATATATGGGTCCACCTAATATGACCTATGCTTTAGATTATAAGAAACGAAATATATGATATTCGTAAACCGGATCGCGAAAAAGAAAAGACACAACGGGCTTCACCACAAACTCATTTAAGTTTATTAAGAAAAGCTGACTTACGAGATTTTCTTTTATTGCTTAGTTCCATCTTAGACAAATCAATTTTCCGCTGGAGTTTCTTCTCCTCACGCCGCAAGTTTCCCTCCTCTGATTTCAACTCAATGTATTGCCCAACCTTTGGCGCTTCGAATTCCTCGAGTTTTGTCAACATTTCATCAATATCAGCACGAAGCCCTTTATTGCTCTGAACTATTGAACCTATTTCTTTATTCAGATCGTCGATATTGCTCTGCACCTCTGGCATGCGTCGCATAGTTTGCTTGACCTTCTTCTCAAGATCTATAGAAATGCTCTTCTCTTTGTTTGTTTTGAATTGATTGCTAGCAGCAATATACTCAATGTCTGACAAATAGGCCAACTGCAAGTCATACTCTTTCGCCATTTCCATATGCTGCGTCATCAATTCTTTAAAGCCCAGGTTGCTGACCACTGCCTTTGCATCACATTGCCTAGCAACGTGTTCACGCGTTCGAACGCAACTGGTCGCTAGGGAGCTGTTCGTCAGACGCATGATGCCCATTAACGTTCGAGCACTCGTAAACCAATCGTCAGTGAATTTCTTAAACTTCTTGAACACCTGACGCTCTGTGGCCCCATCCAGGAAAGACAAATCAAACTTCTCACTCAGGAAGTGCAATTTGAAATACTCATTCAGTGATTTTATCTCCTGAAAGCGAAACTGGAATTCTCTGATCTGTGCTCTCTGCTGAATGATTTCCTTTTCAGCTGAAAAAACAAACAAGTTCCAATCAGTGTCCAACGATCCAATTATTCGACTCGATCACTACTTACTTTGCTTTTCGGTGTCCGAAATACGTCGTTCGTACGTTGATGACATTCGTTCTACAATTGCCGTTTTCTCCCTGTTGGTCATCACGTACTCCACTCTTCTTTGCAAGCTGGATTGGCTGGCAAATGGAAAACTCGAAATTTTCGACATTCCCGAATACATTGAGAAGCGTTTACTGACATTATCTGACCCGACTTTCGGTGACCCGACTTTCGGTGACCCACCTTTGCTCATACCGAGTTTAATAGCCGTTAACATTACTGGATCATTCTCCTCCAAGTACTCTTTAAATACAACATTCTCCACTTGTAGGTAACTAATCTCATTCTCTAACATCCTCACGGCATCGAGTAGCTCCAGGGCATCGAAAAGATCCACTCGACGTTCGATTTCCAGGGCAACATTCTCTTGTTTCAGACAAAATTTGAAATTAATAACATCTGCATTCAGTTGCTCCATAGTGCAGCTCTCAAAAACTTATGTAAACGCGAAGAAACAAACGACGAATAAAATTGTCATTAACTCAGTAAGATTAACTAAATATAACTGTAGAAAAAGTTTAGGAACGCTTCAAAATTTTAAAGCATTTTAAAAAGCCTTCTGAGCTCACCGACTTTACGGAGTAATGAAAATAAAACTTATCTCAGGGTCCAGAACGGAGTCTATAATGAGCGTCATAAATTTATCATCTCATGCTTACCAATGACAATCTCTGATCAGAAGCACTTATAAGAAGTCGAGCTAAGTTTCTAGATTTTCACTGTTAATGATAAACGATGAATTCTTTGAAGCACCTTGAATCTTGCAAGCATTGGAAGGCGAGCCTTAAAGATGGACCCACATTTCATATAATAATTACTTGTACTAAAAATAGGTGGAAAATATTAGTAAATCACCAGAAAGGGCAAGGGTAGATCCAAATGAAGCATTTGCTTTAGCTGCTCACCTTTTCTCTGACGCACTCACTTACGCCTTCACACAATCCGTTTGGCTAAGTTTAAGCTTGACAATTTCATGGTTCTGGATGTTGCAATGTTTGATAATCTTTCTTACTCAAGTACAGTGATTGAACTTTACGATTTTGATGAAATTTTCAGGAAAGCTCTACAATAACCTTTAGATGGTTACTGCGAAGAAATCGTCGAATTTGCTAAATATTAAGACAAACTCAATTCTCATATGCTTCTCAGACTGTACACATACAAATAAAATACAAAAACAAAGCAGCACCTGAGAATTGAGTTGCCAGCAGTGCTACTCAAGCTGTGTTACAAAAGTCGAACTGTTCGAATATTTGAATGAAAAAAAAATCAAAAAGCTGAAGAATACAAAATGCCACCCACAAAGTCAAACAATGGCAACAAGGCGCAGGGTTCCTGCTAGTGATCCATTTCATCGTATTATTTGCTACTGTCAATAATCTGTTGACAAATTTTGAATTTAAAATCCTATAAAAAAAGTCATATACAATGAGGTCATCGTAATGTCTGACATGTTCAGTTTTCTAAACGGAAAATCGGGAAAGGTGTCAAGCTTTGAGGCGCCGCGTTACTAGAAATAAAATGTTTTATGCCAGCTCTTTAGACCTGTTAGAGTTCTAAATGAGAATTCTGTTGCATCTCTTCCCATACATTTAGGGACAAAAGGGATAACGAGGCTACTCAATATTCATGATCATCGAATGAAGCTCAAGGAAACAACGACTCAGTTTTGCAGTTCGGATTTCCAAGAAGCTTCACACAAAGGCCTTTTGTATTTTACTTTCTAAGGAGCATATTATTTCCGCCCGGACTGAACTTGGTTTTGGTTAATGTTTGGCTTAGTGAGGCGCAATCTCACGCTCAAGTGTCAACTAATGTTCCTTTTCTGCATTGTATGGCTCATTGCCCAGTTTAAAGCCGCCCAGTTAATCTGGTCTGATAATGGTTTACTTGAATGTTGTATTTACAATTATGACACAAAGGTTTCGGACGATTAGCAATTTTAAATGTCGTTGAAATTCAACCACAGTGGTAATAATATTGAATTGAACTATGTCACTCGGCAACCACATGCCTTAAGGTAATTTAAAAAAATTCAAGCGTGCGTCATGCGAAGCCTGTGTGCCTGAGACTTTATTGTACTTGTGTGTGTAACAACGTCTAACTATTTTTACGCCCACAATACCTAACGTACGTTTATTGAAAAGTATATTGTAAGAATCTGCAAATTAAACCTATGTAATAGTAAATTTTTTATCAAAATCGGTTACAGTAATTCTCGCTTAATTGAGACTTCGAAAATATAAGGATTTTGTGTTATTTTTGACTGTACGCGGTCCTTGCCTATGCTCTTCGCAAGCGCAGCCGCCATTTGTTCCAGCTCATTTGAGAACTGATCGATTGGCAGAAAAAATTATCGATGCACTCCAATGACACTAATCACTTTCAAGGTGGATGAGGCTGGTGTAGTGATTTCATCTTCCGAAGACTCTGGCTCATCTCTATTAGAGACCTCAGCTAAGCTATAATATCTTCGTCGCTTAATTAATTGTCGCAGTTTATAAAGGCCTTCAAGGTTTATACTCTAAAATGGAGCAACATATATATACCTATATACATTTCGGACCTTTCTCAACCGTCACTAAATGTCATGTTGCTTAAATAATATTAATTTCTTTCTGTGGACCTATTTTTCACAATCACAATGGACCTATTTTGGACAATCACAAATATGCGGGAATTTTTCCATATTTTTACTATTATACTATTAGTATATTATATTTACTATTATAGTATATTATTCAATTAAAAGGGGTTATCAAATAAGCGGGTGTCAGGGTGTTATATGTTGAATTTCTACACATCCAAATTTCGTTGCAAAATGAGCGGGAACTACTGTATATGGTTTAGGCGTAAAAGGGTGGTAAACAAAATGTATTAGCATATTCTTAACCTCAAATTAAAATCATAATGGCTCAAAAGTGTCCGGTGTGGGCTATCATAGAAAAGTAATGATCCGAATATTGCTTTTCTTTCGCTTATAGTAAAGTTGAAATTGTAACGTCAAAAGTAATGGTAAAAATTGAAACATAAAAAGTATTAACAACAAAATGTTTGTGGATAGCAGAAAATAGGAGAAGGAAATGTTTGGGCGAAGTAGATGAGCGTGGCGCTAGTAATGAAAGCGCGATAAGCACGTGTAAGGAGGAGTTATGGGGTAGTGGAATACACGTGAATGAAGACAGGTGCTAAGTGTGAGTAATAGTTATTGTTGGAGGCTAGGAAGAAGAGACTGCGGAAACTAAGGAGAGGGTGACGGTACTCATCCAGGCATAAAATGAGCAAACAGACGCAGAAGTACAAATGAAACTTGTGTAAAGGAATAGGCAAAACAAACTGCATAGAATGCAGTAAAAAACGGAAAAATAGAAACAGTTTTGTAGTGAGAAAAAAAGTAAATCAAGAAAAGCAAAGCAATAGAAAAACCAACAGCAACAAAGTCATAAAGTTGGCGACATCTTTCGTGGAAAGAGTGTAAAAGCCAAGTGGTCAAGTGGAGCCCACCGCCGTTGTTGTTGATTCCTTTTCTTTTCGTTTTTCACTGCTAACGGTTTTTGTTGCTGAGCAGAATAGAAGCAGCGAGCAAGATAAGCACTCTGAGTGATGAGCAGACTAGAGCTGAGCTGTGCTGACGAGCCGAGATGAAACCAAACGACATGAGTTGAGACGAGATGAGATGAACAACACGAACTGATTCCAATGGTGGATTGGCGCGCGGGTGGTTTCTGAATGAGTTTTGTGTGGTCTTGTTGTCCAACGGGTGGAGCTGGAGTGAATGAGAGACCGAGGCAAAGGCGCCGCCTGGCGATGCTGTATTGGCCGGCTGTCAAGCTCATGTCAAGGCGTCGACGATGCTTGTCGGTCGTCATCAACAACGACGAGCAACCAGAAATGGAACAAGAGCAACGTAAAACGACAAACGATAGCAGCAACAGCAACAGCAACAACAACAACAACAAGAACAATGGGCTCGTTCGCATCAGCGGACATGATGAGAGCAAGCGCATCAACAGTAGTTACAGTTATGGTGGTGTTGTTGGTGCGGTGCTGGTGTTCTTCTTCTTTGTTTGCTGCTCGTTTGAACGAATGGGAAAACTTGACGATTTTCGCTTGTTACGAACAATGCAACAACAGAAATTACAACAACAATAACTATTGCAACAACAACTAACTAACTAAGAAGAACAACCTTTTGCCAGTTACTATCAGCTTCATTGCTCAGCCAATGTATCTCTGTATCTTTGCCTCTGTACTTTTGTATGTTTGTTGTACCTCTTGCTTTGAATGGTTGCGAGAAGTTCTTTTGTATCTCTTTACATAAGCGTGCCTTTTGTGCATTTTACGAGTTCCTTTTTGCCGTTTGATGATGTTTGTTGTCTTATTGTTGCCTTTTGCAAATTGTTGCTGAGCCATTTGGTGCACGCCAGTTTGCTCTGCTTTCTGTTTTTGATGATGTTCGTTTTGCAAAATTCTCCTTTTTATGCTGCACTTTAAACGCCATTTTGTAAGCTGAAAATAAGATTAAGTTGTGAGTCTTACTTTAGCTAGTGTTTTCATGTGAATTTGTCAACTACCTGTTTCAGGATTCTGCACTCAATCGAAAGAATTGGTTCGTTGACAACAGGGGTTATCAAAATAAGACACAACGTCACTTGGCTAAGGGCTCGGTTTTGTATGTAGCAAGAACGGATGTTATTCTCCATTTTGTTACTACTTTGAGTGACCTAAGTATTTGTCCTCAAGACATACAAGACATACTAGTTCTACAGAGCGCTAGGCAATGGAAAACACGTGTTCAGTCTCCCATTTTGAATTTGTTCGAATTTAATAGTTACAAATTTCACCCCAGAGGCAGGTGTGTTTTTAATGTTGAGTTTTACTGATATTCATGGTTAAAAATTGCTAGTTGGGTCATTAGTAAACTTTCCATCGTTATATTTGGTGAGTCGGTATTCTTTTGCATTTGACACTAACAATAATCAGACTCATTGATAATCCTTAGGAGAACTTATAGAGAAAGCAACTCCAACCCAATTCTTTCCGCTGTAACTGACCCTTGTAGGGATTGTATATCCTATTGAAGATCACAGCTATTTTATCGAGAAGGGCTATACAATGGGCGTTTTAGGTTACTCACCTTTTTTTATTTCTGTACCTTCCAGATTCATTCCAAAGTGGATATGGACTCTCCTCAACCTACCGCTGCCTAGCTATAAAGCTTTGGAATCTCTTTTATTATTTGCTTGGATGGTTCCACGCTTTTGTCGTATAGCTGATACGATTTTTTTGCTATGTAAATAATTTGGATGCTTTGGAGTCTATAGAGAACTATCATCTGAGTCATCCAAACTCAGGCTAAAAATTTCTAAAAAAAGGAAAATTATCCATCCACCATTTGATGGAACGACAAATTTGCTTGTGTGATGCTCTTTAGAAGTGCTCAATCCCATTTTTTAAGATTCGTTCATTATAAAGAATCAATCTTGATACGAGAGTGTTGTCCCTCAACAAATAGTGAAGCAGAAGTAGGGCACGCAGGAAGGTGTGTTCTGTAGATTTTGAGACCCTACCCCCAATATTAAATGTACTTATCAGCTACCCACACTCATCAATCTTGCAGCATGTAATGCTCGTTATTTGTCTAAAAAGTTGGCAAATTTTTACTTAACAGACTCAAAACATTTTCAGAAACATTCCACTTGCCAGATACATAGATACAAAGTACGTAAGAATGAAGCAAAAATCACAAATTGTGGACCATCGTAAATCATGGTGTTGGTTCTTTGTGCTTGTGCTTCTTCTGCTTGATGGTGGTTGACTGCACAGAGTCACACATTCGGTGTATCTGTGTGCCTCTGTATACAGATGCATTCGCATGGGTTTCGGACGTTCTCTGGTTGTGAGTCAAAACATAAAAATAAATAAGAGAAGAACTGACAGCGCTCAACGCTACAAAAAATTCTTTGCGCAGAAATGTGTTTGGACACATTTTACTCGAGATCGAGTTCGAGTCCGAGTCCTAGCCTGAATCCGACCGAGTGCTCTCAAGGCCAGCTCTACGGGCCGGGGTGCGAGGGAGCTTGCACAGTTTTGATGCCATTGTGTGGTGGTGGGCAAAAGGATTTCATAAAAATTGCGCAATTTAAAATGTCACAACATAAATTCTGTTTGCGCTTCTTTATGCAGGCGACGTTTTCGAGTTTGCCAAAGAAGTGAAGCGCCCGCCAGCCAGGACACCAAGCACAGGACACTAAATACGATAACAACAACAACAAAACAACAACAACAACAACAATCAAAAATCAAACAAAATAAAGCGATGTGAAATTTTTGTTAGCATCAGAAACTCAACCAACTAACCGTTTACGCGACACTTGAGGCACGCCAGGCGTGTGGCAGTTGGGCGCGAGAGGAGTCGCTTGACGAATGAAAACCGAGTTGAAACAAAAGTAAAGCGAAACAAAAAGCAAAGAGCAAAATGGAGGAAGCAAAAACAATCCTAAAATGCACACAAACCGCTTTTGCCATGTCCTGTCGCAGCAAGTCGTTCTGCGTCTGACTATCTGGCTGTCTGCCTTCGGCGATCGGGCATTGGAGGAACGTTGCCGGTTCGTCATCTTGTTGCGAATACTTGGACGAGCGAAAACGAATCGCAATTCGAAAGTCGCTGCTCGCCTTCTGTATTCGCCAGTCGACGAGTAATTTTTTCGTTTGACTGCTAAGCGTTGGTTCTGTACCTCAACTCAACTCCACTCATCGCCTCGCACAGCAACTCACCACACTCGCTTGAAGCGGTGGCAACCTCGCCAGCAACAGCAGAAGCATCGTTGACATAAATCAGTTTGTCCATTGCGCTCCTCTGAATCGCTCTTCATTCCTGTTGTGCTGGCGCACCGCCCATTTAGATACGATTCTGTGTGGCTGGCTAGACGTCCCTGGCTTCAATCTGCTGACTTACCTCCCTTTACTTTGATTTCCTTGCATGCCTTTCTCAATCTTGCCCTGGAGCAATCACCTCTTTGGTAATGCTGATCCGGTCTTCTTTGATTTCATAGCTAGTTTCTCATTTCTTTGCCCCTGGTTCAGTCAACACCGGTCCATCGCTGGCTTTGCTCTGAATTTTGCATTCCTCGTTACCTCATCCCTTGACCCTGCTAGTATTACTCCTCTCCTACCTACCGGCTAACACGATTGTCCCCGAAAGTAACCCTCTTTGCTTCCTCTTTGATAATGTTGCACCTTTGCTCCTCTTTGATTTCAAAGCTCACCTCTCGCCCATTGCCTCGGACCTATCGTTTTATTCTCTACTGTCTCTTCAGCTGACCCTTCTGCTACTTTCACTGCGTACTATGTTGTCATTTCTGTCTCCCCTGCAGTATTCGCTCCTTCAACAGCTGTCTTACTGGCGATGCTCTCTGCTCTTCTTCAGTTTGATTTCGTCGTCACCTCTCTCTTCTTCCAACCTGAATGCAGTCCTCGCTGATGCTACCACCTAAAGTTTCAGTCCCAACAATTTTTTTCACTGTTCTCAGCTCACTTTTCGCTTTGTTTGCTTTTAATTTTTGTCGTCGTCGTTGTGTATGTCCTTCTTTTTTGCGTCACAACTCGAGATGTCCTGCGCTGTGCCACTTGCTTTACTAGGCAACTGCTCCACCATACGACTACCCTCGTCGCTCCCCACAACCTTGAGTTGTTGTCCTGTTTCGGACATAATCGCGCCTGCATTATTGGTTGATGTTTGCTCCCTATTTCTAACGTCTCCTCAACTTATCCCAACCCCCTTAGCTTGGCACTATGACTGTGTCGTCTTTCTGTATTTATTTTGCTTGTTATTTTTGAAGATTATGTGTGTTTTGTATCCTGACAGGGATCAGCATAAAATGTTGCAAGCTGAGTTTTTATTCGCTCCGCTTTTTTCTCGCATTTCTTGTTTTGCTTCACGCTCCGCCCGCGTTGCAACGAGCACGGCCAGGATGTGTTTACTCGTTGTTGACATTTGTTAAAGGTGTGGAAAATGGTAATGTTCCTTCGGCGATGTGTGTCTGTGTGTTGAGCAATGCAAACACGGGTTAAATGTTGTGGTGAATTTGTAATTAGGCGCTGTCCTTCGTGCACATTGCTACGGCAGCCAGTATTTTCTCGTCGTTGTTGTGTTCGCATTTCTGTATCTTCAACACTTTTTGCTGGGCTTCGAGCACATAATATTTTATTTAAGTTTATTTAAGCTTTTACTGTTTCACCCATAAAAATTGCTATTTTTTCTTTCTTTCAGTCCACTCATCTTCATTCGGCATTACACCAGAGACACAAATCCGCAATGCAACTGAACTCGGGCACACGCTCAAGCATAGCCGTAGATGACGAGACTTTTTCCCCCGCCGCTGTCACTATAAATTACAATAATTACACATAAAGTTGTTCACACAGAAACAGAGAGCCAGTGTGGAAAACAGCTGAGTGGTACAGTTTCAGGACAAGCATCCACAAGAGCGATTAGCGTAATTACGGTTGTCATAAATGGCAGGGCACACAGAGCGACATTCAAATAGAGCAACATGCGGCATTTCAGCATTCAAATACCAAAAAATTAATAGCGATAAACATCAGTAGATTACAACGGCTTTCGGTCACTTGTACTCATAAACGAAATGATTCGAAATTGAATCTGCTTTAGTGCATACAAAGGTTTGACTATTGCCTAAGTTGTAGAGATAGGACTGCTTAACATTGAAGAAATATACCGTAGCCCACCCTGAACTGACTTGAATCATTGCTGGCAACTCGTGCAGTTATGCAGTTGTCACTTTGGCGTCCCCGGGTACACTCAAAAAGAAGCGCCCCCCTTATATTGCCGGCCGTAGCGTTATAGTCTACTCTGTTATTGCTGAAGTATCCGAGTACGTTAGGCTGCCTCCACAATTAAGTCAATACTAGTCCCTTTGTTACCGTATCAAGTGCGTGGAGTATGCCTTAAGTGGGGCTTTAACCCACGACTTCTGGGGCTTAGTGCAACTACATGAACGACAACCACCTCGTTTGCTCCGGTGACTCAATGGTGCAAGTTGAGGCTGAGGAATTTATCTAGTGAATGCTTGAAATTGAGAGCCCAGACTGCGGATGAATATATAATTCATGATTTCAAATAAGCTATGGTCCTTTATGTATGATCTTCGGCAGTACCATAAGATAATCTGATTTTATCTTTTGTTTCTCCTAATGGAAATGAGAATTAAGCAGGATATTATCTATATTCTTTGTCGATTGCGCATTCCATCAGTCCTCCTTCTCCGTTAACTCTAACAAATATCACAATCATTTGATTGGGCAGCTCCGTATCCTTTCACAATACTACATATGTAGTACTGTCCCCTGATTACACCCAGTAACGTACGAAGTATACTCCTGCGAAATAGTTCCCGTCTAAGGCCAGCTGGTTCTTGAAGAATTACCTGTGTGGTTGGACCCATTATCCCACAGGCTAACACTACCTGAACTCCAACCGAATCACCCCTCCGATTGACCTATAGTGACTTTATGGCCCTTTATTGGTAACTGAATTTGAATGTTTGGCCCAACCTCTCCTATCACTACCACCACCCACTCCAAGCGTGTGGTAATTAATCCTGTGATTTACAACTCACTCAGTCTGAATTCCTACATTATTTTGGTTCCCTCGCTGACGTCTGCAATTTTTCTCGGCTGCCACGCAGAATTAACTTCTTCGCTCTTTTGCGACTGATTCGCCGATAAAGCAGCTGCCAACATTAACTTCGGCGCGTTGATGCTCACACGCACGCATGCACGCATGCACGCACGCACGCTGTTCTCAGCGTCGCATTCGCCGCGTCCCCTCGCTCGTTTTCTGTTATCCTCGCAAAGGAATGAATTTATTAAAGCCCTGCATTTTTATGTTGATTTTTATTCTGTCACGTTATAGTTTATTGCGTTTTTATTTCGCATCTTGGCTCATAAATGTCCGAAAGGGGTTTGATTTATCACATCGACAAAAGTTACGCTTCACGGCGAAAATGTTGTTAAGAATGGCTGACGCTGTCAGGTTTTTATTCAAACACTTCTGGTTGACTTTGAGTAACATTTGGTGGTTTCTCTCATCCTCCGAAAACCGTTCCACTATTGGAGTGGTGGAGTCTGTGCAACTATGAGGGTGTCTATGATGTCTCCGTGATGTACTCGCACTTTTTTGAAGATCTTCCTCAGATTCATTCCGACAACCTTCTTTTTCATTACAATTAACCATTTCCATCTAATATTTAATGGTAATGAAACCTTTTGACAATGGGCAAAATTCAACTCCAAGTCTCCTCCAATTAAAAGGAAATGCGACAAAAATAATCAAACGAAAAGTATGTCTGAACTTATTGTAATTCAGAGTTCAAAATTAGAATTCCTTCAACAAAAGCCAGACTGCTCCAAGCAGGCTAATCACCCACCTTATCAGGTGGTTCGAATTTCCATCAGTGAAGCGATGGCCAAACGGAATGAAATCGACTGGTGATGAAAAGTGGGTCACTGACAATATCATCAAGCGGAAAAGGTCGTGGTCGAAGCGGGGCTAAGCGGTGTCCAAGCCAGGACTAACAGCCAGAAAGATGTTGCTGTATATTTAGCGGGACTGGAAGGGAAACATCTACCAAGAGCTTCTTCCACATGGCCAAACACTTCATTTGGACATCTCTCTTGTCAGCAATTGAACTGTTTGAGGTTAGCCATTGCCATCGACCGTAGTTGGCCAATGGATTGTTTTTCACCAGGACAACGCTAAAGCACATAATTCTACAATGAGCCGCCGGAGTCTATCAAAGTAAAATAGTAAAACAAAAATTGTATTTAAATTGTTAAAATCAATTTATTGTCTTCCAAATTTGTTGTGGGAAAATGTGCCAATGAGGCGCAGTACTCGCGCAGCAAGGCAATGAGACTGAAGAACAACGTAGTCGGTGTTTGTTGGCAAATCGAACAAGACTTGGCGAGAAGAGCATATGTGAAATTAACACAATTAACATAAGAAAATGAGTAGTAAAGTTTGTATGTATGTTCATTTAAGTGTGTCGCCCAACGCATACTGGTCCCAAAACCAAATTTGTTGGCAGAAAATCAATTATTTTTTTCAAGAGTTAAGCAAAAACCATATTTCATTCCAATAAACTGTTCTCTAAGGCAGTTTAAAATAATAATAGTGCAATTGAAATTGAAGTCCTGCCGATTTAGGCAGCCCTGGAAGTCAGCTGATCATTTACAGCAAATTTTGCCTTTGCAGATAAAAGCACACTTCAAATTAGTGTAACTCAGTACTTTCTTTGAATATAGAAGTATACAACTGTGGAACACAAAGTTTAAGGTATATATAATATAAGTGTGACCACGCAATACTTGCTTTATGTGTTTCGTCTTTGTTTATATGTGTTTTTGTAATGTGATGTTTTTAGCAGTTCTAACTTATCAGCGAATCCCACCCTTGCAGCAGGTCTTATTATAAGCTGTTTGGGTATTCCCTTTTCTTAGCAAACCACCCTCTAGATCGACTCAGAGATGGTGCTGTTATCCTTATCCGATCTGCCATCAAACACCATTTTCTCACCTCCTCTTCTGAAGCACAAGTTCAATGTGTTAACTGTTAACTGTGACCTTGGTAGTATTGTAGTTGCTTCGGTTTATTGCCCTCCAATGTATGCTTAGCCAACACTCGTTTTCAGGCAACTTTTGGGGCAATTGGGCCCAAATATATTACAGCCGGGGACTGGAATGCTCATCATTCACTTTGGGGTGCCAGTCGACGCAATCCCAGAGGTATCTCGCTGTTTGATTATATAACGAGCTCTAATGTTCAGGTTTTTGCTACTGGTGCTCGACTTTGCTGTATACGGAGGGATTCCATCAGAGCGACTCTCTATTAGGGGCGTCCCTGATCTCAGCTCGGACCATCTTCCTTTGATCATAGACCTTGGAGTCGGTGTCAACTGCTATATGTCTAAGCCTAGATTGCTGCCGAGAAATGCGATGTTCCAATTTCTTTTTCAGCAGAAATTGGAACAACTCACAAATTTGAATATTGAGATTCGGACTGCTAACGACATTGATGATGCTGTTGAGCTGTTCACAAGCAATATCTACTCTGCCGCCGACTTTGCTACGTCCCAACAACCACCATCTTGCTGCTCACTTCTGAGTCAACCTCCTTTGAAACCCGAAATCCGGGATATGGTTCTTCGCAAGCGGGCTCTAAGGCAACGATATCTATGGACCCAGAATATTTTTGATGATGGTGCTTAGACGCGTGAAGCGCAAAAATTAAAGAAAGTTCTCAAGGAAGCCAAGAGCGAATTTTTTAGCAACCTCCTTCGCAATGCTGATCCGAACAAAAAGAGTATCTTCAACCTTTGGAAGGCGACGCGTAACATTAAGAGGCAGCCACTGAAGCAAGTATCTATTCAGCGAACCGATGGCTCATGGTGCTCCTCAAACAAAGAGAAGGCTGATACATTCGCAGACGAATTGGAGGATAGTTTTGCACCGTTCACTTTAGCTGATCCGCAGGACCAGGACAGTACGAGAGCCTTTTTTTTGTCCCCGCCCAAAACTCATCGCACATTACTCCGGCCGAAATTCGCCTCCATTTAAAAACAATGAAAACTAACACATCGCCTGAATACGATGGTATTGATGGTAAGGTTGCAAAAGCCTAATCAAAGTGTCCTCTTTCTTGTCCTACTTTTCAAAGCCATCATCCGTTTTCACCACTTTCCCTCGCAATGGAAGTGCTCAGTTGTTGATGTGATGCCAAAACCTGGAAAGTCGAAAAGTAATGTGAAGTCATTTAGACCTATTTGTTTGCTGCCAACATTCTCGAAAGTTTTCGAAAGAATTTTTCTTGGATGATTGATGGTTTTCTTGGGTGGTAGCTGTGCTATCCCAAATCCCCAGTTTGGATTTAGACACGGGCATGACACCATGGAACAGGTTCATCGCATTGTTAATGCTATCCTGCAGGCTTTTGAAAGGAAAATGGACTGTTCGGCCGTGTTCTTTTATGTGCAGCGAGACTTTGATCGTGTGTGGCACGACGGTCTACTATCTCTTCTCCATGCGCAATATTTCTTCCTCATCAGATCATATCTACTCAGTCGTACTTTTATGGTCGAAGTCAAAGACAAGAGATCTTCTATCCGTAACATTAGAGCTGGTGTTGCACAGGGCAGTGTCCTAGGTCCCGTCCTGTACACGCTGTTTACTAGTGACATGCCAACTCCAACCGAAGAGAACACTCTAGCTGCCACTTTCGCTGACGACACAGTATTTTTAGCTTGTGACACTTCGTGCGATCTAGCTGCTGCAACCTCCCAAAGACCTTTTGACAAATTTAAATCTTGGTCCCAATATTGGAACATTGGTATCAATTCCCCGAAATCGCAGTACGGTTGCTTTACGTTGCGCACTAAACGCTTTCCACCTGTAACGCTTTGCGGCATTCAAGTCCCTCAAAAACCTTCTGTCAAATACTTGGGCATGGTTTTGGATCGCCGATTGACATGGTCTAAGCACATCAATGCTGTTACGGCCACATGCAAAAGCAAGCTGCAAAAACTTCGATGGCTCATTCGAGCTGGTAGCTCTCTCAACCCGGCTGCCAGGGTTACGCTATATAAGACCATCGTTACACATTCCTATACCTATTGCATTCAGCTTTGGGAACTAGCTGGAAAAAGTACGATAAATCGCGTTCAGGTTATGCAGAATAAAGCTCTCCTGTACATCACGGGTGCTCCTTGGTACGTCAAGCGGGCTATATACCGTGACCTTGACATCCTTTCCGTTAATGAGCAAATTAATCGCCATACCAGTCATTATAATGATGCACTTAATGTGCCTATCAATCCTCTTGCTGTTGTCCTTACAAGAAACTACTCCCCGAGAAGGCTGAAAAGGCTCAACCCGTCGGAACTACTGCATTGAGTAATACAGTAATATATACATATGTTAATATTTTAAATCTATTAGTTATTTTGTTTAATCTTTTTTGTATTTTTAAAACTTAAATTTGCACTGTCACTGTTATTCATCCATCCCTTGTAAGCATTCTTTTAATGTTTGATTGGAATTATTAAAATTATTAAACTAAAGCATTAAAAAAGCAGTTTTAACCTCAAACTTGTTGTGTTCCGTGGAAAAAAAGTATATTGGATTTACATAGATTTACGTAACTATTAACACAATGTTGTTCTTTAATGTGTATATAATGAGACGCTATTAACTTTTTTCACCCGTTTTGACCTGACCCCTTTTCGTGAAAATTGTCTTTTTCTAGACAATATAGACTTGAGTCACGCTGAACAGCATGAGTTTTGGCTTGCAAATGGTCGTAATACCGTCAGCCTTGCTAATTTTATGCTGCAACAAATTAAAAGGAAGCTATACCAAAATATAGAGGATTCGATAAAAAAGAAAATTAAGAACTTTGTTGCATTTCTTATCGTTTAATTGACCAAATCCAATCAGATGCTTTCAAGATTTAAAACAAAGCATCAGATTTGGCTTGCATCACGTATGCAAATACAATTTCAAGCATGCGTTAATACTTGGTTTTGACCCTTAGGTTCTAAAGAACTTCTATGTAATTTTAAAAAGCATTTCATGCAACTATGAAATTGATGTCGGAAAATTTCAAAATTTCTGCCCTGGTACCCAATGTCAGCTACGGTACATAAGGTATTAGCTCATGGGGTTCTGATCATAGCCGCATCTTCCCTTCCAATTGGCTGCCTCAGTGAAAACGCGTCGCAGGCCCGGAACAAGTTTTATAAAATAGATAGACGTTCGCACGCAAGATAAAATTGCCGTCTTAATAAAATGACTGATATTTTTTGTAGAGCGCTGGATTCATCGGATCCAGTGGTTTTGAGCATTTATATTGAAAAAAGACAACTTCACAATAAGAAACACAGTAGTTATCCAGTAGAGGTTGTTAACCTTTTGAGGCCACCAAATGTTAAAATTCTTCAGTAATATGTGAATGCAGATGACGACGATAGTGAAAATTATTTAAACACATATGAATGTATAGATGCCTATTCCTCCGATTTAGATGTGGAAAATGTTTAATTAAATAATTAATTCAATAGATATATACAAATATTCTTGCATATAAATATTTTGTTGTTTGTGAAGTGAAATTTGTTGTTGGAGAGGAGAGGAGGGGGCGTTTTTTACATTTTATATTAAATAAAATCATAGATATTTTACATTTATTAGGGCGGCGGGGAAATTCAGAAATTTTTTCAGGCTTTACATATACTGTGACTAAAAAGTATTTCAACTTTCAGGTCTGTATCTAAATTTTTCGAATTTCTGCCAAAAAATTTGGATTTGGGACCAGTGTGTAACGGTTGAAATTCATCCACAATAGCCACGGTATAAAACAGTTGAATACCATTTATTTAAATGTATATGTCCGTGATTCAAATGTTCCTGAGTATGCATTATTAGAATTGACTTTTCGCATGTGGTTCGTAAGTAGAGGTAACGTACGTCATGTCATTAACTAATAGCTCTTGCAAGGCACATTAGCTATCCCTCTCTGTTTCTCTTAAACTTCCAATATCTTTCTTCTGTATAGTGCAACGAACGCGCCCTTGAATTTCACTATCAATTCGCCTTCTAAGTTTCACTTCAAAAAAATATCCGAAGGTGCAAAATCAGTGTTAATTGTAATTTATACTCTGCAACGAATAGTTTTGCAACATACTGTCTGTACATTGTAATACATATATGTTACGTATAATAGATTCGGTTTCTAAGGCTTCGGTTCTTGCCGTCTACACAGTAGACGACAGAGTTTGAGTCGCACGTGAACGCATGCGATACTAAAGGTGCCACTACCTGAAATTGCTCTTTCCCAAGAACCCGATTAAAGTCGCACGCTAATGATAATGATAACGCAGTTCGCAGTAGAGCAAGCAGTTTTTCAACACTTTTCAACCACAGAACACGAAGAAGGCGTTGGAATGAACACAAAAGAAATAAACAAGAGGATGTCGCTGAAGCGCACTCATAAGATCTTGCTCGACTAAAAACCACTCAACGCGAGTGAAGACCTTTTCATTTGATCTTTCAATTTTCATTTTACACAAATCCCGAGCTCTGCCGGGGCTGCTAGTACAATATAAATCGACTTTAGTTGACATGTGGGTGAATTTGAACTATTAAAATCAAAATGAATTTTATTAACCTTGTAATTTGCAATGGTCTCTAAGGTGCAATAACTAGTCGGGTTAACAATAAATAAATAATATAATAATGTACTGTAAGGTTTACCTTCCTCACCTTTTTAGACTTCGTTTCCGAGTTAGCTCTTCTAATGGTAATGTATTCACAGCATATTTCGAATGCTGGCAATCTTTGGTTTCGTGATTAGCTTAACTACATCCTCATCTACTGTCGTGATACGTAGGTCTCGATGAAGGTCCATGCCGCTAATATATCACCGATCTTTTGTGATGCTGTGAATAATTTTATATTGTTGCCTCTGAATTTTCTTTGAAAAGCCTTTTTTCCTTTATGTCTTGATCTCCCTTGTGGTGGTCTTTTTAATTAGACGTTCTGAACCGTTACTAATACCTATTTTCAGCTGTGAATTATCTGAGTTGGTGGTGACTTCTCCAAAAATAATGGATTTCAAACCAAAAAGACTGTTCACTAAAGAGAGGTGCCTTTGTTTAGTGGGTCTATGCTGAAGAAAACACATTATATCTCCGACTATTCATGGACAGACAACTGCGTTCTGTGATGTGTGACAAATTTGCAGATAAGATGGAATGTCAACTCATCTGTATAGGGTTGAAAGTTGATAAGTTGAAGCTTTAATAGATCAACGACTGCGCTGACGATCCTGTAAGGGAATTAATGAAAGACGATCTACTTTAATCCTGCTTTATTCCTTAAGCACTGAAGGAGATTGCAGTTAAAACTTTTTCGAGCAGCCAATCGTCGTCAGAAAATTTTTGTGCATTTAAAAGGTTTGTGTTTCAACATATATGAATCCTATTTTACATAAGATTTTTTTTAATAAAGCTAATTTATAAAATTAATCATCAATCAACGCGGCAAACGTTGTTTTGGCCTTTCTAGTATGCTCTTTGGTTGTGCGCTCTTACTGTATTCATAAGAGGGCACTCACTGCTTTACGAAATAAAACACAAAAAAAAAGTAGGCCACGACCTTCCTACGGTAATTATCTACATCTAAAACAAAAAGAAACTAAATTGGTAAAAAAATTACGGCCAGCAGAGGGAAACACTGGATTTTGGCCACTTTGTTTTATATATATAGAAGATAGATAGATAGAAGATTTAAAAGAGCATAGTTTTTTCTTCACTTCTTTCTAATGGTAAATGAGAGGCTGCCTTCAGATGATTTAATTTAATTATGCAAGTTGCAAGCTGTGAATAAAAAACTATTTTCACATAGAGAAATTTCTTGTAATGAACAATTTTATTAGGCGTACTCCCCTCTTGGGCTTCTTCGTTTCATTACAGATGCTCTCAGTTGAAAACCGCTGGACTCACACAAATTGCCTGTCCACTCAAGAGATTCTTCTACTGTATAAAAGTCACCACTTGGCTTTACCATTGTAGTCTATATGATTTATACAATTAGGTTCAGTTCGAGCTTCTTCACTAAGTCTGTTGATCATTCCAGATTAGTAAATGATCATATACAGGATATTCAGGTATGCTAGTTTATCCTTTTTAGCTTATAAAACTTCAATATTGTGGAATTCAGTTGCCTTCTTGTGTGTATGGCATTCCAGCATTCATTTGTTTTTACCTGCTGTAACTTGAATTACAACTCGACTGGCGTTGATAAATCAAGGCGAGTGGTTGTGAACCCTGGCACGGATTTATTTTATTTAAAACTTTCGAAACTCACAATAATATTTATAAGCACGTTTTGTGTCGCTTTCCGTGCCAGAACTTTTGCATTATAGAAATAGCAACAAAAATATGTATTGTGGAAGCATAAATCAAAATTCCATTACGCCCGAAAGGCCCTCCCATATCAGAGACAACCCATGCTGTGATTTATTAGAGAAAGCCCGTGGAAGAAAGACGAATGAGAGCGAGTGGGAGAGAATGAGTGAACAAGAAGAGTAACGGCAGCCAGCAGTCGAAGCGGTGGCAACTCTGCCACTATTTCTTCTTCTCCTTGTACTTGTAATATCACAAAAAGGGAACGCGAAAAAAGGATGAAAAAGGACGAATAAAATTTCGAACTAAATCAAAACTTCATTTCACATCGCTGGCATTTCTTGCGCCGACATCGGTGCGCTTCAGCTTCAGCTTCAGCTTCAGCTTCGGCTTCGGCTTCAGCTCAGTTTCAGTTTTGTCGCTCAGTTTTCTGTTTTCAGTTGAGTTGACTTGCAACAAAAGTGAAAAACTCTGCGAAAAAATCGGAAAAAAGGAATGTGGAAAAGTGGAAAAGCGCACAACATCGAAACAAGAAATGCCAAACGAAGGAGGCGCCCAACAGAGAGCGACGCAGCGAATCACAGAATGCACTGCAAGGTGAGTGGGTGGTGAGTAAGACACACTCCACTACCCAAAGTGGTGGCAGCATCAGAAAGGCGTCGTTGCCGTCATCATCATCGTCGTCGTCGTCGTCGTCGTCGTTTCCATCCTTCCGAGCGAGTTGAGTCGACAAAATTCACTGCTGGCTGTCAGTTCAATAAATCATTTGCGTTTTGACATGCGCTGCCGCCTTGGCAGCAACGCTGGCGAAGCGCCGGTGACGGCGAGGGTGACGGCGCAAAACTAGCTTCGCCAATGAAAATCCATAAATACGAAAACAAAACAAAACAAAACAAGGCGAGAAGAAGAGAAAAAAACAACAAAAACAAAGACTAGAAGGGTGACATCGACACCAGAAGTAACATAAATTCTTCCAGGGAGGCGACAGCAACCGAAGAAGCGCAACCCACGACGCAGAGAGCAGGCGAAGTGAGTCGAAGTCAACACAGATCAGTAAAAAGCAAAAATTGCGGCTGCGGTGAGACGAGCGTAGGTGGAGCTGTTGCCGAAGCTGGGCTGGGTGTTTGGTACACCGCTGCGGCATCCTGGCGCAAGGACAAGCCGAGATGCACAACGCTGCTCTGTCGTGTATCACATATTTCACCTGAATGCACTGACAACTCATGCGTTTGCTCGTTTCATTGCTTCTTCACCCCTTCTCATACTGCTTTCGCCACTCTTATTGTTCACCACCCAATTGCTTCACTCGTTGGTGCTTTCGCTCGCTCATTTACCCGTTTGCGTCGCTTCGCAGATAACGGTTACGGCAGCAATAACGGCGGTGCATATCGCGTAAACATTTGATGGGCTTCGGGAAAAAAGAAAGAGAGAAGCAGAAAAGGAAACTGGTGCACATCCTTTACTGCTAATTTGCCTGATTATTGAATAGCTTTGGTACGAGATTTATACTCCGTAAGAAATGGGGACGCATTCACATTTTGACACAAACGACACCCAGTTCTCTGTAGTCGCCAACCGAACTTACGTGTCGTTACTACTCGTTTTGGATTGAATAATTGTTACCCTAGCCTGTAATATTATAGTAAATTAAAAATTCCTTTGGGTGGACACACATCTCGATCTAATATGTGTATGCCCAAGAATGCCAAGTATCGATCATTGGATCAGTGAAAAAAAAAAAATAAATAAATAAATAAATAAAAGGAAAAATCAAAGCTTAACTCCCTCAACTCAACACCCTACATTATTATATATTTTTTTCACATTCAATTCAGCATGGGAAACTGAACTATATTGGCGAAGAAACACAATCGAATTTTATATGGAAAGTCACCAACACAAAGCGGTGCCATCGAACACTTCTGATTTTTGTACCATCCTGATTGCTTTATTTCGGTCTAGTCGGCTACTTCAACGACGCAGGACTAACTGGAAGTTTTCTCTATATCACATGTACGTAAAAGAGGATTTCATTTCATAGACAGAATCCAAATTGGGAATTACGGGGATAAGACTCCACATACGGATTTCAAGATAATAATGGCAGGTGTGGGATTGAAGAACAACAAAAATAGGACTACACTGCAAAAATAGTAAAATGTACTCTCACATTTCACAACTCTAAAACTGACATTAAAACCCTTTTTACGTAGCAGATTTCTATTTTCTAAATCAGTGATATATTTGTGGTCTCAGACTTCTCTTGGAAGAAATCATTCCAAGTCACATGCCTCAATCGCACACCAAACCCAGCCGTAATCGCCGTTATTTACGTCCATTCTTTAGAAATTTAAGACATGGAAAGGACATCGAAACTTCTTGAGTTCAATGCTAATGTGGTCGCTTTATTTTTGTACCGACATGACCGTACGTTCATGTGTACCGACATCTGATCACGAAGCAAATTGCTTTATAATCGGGGAAGTGGCTACAGTCGCACTTACGAATATCGAATTATCTAACATTATTATCTATCTCGCTTGTATATGATATCATAACCCGATAACCCGACTAGTTACCAAGTACTGCGTCTTAAATTACTTCTTATGATATTTATTGGGACAGGTAGTTAAAAGAGTGGAGAAAAAATGAGGAGTTGGGGCTGAGGACCTTTAAGACTTTAAATAGACTTCTTGACAACTGTCCACGAAATGATTAACAAATCGGCTCTGATACTCTACACGAGCACATAACTAACTTGGGGCCTGCTTTATTCGTTGAGCTGACTCGTTTCGCAGAATCGGAGCTGCGATTCGCTTCAAGCGCAAAAATTAGTTGATTATTCGGATGTGGCGTGCTTCAACCACCAGACGTCTGGGAAAGGTAGTGAAATGGAAATGCTGGAAGACAAAACAATCCTGTTTGATATAGAAACTGCGATTTTAATTCCCTACCTACCCACTCATTCATAGTTGCCTTCTTAATATCAATGCGCCCTATTGCTTTTTGAGGACGCTTTTCTTGGCTCTCCATTTTTATCACGCTTTGCATTACTCATACGCCATTCGTAACTCCATGCAAAGATGGGGAAATTATTTTTGTGTTATTTATGAAGTAATTAAGTCTTGGTTAAAACAACAAAAAGGATAAAATCTTCGACAAAATATGAGACGAACATGAAACAGACAAAAAAAGCTGCAGACAACCCTCCAAGAGGGACAGACGGTGGATGCGAAGCGTGAATGATTTGAGAACGCAAGAAGAAACGCCCGCAGTGCGAAAAGCAAAGCGGAAAGTTTTTGCGAAAAGTGTCAGGAAATGTGAATGCGAAAATGGGCGGAGAAGTGATTTTACAAAGAGCAACGAATAGAGCCTCGGTGCGAGGAGCGAGCGGCAAGCAGCGAGCGACGAGTGCTGAGCAACGACGAGTGAGATGAATGATATCTCAAGCGAATGATGCATGAGCCTCGGTGGAGCAAAGCGGTGCTGAGCGTGTAGGTGGTGAGCAAGCGTAAACTTGGCTGATTCATTCGCCCGCTAACTGGTAAATAACGCGCACACATATACACACACACAGATACACACAACGAGTTAAGCGACACTGTCACATGAAATATGCTACACAAGGCGAATAAGATGAAGAAGCCCTGAAGGACACACACGTGAGTGAGATGCAGTTACATACTCTCATATGTTTATGTACTTACACACACAACCACACAAGCACACACATACGCAGACGCACATACACATCTTGCTCGAATCTTGTCTACAATAAATCAAATTTTATTACACTTTTCTTTATTCATGCTACAGGATATGCAGGCGAATGGCACCGTGACGAGTCCGCACACGAACTCACAGAGATACAGCTCCAGTGATTTTTACACCCACTTACTGTATATGTGTATGTGCGTGGTGTAAGCTGCTAGACCAACAGCGACATTTTCCAAGTCAAGGTTGCTTTGGGATTTTGGTTACTCGCTCGCCAAAGGACGCGGTGTTGGCGGCGGTTCAGCGTGTCGTAAAATACGTTCAAATGCGTGTTTCGACTTATATTTATATCTATTCGCACATGTGGGTATGTCTGGGTGTTGGCAAGGAATTTTTGGTAATTAGCCAAAGGCACTGAAATGGTAAAAAATGCTGGAGTTGTTGTTGGTTGCTCTTTATCTCAGCTAATGTGAAAGGCGTTAGTTGAGCAGTTACGAGTGCAGTACGGCAGTAAAATAGCGACGAGGAGAACAGGCGTAAAGGAAATGGAAACCGAAGACTGAGAAATTGAGAAAATCCGTGCCTCGTCTTCAAGACCGTAGTTGCCAAGAATGAGTACTACTGGAGAGTCAACCTGTGGATGGACAGCCTGGTGGTTGGCTAAGGCCAAGCAAACCACCATCAGCAACCCATATATATATATATATATATATATGTGGCAACCACGATCACAGCTATAACCGACAACACGATTACTTGCGAAATGAATCTCGTAAGTATTTATACAGTAATTTAAAAATTAATTTATTCTACAAAAATATAATGTCGTACTTACCGATAGTGAATTCGCAAGGGACCAGAGAATCACTTGCTTCATTATAAAGAAATTTCTATATTTTTTTCCACTTTTATTTAAAACTAGAGGGTTCCCGGCGCATTGCTGACTCTTGGCATGCTCGCCGAGTGGTGTGTTGTACAAAAGTCAAGTATTTTAATGTTGTGTTAGCAAGAAAATTGCTTTATTACTCGCATTGATCATCAGTTTTCTTATCGCCAAACTCATTCCGTTGCATTGAAGAAAAAAAAAAATTTTCCAGGTAATAGATTTCATTGAAGCTTAAACAATAACCTTCGTCAGTCTTGAGGGAATATATATGCCAAATTTCGTACCGATCGGTTCACTCACTCAAGCGTGATACTCAAGCATAGACACAAACTTTGTACATAACTCCAAAGATACACACAGAAAGATAAGCAAAGGTATATATAAATAATTAATAATTTTGGTTTGAATTACGCTCTTCCATTTTAATTCCTCAACAAACCCTTCTAATATATTACATTTAGAGATTTGAACACATTAGCCTGTACATTGCGAAGTTCGAACTATGTCAACTGATGAAGAAATTCGTCCCAACAGCTTATTAGCATCCGCCAATTCTTATTCATCGTTCTCTTCTAAAATATGCCAATAGGCAAGTTCCTGAGATAGCCTGAACTCCACGACTTTCCAGAACACTGCGAAGAATATTTTTATCGGACGGGTTTTCCCTAGTCTCCATATCAATATCAACATTGGCATAGTCGGATAATGAAAGTCAGTCCTCTTCCTCCCAGTGCGTTAGGAGGAAATTGGATACGCAAAACAAAAACGCAAACCTTCTTTTCTAGGAAACTTCTTCCTTTCTTTTTGCAACTTATTAATTATCAAACATTTTTCTTTCGCTGCCAACATTTTTACTTTGCCCACTGAACACAGGCAACTACTGACGAAATTGTTAGTGATGGGACTTTGACCTCCCACTAAATGAAAATACACTGAAAGTAGAACGAAAAAGCTGTTTAAGCACTTGATCTCAATTCGTAATAAGGAGAGCTGGAAGAAGAAGTTCAGTATAGTGCAGTTCGGCTATATATATTGTGAGAAAGTGTATATCTACTGAATTAAAGGGCGTCAAGGCGAGCAGCGAATGTAGAACATTTACTTGGCTGCATTGAAGTCCGTGGTAGTCATTGAATGGCAAAGAGCCCTTGCAAATAAGGACTGGGAAGAACAGGAAGTATTCCGTTCTCATCTCACTTAATGAGAAGGAAGAGGAGGGTGTTAAGTGCTTTGTGCTATCCTTTATTGCACAATCGACTCTTGTATCAATGGTCAGGATCTCTGAAGTAAGTACTTATGAGTAGATCATCGTCTAACTCTCTGTCAACGAGTATTCCCCCAGCGTCGTCAACTTCTTGATCGCAGTTGCTTCGTTCTACTTATTCTTCTATATCTCAGTTATCCGAGCACAAACGTCAACTTTTTTTCCTTCCTAAAAATATGAAGGCGAAAACAACAACAACCAACAAAGAAGAAAAACATGGAAAAACTTTTCTTTACTACGCTCTGCCATAAATTCATTTCAGGCTGTGTGTGTGTGGGTGCGTTACCTGATCTCAGTATACAATCGAACATTAGTTGCTGCGTAACTGCACCCCCACCGACGCATACCCAATCATAAGCTCCCCCCACCCTGCCGCACACACGGACAACTGGAACACATTCAACTTCATTACGAGCAACGATTCCAAAAAACTCTTTCCTTTATTCATTCGACAAAATGGCGCACGACTCCATGTTTGTTTGAGTGTGTGTGCATGTGTGTGGGTGCGTCACTGACTGCCTTATGATATGTGTCCCACTGACGTCAGGTGGCGCTCATGTGTCTTCCACAGTGGCTTATCTAAGCGTGGGCGTTGGTTGTGTGGGACGCCGATTTTAAACCGTCCTCATTAGGAGAGTCGCGCTAAAGAGGTGCAAAATGACTGAATGCGACTTGAATGAAAGAGGAGACACACACAGAGATACACATCCTTCACACACAGCGCCAAACGAACATTGTTAGTTAGTTGAAAAAGTTTTCGCCTGCCCCGCCCACTTTTCGCATTGACTGTTTTGCCACATGACATTTGGGTAAATAAATTTGATTTTGCCGTCAACGCCTCGAGCGTCTTCTGGCCCACATTCACACACACACACACACACACACACACCCAACATACGGCAACGAGCACACGACACTCGAGAGAGTTTCTCATGGCTTATCAAAAAGGACGAAAAAAGGAACACGCCGCATGACACTTTTCTGAATTTATGTGTTTGTATCTCATTAAGCGACGCCTTCGCCTTTCGACTTTTTGCTCGTTGCCCTTATTGTCCTACTCCTGTTGCTGTTGTTGTTTGCCGAAGAAATAGCAGAAGAAGAAGAAGAAGAAGAAGAAGAAGAAGAAGAGAAGTGCAATTTCCGCACGTCGTCGTTCATGTGACGCTGTTCGACGAAGAATAAAAAAATCAGTTTGTAAAACATTTCAAAAATTATCACCAAACCCGACTCCGCGTAACTCATACACCACTTACTCCATATACCCCACCACTGTGTTCTTAGTCCTGGGTTCCGCTAATGATTGCATACGTGTTGCGTGCAAAAGAATACTTTGGCAAGCTAAGTACCTAGCTCCTTCTTCCTTGCCTTTTTATCTTTCTTCATTCACTGCTTCCACTCGTACGACTGCTTCTTTCTACTTCCATTCCTTGAATTTTTAGTCTTACCTCTTCCACTTCCCTAATCCTACGATCCCTCCGCTGTCTAGTACTTGTTTCCTGCTACGTCTACCCCATCTATCTCTTTTTCTTCTTATTCTACTTATACTTCTTATAGTTCCACTTCGCCCTTGTTCCTTGTATCCAGTTTTAGTAGACGATCTAATGTAATATATCTTTTTCTTCTCCTTCCTCCAACTAATAGCCTATATATAAATTTTAGCGTTCAACTGTTCTACTCGGACTTCTGCCTCTTTCTTTTTTCTGTCTTTACTTCTGCTTCTCGTACTTCATTTTATTCTGATTCATAAAATCGAAATTCAATAATTCTTGAGTCCCGTTTAAGCAAAAATGTCGTGGCGTACTTCCTGTTTGTAAGTATATCCCTTACACCTTATGGTTCGAACCGCACTCCCACCTTTCTGTTCCTAGTCCTTCCTTCACCCTGTCCTCCGTCTTTCTTTAGACCGCATATTGTGGCGAACATTTGTCTTAATCCTTTGCTACTCATAAATCAGCGAAAACAGTTCACATTTGTTCCGTTAGTTTCATGTTTGCCGCAGCTATTGTTGTTGTTGTAATTGTAGTTGTAGTTGTCCTTGCCACCCAAACATGACCATAATTCAGGTTTAATTAAGTCGTTTATTAGCAAATATTAGTTTACAACTTGATTTGCTTGTTCTTCCTCTTGGAATCCTCTTGAATGTAAAGCACACATGGACATGCGCATTCTGGGGGAGCATTTTTCGATGGAACTCTAAGTTCGGCTTGGGTTTCTGACATTTTCTCAACTAAACTTTAGTAGAAGAAATAGGAAGTACGACTTACGATTGAGATTATGGACCAAGGCTCTTCGATCATTACATTGACTCGGGCTCTATAATACCTCCAGGCACTGTGGCTTCCAACCTATTACTTAAAAAACTGCATATTCATCCCTATTCGTTCGAACTTTGTTATTATACCAACTAACTGTCTGCTGCTCCAGAGGTCGTGCGTCCGAACCGCACCTCAAGCATGGTCAACGCGCTTTACACGCTTACACAGAAGGCGTATGGTTGGCCCAGGTGAGACAGCAGAATGCTGCCGTCAGCCGTCGTAACCTAACCTAAGCTAACATAAGCTAATATGGTGATCTTTTGAACTTTCGCGGTTTGGCTGACAAGTAGTCGGCTTGGCAAGTCGTAGTCGAAGGGATTACCATTGGTTGCGTTTCTTATTAAACATTGCAATACAGTTGTACCTCCTTCTTCATAGCTTTCAGAGTCCGGTGTGGACCATAGCTTCATCAACAATTTTCCTCCATTCCTCTCTATCTCTAGTCGGAGCTCTCGAGTCGCCAACACTCAGCTTGTTAAGGTCTACTTCGACGTCGTCTATCCATTTTTTTCTTGGGCGTCCACGTTTTGTTCATCCAATTGGGCGCAGGATAAATGCCTTTTTTGGCATTCTTTCTGCTGGCATCCTCATCACGTGACCAATCCACAATGTTTTATACATTTTCATTTTCTGTGCCCTTGAAAGAATCTTTGAGCGAAACAACTTAATGTTCGCGTAGTACGCCCTGTTCGCAGACTTTATTCTCTCGCCGATAGCAATTGTTGAGTCTTTATCTTCCGATAACGTGAAGCCCAAGTATTTGAATTCAGGTATGTTCTCAAAAACATAACCGCCGATTATCAAGTCATTACGAGTTATGTTTTGCGATGATCGAATCATGTATTTTGTTTTGTCTGCATTGACATTAAGTTCTAAGGCTTTAGCTCTTTCTTCAAACTGCTTCATTTTGCAGATCAAACATTTTCTCTTTTGGCCATTACGAGCACATCATCTGCATAAGTGCATATTTGGAAATGTCTGTTGAAGATGTTTCCATCTGAATTTATCTCCTTGATAACTGTATGAAGCATTAGATTAAATATTAGAGCAGACAGAGCATCTCCTTGTTTCACTCCGGACAATACTCTGAAAGACTCAGATACTTCACCTTGAACTAGTACTTTACTGGTCGTGTTTTCTTAAGTGCAGACAACTAGTTCTATCAGTTTCAATGGAACACCAAGCATTTGCAGACAGAATTTTATTTGTTTTCTACCTATACTATCCAAAGCCTCTTTAAACTCTACGAAAAGGCAGAAAAGGTCTATATTGTGTTCTTAAAACTTCTCAAATATTTGGTTCACCACAAAACCTTGGTCGACAGCTGATCTGTCGCTTCTGAAACCACATTGGTACCCATCCATTATTTCTTGGGCGTAGAGATTTATTCTTTGGTATATAATGTGGGTAAATACCTTATAGCCAGTATTGAGTAGGGATATACCTCTATAGTTTTGGCATTCAACCTTATGGCCTTCTTTGTGTAAAGGTACTATTACGCTGTTTAACCATTCATTAGGCATTTTATTTGTACGTCATATACTTGTAAGTAGAGTATGCATTTCATTGTTCAGAGCCTGTCCACCATATTTCAGTAATTCCGCAGGTATTCCATCTTCGCCACTTCTTCTACCATTTTTTAGTTTTGCTTAGCTGCTCTCACCTCTTCCAAGCTTAGTTCCTCGACATAGGTTTCAGCTGTATATATTTGGTGTTTCTCGTCATCAATATATTCATCCGTGTATATGTTAAGTAGCTCGGAGAAGTGCTCTTTCCATCTGTCCATTATTTGCCTTCTATCACTAATTGTCGAACCATCTCTGCCCTTACATATATTGGTCCTTGGCTGGAAGGCTTTGGTTTGCCTCTTTATATTCTGATACATGGCCTCAAAATTATTTTCAGAAAAATCCTTCTCAATTTGCTCAACTTGTTGATTCGTAAACATCGTTTTCTTCTTTCTTATAAGTTTCTTAGCTTCTTTCCTCTTTTCTATGTATTTTTCATAGTTTGCTCTAGTGGCTCTCTCAGTATATTTCTTTCTTGCTTCTTGTTTTATCTCATGTTATACGGTTGTACCACGATTCTTTTATTTCTGCACTCGAGATCTCAGACTACAGATTTTAGCGGCCGCCACCATTTCTGGTCGCCATTTTTTGGACGGCTTGAATACTAAAAGTAAAACTTCTTAAGAATACGCTTCCGTTAGTATTACAGGGGGAAAGAGGGCAATTCCTATTCAAATAAATATAGTATTCTTCCACTTACCTGGGGCACCCCTTCGACGGATCCAGTTACGAGATTGCAGTTCTCGTCTGCTCCTTCTTCCTAAAACGAACTTAGACTCGGGGTAGCGTTGTGCATTCCGCTGAAAGACAGAATACAGGTTAGCGTTATGGTCGCGTTCTAAGGTTTCAGCACTATGTCCACAGATCGATCTGATGCTACTGCTACTAAATAGTGAACTGTCGAATATTGTGGCTCAGAGGATTATATTAGATTAGATTGAAGAACATTCAGTGGAACACAATGCGAGAAGTACTCTTCTCCACCTTGAAGAAATGCCAAAAAGAGTCCAGTGAAGATCACAAACAAATGGCAGATAGATGTGTGTCAGAACAGAACTGGAATCCACCGTAGTCTCTCATAAGACGCGATACTCCCAAGAATAGTAAACCAAGGAATGCATTACCCAGAGTCTTTGTCTTCGTAACTTCGTTTCCTTATCTTGACTGCTTGGACCTCACATGTGTAGATTATATATGGATAGTTTGTGTTACCGGGTGTAGGAGCAATCGCGTGAGTTAGAGAGAGACTGCTGCCTCATAAGTTGAGATTCCCTAACGAGCAATGCTAGTATTCCAAGGGTTTTAAGACCCATTGGCACGACCCCTTAAAATTACACGAACCTAGAATTACTGGATCCGACACATATCAGATTGTAATGAATGCGTAACATTAGCGCACTTTTCACCACCAACCCCTCGAAAAGAGAACTGAGGAGAAATAACACAAGACAATTTTCATTTAATTTTCATCGCTTTTTATTGCATTCTAGACAACTTCCGTTTTAATTTGTTTAGTTATTGCAGCTGAACAAAATGATACAATTTGAAAGTGAGATGAAACCGAGCGCCGAAATCGGAGGCGTGGCTCAGGGAACTTAGTGTTTATTAGTGTTCGTAGGCGCAGGCTTTAAAAAATAATATCACAACACAATTGCAATAAGAACTAATCAATTAATTAATTAATTAATTAATTATTTATTATTAGTATTCAATTTAATTTTAGTTAATGTTTAACATTTTTGCCTCCTGCTAACTTACTCGCTTTTGTTGTTGTTTTTGTTGGTTGAGAGTCTTAAATTTTAATCTTAGGTGAATATCTCTGCGGATTTCATTTAAATCTAATTTAAATATGTCTTTATACTTTAAGTCATTAATTAATTAAGTTACTATATCTTTTCGTATACTCGAGTTTCATGATCTTTGTATCGTAGTTTGGTTTGTTGAGAGGGCTAAGGGAAATTTCGGTTTTCAACCATATTAGATACTTTTTAATCTATAGTAATTTTAGTTGATATACAGATTTTGTTGTTGTTAATTTGTCTTTTATAGTTTTCTGTCCTTTTTCGTTTAAATAACAACCTGGTTATATTACCGCGGAAAATTTTGGAGCCTTTAAAAACTAAATATTTACATTTGTTGTTTTCTTCATTTTTACTACTTTTCTGCTTTCCTTAATTTAGTATTATTATTATTATAATTTATTAAATTAATGTATATATATTTTTAATATTGAATGGCATGAAATCATGTTTATCATAGTTGGGATTAAAGGTATTTTAGTTACGATTGTAGTATACATTTTCGGTTTATGGACATTCGTGTAGTTTCAGATTTTCAGATTTTTTCGCTCACAGACCGATTGAACTGATTCCGGAACTCAGAAGGAAGGTAGTCTAAAGTATTAAATTTTAAAGTTTCGACAACGAAGTCGTGGTCTACATTGAATCAACTCAGAACTCGAGTGCTGTAGTGTCAAGGACGTGGTTACATTAGTTTGGAGTAAACACCTTGGATTCGAGTTTTCTTCTAAGCAATCAACTTAATGCATTCCTTATTTTTTTAGTATTATATATTATATATTTAAATCCTGAATTATCCAAATTCGAATTTTTAATTGAAGTACTCAGTTTCGAAAAAGATTGAGTAATCGAAGTTGGCAGAACACACTGCAACAGTATCGGCCCCAAAATTGAAAGAATTTAGAATTAGGTTCGAAGCAGTTTTTGAGAAACTTTACGCCGAAGGGTATACAATATGTGAATACTCTTTGGTCAATACGGGTTGAAATTTGGAATAAAATTGGACCGACACACAGTCGTTGTCGTTAAACAATTATTTATGTAATTTTATTTAATTTATTATTAAAAATATATAAATCAATTCGAAATTTGAATCAAAGGATTTACTTGACAATTTCGAAAAAGGCGAGCGAGTGCTAAGTCGACATAAATGAAAGTATTCCGTATTTTGTGCGGACCCGGGTTTTCGATTCTACATTGAGAAATGTTGTTGATCGCAAGAAACAAACAAAACCTGGTATATAAGAGCTGGAAGAACTCTCTCTGAGTTGGTGAGTTGAATTTTCGATAATTGGCTCCGTACAACAAATGCCTAGAATTGATTCGGAATGCAAGTAAAGCCCTAAGTTCGATTGATTTTATTTGTTTAATTAAATTTGAGTACGAATTTGGTAAACTTTCGAGAACTGTAATAAGAACTTTATCCAAATTGAGCGCCAACAGTTTTAAAACGATTGGTGTCGCCTTCAAAATGCATAAGGATGTACGTACATAGACACAAGTCTAAATCGAGTTCCTACCATTTTTTGAAACATTGTTTTTTTCTTTTCTATATAACAGACGTGGTAGTGGCTCTAAAGAATTTGCAGTTTTGGCCGTTTATACGAGAAATCTTTTCTTCTGTTTTAGTTTTTGTAAAGATGTTGAGAGGATTATTATTTTTATTTTTTATTTTTTTTTTTTAGTTTAGTTTAGTTTATAAGCACATATTTTCCTTATAGTTTACCTTCTTATAATTTCTGTCCACTAAAATGAGGTTAAAACTTTTACGTATACAGTGTTGCATTTTGTAGTATTGTATGACTTTATTTATTTTTACTTTTTATTTAATTATTATTAATTTTTTTTACTTAATTTTTAATTTGGCACATTTTTCCTTTTAGATTATCTCTCTCCTTCTCACTAACTCTCTTCTTTTTAAATAATACTCGAATTTCGAAAATAAATATGCCAAAAATCGTTTCTCTTTAATATATTCTTTTAATATTCCTCTATGACTTCTACGTTTTACAGTTAATTTTTCGTATACATTTAGATATTCAACCATATTTTATCGTGCAGGCTTCAGCTAATCGGCTTCAGCTAGAGGTTTCCACTCAAAGCCATTTTTATTTTCGAACAACTCAAAACCGTGCTCAAACTCGAAATTGAACCACTCAGAGGCGCAGCACACTTACTCAATAAGCAAACGAAAACCACTCAATAGCAGCCAAATACCGGTTTCCAATTCTACCCACACCACACCCACAAAGTGTTTGTTTGTTGTTTTTTCTTTCTTTTTTCGTTGTTGCTTTTTGTTTTTGCGCTCATATTGCTTTTGTTTGTTCGTTTGTTTTTACGCTTGACTGCTGACGCTTGCGTGCGAATGAATGTGGCTGTTCACTGTTGACGCCTCAAATGCGACGGGCTGACGTCTTTGCGCTCTATTGACGTCTCGCTCGCACACACTTTGATGGACAGCATTTCATCAAAAGCTGAACAGCCAACGTCGTCGCAGCTAATTTAATTTTGTTGCATTCTCTTTTTCTGGCGCTTCGTAGTTGTTGTTTTGTTTATGCTGAGCTTGCGCTTAACTGCAGTTGTTTTTGTTGTTGGCGCATTTTATGATTGGCAAGCAATAGATGTGCTTTTCTAGTTGTGTTTCTGGTGCGTGCCAATTGCTCTCTTTGTGAATATGTAATAAGAAAGAGTATACTTAATACTCTTAAGTATTATGAAAGAGAGCACACCCATCGCATGAACCTGGGGAAATTTATGGTTCACACTCTTTTGTCAGCGCTGTGCTTTTGGCTGGGTGGGGAAACTATTATGGAACGAAAAGAGCGTATTTCTAAGAGAACGAATGGTGTGCTGCAATAAAGAGTATTGTGTTTTCTTAGAGCGTGTTTTGTGGTGATCGACTTATTTTCTGTTGTTGGTGTTTTGCTTAAGACTGAGATGAACGATTAAAATAATATAGATATGTAAACTTATGCATATAATAAGGGAATATTTTTTTTAACTTCCCCTTTCAAATTTTGATTTACTCATAGGCCCTGCCATTTCTATAGAAGTTCAAGTAAAGTCATTTTTTCATTACTTCCCCTCACTTTACGTTATTTCGCTTAACCCTGGCCCTTATCATCATTTAACCCCATGTCTTGCAACCACCACCAGAAACCATACTTTTTCTTACCAGCTGATTTCACCTCCTCTACACGCACCACGCTTAGGCATTCTTCGATGACAGTTGCTTGGCCAGTTCGGTATACTTAAGGAACTTCGACTGCGCACTATCATCGTAGGGATTGATGGTAGGCGTCGCTGCCGCCGCTGGTGAGATGGACTGCTGCCGACTGTGCTGCAACGCTGCGGGGCTCCGCGAAGCGCTGCGTTTGGGTGAGATCGAGTGAACCGGTGGAGATTTTGGTGAATGCGGATCGCTACCGCCTCCACTACCGCTGCAACTGGTGCCCGCACCCGGAGTTGGCTCCTCATTGACAAAGTGCACCTTGGAGAGGTGATGACGGTAGGCACCCTTCGAGCAGAACGGTGTGTCGCAGAAGGAGCACTTGATAATCGAATCGGCGGTCATAACGGCATCGTTGCAGGCCCAGCTGAAGGCTACCATGCTGTTGTTGCTACCCGCAGCCGTACTGGCGGCGCCGGCGCTACCACTGCCTGGGTTATTTGCAAGACCCACTGAGCTGCGTGGGTTATTGTGGGGAGCCACTGAAGGCGTATCGGTTGTGGTATCACAGAGCTTTTGCAGAGCAGCAAGCGGATTCGCATTTGATTTCTTCGCCGTGTTTGTAGGTGTTGCCGTCGCCGTGTTGTTGTTGTTGTTGCTATTGGTTTCGGTGTAGTTGCTCGACGTATTTAAATTATTCAAATTATCAAACATGGACGAGAGCGCGACTAGGCTGCTGCCACCCGCGCCGCCTCCTCCAATAGTTGTGTGTTTCTTTTCGGAGCACGTCGATTTGGGCGTCGCAGAGCGTTCGCTGATGCTCGGACTAAGTGCCCGCGAGCCCGGCGTTTGCGTGTGTTGATGCTCGCCTTCGGACCTCTCCAACTCTCCGTCTGGCATGGAGAACTCTTTCTTCACGGAGATCTTCTGTGACGGAGATGTGGCAGCAGCGTCTACTCCGAGGCCAAAGCACTCCTGTGGCTCCATTTTGACGTTCACAGAGGTTCCACGTTCGGCCATTTGCTTCTCACGCTCGAAATTTAAGCGTTCCGGTGTCAAACGCGGTGTGGCTTGACGGGCGTGCTCCGACGTGGCTGCCGTTGGTCGATCCGGCGTATAGGCTTCAATGCGACTGTTGCAGCGTTCCGAAATCGAACTCGATTCGCTGGCGCTGCGATCGCGCAGCGTTGAGTAGGCGGAGTAGCTGCGCAAGAAGTTCATCGTCTGCACGTCCATGAGTGGCTTCGTGTAGTCGCTACTGTCGTCGATGCCGAGACGTTTTAGAATGCTCGAGCCGAGTGGTGAGTTGCCGTGCAGAGGATCACCGTAGGCACCGCCAGCATTGCGCGTACGCGTCTCAAAGCTTTTCTCAATCAGTTGTTCGATGGCATTGAGCACGGAAGGTGTCGAGGAGGACTTATCACTGCCGTAATCCTTGGGCAGAGCGCAGTGCACGTGCATGTCGGTGCGTGCCAGTGGGGAGTGGGCACCGCCGTGATCCGCATTACTGCTGCATAGACTGCTAGGCGTACGTGGGCTAGGCAGGCGTTGCTCGACCGGCACCTGCTGCTCGGGAGGGCGAGGTTTCCGTGGCGGTATTGGTATCGAATCGCCGAGACATTTGCGGATGTGCTCAACGAAAAGTGCCGTCTCGATTTTGCTGCCGCACTTCTCGCACGTAATCTTCGTGGAGGCAGCAAAGTCACGCAACGGTTTCAACGCCGAGTCGAGACTGCTCATCGTCTTGAAATCGTGTTGGGCGCGCTCCAACTCGAGAAGTTTGCGCACGGGTAATGACTTTTTGCGCTTCTCGCGTGGCTGGCGGCCGCGTTTGGACGGCGCCTGGGGACTGCCGCTCGTCTCGCAGATGGTCGAACGCAGCATGTGCTCCTTGTAGTGATTGTTTTTGACCATGTGATTGCTTAGTTCCTTCAGCGTGGGGAACGCCTGCTCGCAGACTTTGCAGGTGAGTACGGCGTTTACGGAGCTGCCTCCAATGACGGAACCACTTTGGTGTGAGCTACTCGGAACGGGAGGCGTTGATGAATTGCTGTGCTGACTACCATTCGCAGCCTGAGCTGTTGAACTGTTGCCGCCAACACCGCCACCCCCAACGCCCGAGCTACCCTTCTCATCCGTTGACTTCCAGGAAATTATTTGTTCTTGGGATATGATATTTGTGTAGTGCTGTGTCTCCTGCATATGACTGGTCATCTCGGCAAGTGAGCGGAAACTTTGACCGCACCACATGCACTTAAGAATCTGCCGCGTCTGCTCGGCGCCCTTGCCCAGCCAGACATCCTGGCCGCGCACCAATTTCCGTGGCAGTGGCATCGTTTCTTTGATTAGCATGTTTAATTCAGATTTGCTTGCGGAGGAGGTGGTAGAAGATGGGCCCGTCACGGCGGTGCCGCTTGCAGTGTTGGTATGATTGCTATGACGACCGCCACTGACTACATTCTGATTGTTATTCGCTGACGTTCCTATTGGATTTACACCACCAGCTCCACCGCCGCCGCCGCCGGGTGGTATATTTACCCCACAATGCTGTGTCTCCTTCATGTGGGTTGTGAGTGTGGCAAGCGTTGGGAAACTCTGCTTGCACCACACACACTTGAAGACATCCTTGGCTGCATCGGCACCTTTGTTCAGCCAGTGTGACTGCCAGGCGCTATGACGACCACTGGAGTTTGCATTGTTGCTACTTTGTCGCCCTGAACTGGCGTCCGGCGTAGGTGATACAGAGACCGCGCCTAGTCTACTCATCTCAGTCATTTTCTCCAAGGCTTTAGTGGCTTCATTGGAGGTTGCCAGTTTGCATGACGCTTTTCCAGTGTTGCCATTCCAATCGAGTCCGAGGTTCATGTGCGTCTTTGGTGACATACTGGCCGCGGCTACTGCAGCGAGGTAGGGATTCAAGGGCGGTACCCACGTACCGGGTGATAATGCAGTTGTCGGTGGCGGCGGTGGCGGTGGTTTGTAGTCATGGCAGCTCGCGGGCCGTGGCATCTTTCGTGTTGGCAGGGCCTGATCGTCGCCGCCTGACTGTCGCTTGCGCGTTGTGACTGTGAGATCAAGTGGACAGTTGCCATCCTCGACGGTTGCATTTGTTTCATCAACACCACCACCACCAGCGTCCTCTGGACAACGAAGCTCCTCGAGGCCCTCTGCATCGTCCTCTTCCTCATCGCTTATGGTTGCTGGTCCACGCCTTTTTCGACTAAAATCTAAAGCGGGCGCCTCCTCCTCTTCGCGTTGCTCACAACTACTCCTCCCATTCGGTGGCGTCGCGTTTGAGGTTGGCGAATGCGCGTGCGTAGCTGCCTGTTGCACCAGGGAAGCGGCTGCTGCAAGTGGATTTGCAAGGAGCAGGTGGTGGTTCTGTTGGGCTGCTGCTGCAGCTGCATTCAAATACGCCGCCATTGCTGCTGACTGCGGTGGAAGGAGTGCGGCTGCTGCAGTGGGTGCTAACGTCGCAGGTAATGGCAACCCTACTGGCGAAGTGGGCGTCGGTGTGGGCGCTGGTGTAAGGCAATCATTCGCCGAGCAATGCGATTCATTCGATGGGCAACGTGCATCACCCGCAGTTGCGGATGTGTTGGATTCACGCGATTGGCAGCGTGGACTCGTCAGTTCGCTGGAAGGTGGAAACAGAGAGAGTTCCCGATTAGTTGAAGGGCTTTCAGATTACATATCACTTATTCCTGCAATTATAAACCACAATGAAATCCTAATGACAATTTAATTAATTTTTCCCCATTAGCTAACAAGCAAGCGTCGTGTTTACATTAATTTGCAGTGAGAAGATTTGTTTATTCTGGGCTCTTTCGATTCCAAATGAGGACAGATGGCTTTCTCCTCTTTTACGGTTAAACTCTTTGTGGGTTTTGACTTACGAAACAGCTTCATTCCACATTTTCAATTTAGTTCCAAGGCCCTTTTACTAGTAGAGAATAGAAGAGGCCACTAGCGGGACTGCTTTGTCTGCGTGTTATTCATACGACAACAATAAGCTTCCTACTTTCGAAATTCATAATAGGATAGGATATAATGCAACCAGTAAATTAAAAATTAAATTCAACGTTTTCGGTTCTAACCCGGACTATTAATTTTATAGTTGCTGCATGATGCCAAAAACTAGAAAATAGACTAGAAAATGGCTATTCTCGTACTGATATAAGGAACTTGTATTAGATGGAGTCAAATTTGAATGAACTGGTTTCAGAGTAACAACTTAATATCGCTATCTAATCACTTAAAAGGTTTTTTTAATAAATGTTTAAGAAGATGGCATAGTCAAGGTAGTCAAGTCAAAATGGTAAACCTGCGAAAGATCAGCCAATTTGAATTTCAGTACGAACTCATTTTCAGCATTTATCTACACAGATGCAACACCTGGAATACTTATGTGATTATACATACTGGGGATGCGCATACTAAATCATACACAGAACATACAACAGAACTACATACCCACATTATAATAGATTATAGTGCCATATCTATCTATGAGTCACTCGTAGTACTCTGTGAGCTTAGTACCCATGCAGTGAATATTTGATTTGTTAAGTGGCAAAATGTCTGTGGCCCACTTGACGCAGGGCTTTCCTCTTACCAGTAGTATTTAACAAGTACTAGTAAACTGGGTTTGTTGCCATAGGGGCAGTTTGTGCTTACATAAGTTCCAGGGCAGACATAAATACGGGGATGGCCCTAAAAACTCGTTATCTACTCTTTTATTACCATAAAAACCTGTTTTATGGAGCTAAAAAATAACAAACTCTTTTCAGGAGTTAGACACACATCCCCAATTTCCAATTGATCGACGATATATCCATCATATTTGTGTTCAAAAAATAAGGTGACTTTTGATTTTTATCGACAAATATTTCTTTATTAGTCAATGCCTATATTGTCCTCTTCAAAGCATATGATAATACAATTGTGCCAGCGCTTTTTCCAATTATCGAAGCACTACTGATAAGCGCTTTTAGTGTGGCCTTTATGTCTTACAACGATGACAATATAACTTTTTCTACAAAATCTTTAATCGTTTACACATATGCGTGAATAAAGGTGAACAGGACCATCATTTCTTTTCCAATCTATGTAGGTAACAACATAATAAAATAAAAAAAATCGAAAATCGATAACAGGTAACCCGAGAAATATAAAAGTCCTCGTATCTCGCTATCTATCTTACACTTGAACAGGAAATCGTAGCAGAATCGAAATATGTTGGCTTGAGGTATTTCCCCATGTCATGTGCATAGTTCCAATTTTTGCGAGTATTTATTGTTGGAACCCACACAAACTAGATTCACTTTTACTGGCCCCAGAAAGGCATTTATAGGCCTTTCTAATTATTTCCATTATCTATCAAGTGAGTAAAACAACAACATTTTTGTAAAAAATACTACACAACCCGATTGCCAGATCGCCTATAGCTAGCATAATCATTAGGCACCCTGTGACCAACTTTGGGAGTAAAAAAACTTCAAAGATCCCACATAAAAAAATTCATCATTCATCAAGATCTCTTACTTTTCAAAAATAGACTTAGTTTAATATTTTTATGTGTTTTCAATATTTATTCACTGATATTAATGTACATATAAACCTATTAATTTATTTAAGTATCTACCAACACATATACGTGAGTAACAAATCTGATGCATCAAAGAGGAACACCGATAGTATCTATATCTATCTACCTACTTATTTTAACTATCTATTCACCTCAGTAACTTTTCATCTATTTATTTAAATATCTATGACTTAATTTCTACCTATCCATTGTCAAGCATTTACCACCCAATGTTCAAGGCCTACAATATTCCTAACGCAGCTGTCCCATTGACGATTGTAACTTTATAACTTTAGTTAATTTTTCATTAATTCGTCACTACACAACCCCCTTCTTAAGTACTTCAATTAACACACACATACACAAGAACAGTAATAATATTGTAGTAATAATAAAGTATCTCACCTTGCACTCAACGCTTGGCGATAGATTTCCAACATGACAGCCTCGTGTAGCATCATTTTGAGTGTGATTTTTTTTGTTTGTGTTTGTCGCCTTGTGCGTACGGCTGTGTGAGGCTACGTGCGCTCTCCTGTGATATTCTTATTGGCAACTTTCTTACTTTGTTTCTATCCTTTATCTACATTCGCCTACTCATTTGCACAAATTCAACAAACGTTGTGCGGTTAACGACAGTGAGACAGAATGACGGACGGCACGGCCACTTGCTGACCACAGGTCGCGTTTGTTCATTCACTCCAACACCCACTGGAACACAGGAGGAGGAGGAGCACACGTTAAGCAACAGAGTAGTACAGCGTTGCATAGAGTAGAATAACTGTAAAGGTGAGTTCAAGCGCCACAGGCACACACACAAGCTAACGCGGATTTAAAACAGCGCGCGGCGTGCGTGCTTAGCGCCTTTTTGAACATTTATGCTTTTGAGTGGTGAATTGTTTCTTTTGTTTTCTTTTGTGTTTTTGGTTTAATTTATTTTTCTCTTTTAGCTGATTTGGTGATTTTTTAAGTTTAGGTTTATTTCATTCTTTTTGAATTTAATTTGCTCTATGTCATTTGTTTGCTTTTATCGATTACGACGCAACAGTCACTTAATAGTTTGATCCTTTCCTTTGTTATTTATGCATTTTTAACTGATTTATTCTATAGATTATTTCAACAGAAATATATTTAAAAAATTAATTTAATTTTATAAACGCTTTTCGTCATTATTTTTATTTTTCCGCTTAAAAAAATAAACATCAAAATAGAATCAAAAATATTAAAAGCGGCGAACTTTTTTGCTTTGCCAGCCACCACTGCGCTTCCAATTCAAACACATACACACATGACCGTCACAAACCCCATTCGAGTGCGTACTGGACGCGTCTTTAATGGCTCGTGCGTGTGAGCGTCTCTGGCTTTCTATGTTCGTCCGTTGTGTGCACGTTGTTTATTTGTGCCTTTGGCATGTGTCAGTTTTGGTCGTGTTGAGCTTCTATCAAAAACACACACGTCAAATAAATCAAACGTCACAATGGTTGATGTATTCAACGGGGGTGAAGGTCGCTTGGAATTAGGTACGCTTATGACGACGTTGCCGACCAGAACGACGCTGATCAGCTGCTCACAACGTTAGTGACGTGATAACCAAGGAGCCCCAAGAAGTGTGAAATGGTTGGTGGCGTTACGTGTTCCAAACATGTCCAATAATAACAATAATAACAACAACGACCTCACTTCACATTATTCTTCTACGCACACACGCACACACGTAGAGTTGTCAAAGTGCCATGAAATGCTATTAATCTAATGATTTACTGTCGCCTTCTGCCAGAATCACACAAATAAATAAAAATAAAATTTCACATAAAATTGTCCCATCTCGTCACGCTTTTCTTCGCGTACCACCACTTTTTCTTTCGACTTCAACAATTTTCGAGCGATTTTCATAGGAGTGAATATTCTTCGCTGTTATGTTCTTGAAATGTTCTCCAAAATTTGTTTCGAGCCAAAAGAAACAATCACTTCTTTTAATTCTTACGCCTTTATTGTTCAATCACATTTTGTGCTTAACACTTTTCCGGCGATTTTCCGCAGCGCCTTGAAGTGTGCCGCCGTTAACCGTTCCAAAGCGTAACTCATTAACGACTAAAACGGTACTGTGACGCCGACTGCACTTTGAGAATGTCACCAGCGCCAGCACAAGCATAAGAAGAAGCAGAACAGCAATAACAATAACAATAACAACACCCGAAGAACGATAACGAGCGCACTAAACACACACGACCGAATGTAACGCCAAAATGAGTGGGAAAGGTGGGGAAGCAACTGCTGCTGCTGCTGATTGACAAGAACGAGCACGTTGCAATATGCGCTGACGATGTCTCAGTCGAAGTCGGCGACGACTGTGAAAGCGAGCGAACGAGTATGCGAAAGACAAACAGCTGAGCTTATTTAGTTACCGTTAACTGTTTCACACTTTAAAATTACTTCGATTTCCAAATTGTTTTGTTGGTGTCGTACTCGTCGTCTTCGTCGCTTGCTGCCGTTGAATTTCATGCGTAAAATCCAACAATGAAAGTATTCGAAACATGATTCCGTTAGCACAGCCGACAACGACTAAAACATCTTTTTGACACTGACAACGTTGAGAGCTGACAGGCCAAACAACGCAGTATAGAGCAGCGTCGCATAGAGCAAAGCAAAGCAGAGCCAAATGTGAATGAGTGAGTAGCAGAGCGACGTATGCGTCGAAGTGTTCTGCGAATGCAATGGACGCAACAGAGATAGCGCGTTGCTGGCTGCTTAGTGAGGAGTAATTTCCCCCATTAAATTGATAAATGCTCCGTGAAGTGTTGTGAGAGAACGATAGAGAACGAATGACAACGAGAGAGCGTTCACGAAAGCGAAAATATGTGTATATACATATGCATTATTATAAGCACATAAAGCAAAATAATGTTTTTATAGCATAGCCATATCTAAGAGAGGTCATATAGAGCAGAGAGCGCAGAGTTTGTGTACATGTGTGTGTGTTTAGGTGTTTTCTGTTTGTTTTGATTTATTATCGAAGAATGGTCGGTAAATGCTTAAATAAGGAGTGTGTCATGGAGCACTGAGAGAGTGGTGCAGAACTCTAATAATAAAATCTGTCTGATGAGAGAGTACGTGTAGTTGGGGAAAGTATTGGTTATGCCAAAGTTTTGTACTGCAGTCTCTTTCAAACATTTAGGGGCATTTGCAACAAGTCAATGAAGAAACAAACTGAAAAATGAAACAAGCCCCATAAGACAATTCTTTTTTATTGTTTTTTTAGATATTTTTTAAACAGAGGGAGCAATTTGAAAAGGTTGCTCCTGCACAAAAAGCATGACAGGTGTTTGTTTGTGCTTGTGTGCGTGTGTGGCTGCATTAAGAGAGTGTGTCCGAATAAACAATGATGTGAGAACGAGCGATGGTTGCATAAATGCAAGGGAGTGTTTGGTTGAATATGTGAGTATGAATGGGGAAATTAAAGTAGTTCAGAAAAGGCGCTTCAAATTGTGTGAGTGCATGTGTCACTACAGCTGGACATTGCATTACTCCACGTGGCTGTGTTGGGAGTAATGCAATTCGCCAGAGAAGGTGGAGTTGGTGTTGCTTTTGAATCAAGGTTATTTATTGAAATTGAAAAGGAAACGAAAGAGGTAAGGAGAGAATAATACAAGTAATAATATAAGTAAGAAAACAGAAGCGAATTTTATAAAGCACTGAAAAAGTGACCGCGGCATTCCAGTTCGAATTAGATTTGTTAGTGTTAAAGGCCAACAAATTAATACATTACATCAACAAGAGAACATTTCTTTCAAAAATCGTTTAAAATTAACAAATGAAACAAATTAAATTGTAACCATTCTTGGTTCAACCACTCAACACTTTAAACCAAACCACAAAGCGAAAATTGGAAAGGAAAAGCCCATGAGTCTAGCTTAACGCTTAAGGCTCATTTCACCACATGACACACAGTTCACCATTTCAGACGACACGTCAGATGCTTTAAGAGCGATATATAAGAAGAATAAGAACAAGGTTCTAAGCCAACCTGGCAAGCAAAAGTAAACATTTTTCACCATTTACCCACACACTTATTGATGTATGTAAAACTGTGAGAAGAAGAAGCAGTAAAGAAGAGGCTTGTGCAACAACGGTTTAAAAGCAGCTGAGTTAAGACAATTGTTGCATGCGCTGCCACCACCGCTGCCGCTGCCGCTGCTGCTGCTTTCTTCGTCGCTGTTGTTGCGGCGGCATTTTTCGCGATGTGCGTGCGTGCGTATGTGCGTGCGTGTGCAGTGGGTGTTGAGTAACTGACTGTGGTTGTGTGTGGCGAGCGCATGATTACACATCCGACCACTTGGTTAATTGGTCTTATTCTTGTAAGGCACGAGTGTGTGCTTGTATGTTCTCGGAATGGCGCGTAGGTGATAATGGTCTTCTAAAGCTTTTCGAGGGTCGACGCTTATTATTGTTAAAAATTGATCACTAGGCCGTGAACTGTCATGGAGCAGGAAAAATGCGAAATACGGAGAAAATTGTGTATCCCGCCAATATTCAGTTCCTTCTCAAGCAAGTAGAGCCTTGGATCAAAAAACCATAGGGGATATGGAAATGCATAACCGGTGGGTGCTTATTCTGCTGCTTGCCACATACAAAATGTCATCAATGGAACAATATGCGACGAGAAGTTCGAAAGGACAGAAGATGTGGATGGCAACTATATGAAGAAGCTATTCCATCTGTTCGATTATGGCAGTAGAGACAGTAGAGAAGCGTTGGGAAGAATCTATAGTCTGTAGGAAAGGTATCTTTTCTAGATTAAGATCTCTACGATATCTGCTTCACTGCGTTACAAACTTCATGACGAACTCATTGCACTAATAAGAGAAGTGACCTTGAATTGTTATCCCTTTTGTAAGGATTTTACTATACTATATTTACTATTATTTTCTATAATACAATAAGAATTTTTGCTCAGTGAAGAATTCAGTTCTGAAAATTCTTCGCGCAAGCAAACGTCTGCCATTGTGCGGCTTGAATGAACTAATGCGTGGAAGGGCTAACCGTGAGAAATTAAAGTGTGGTTAGAGCTGACTAGAATTCGCCTCTTTACTTGTGTGATCTGTTTAAAGATTTTCACCTCTTCAAATGCCTAGCTTACCTCCTCTTCTACAGCAATTCTGTGCTTTTCTTATCCAACATTTCTTTCCTTTTCTAGTCTCCTTCTGAATTTCATCGCCTTCGTAATTTAATTATTTTCCAATATTTCTGCGCATAAGGTCGTTACGCAGCTTGCTATGGTGTTTTCCTTCTTTCCTTTTTATCGCTTTTCACCATAACAGTCGGATTCCTTTCGTGCGTTCCGCTCTTTCTGTTGTTGTTGCACTATTATTTACTTCCACTCTCTGCCTGACCGTCTCTTCCATGTTCCTTCTTCTCACTGTTAGCCCCATCTTTCCAACTTATGAATTCAAGCGATTTCTATCCCTTCTCTCTTTCACACAGTCATTCTCTACGGCTGACAATGAGTCACCGTTGCACCTCACACGGCGGCATGGTCGAAATGCAATGCTGTCCACTTTTGACAGACCTCAAAGTTTTGATGTATTTTTTGTGTCAGTTAGAAACGTGATAAGCGCAACGACGAAATATTAACGTGTACGGGGTATTGGAGAAAAGGAACAAAGCCTTAAAAAGTGTCCTACACCTTTGTGGGTATTTGCTGTGAAGAACATTCAGTTGGCAATGGCTATTTATATACCCTACAATCATCTTTTTCGAGCTACAAAAATACAGATATTCGTCTTGGGTTACAAATGGATGGGTACGGGTATCCGATTTTATGTTGGGAATGTACCGCCGCACGCGTTTTTTACAGCAGATGCCGTAAGTGGCATTGGGCATTGGAGGTGATGGTGCCTTTCCCAAAAAGTAAGTGCCATTTTCTAATGATGTACGAATCACTTCCTTTTTTGATGTCCTTGAATTAAGGATATTCTCTCCTGGTATCCTATTTTTTTGTACAAAACCCAATAGCTAGGAAGGTAGCTATTATACACATTCATCAGTTCTGTGCAGAACTCTCCAATTCATACAAACATCATTCTAGCAGGTTTTTACAGACACTCCTCAAACATTAAAATAATGGCTACATTGAATATTCAAGGTTGGGTTGGTCAGGAGAAGGTTTGGTTAGACTAGAGTAAGTTGAACTGGCACATTCAGGTTTGCTGACTGATCCCTAGTACAGAAAACATATCCTTGTGCTACCTCCCATTAAGGTTTTTGTCCCAGAACCCATATGCTCCCATATCGAATACGTGCATCCGGCTCTGGTGTATATATTTTGACCAAGGGAGCACTGAAGTTGAGAGCGCATTTCTGAAACTCTTCTGCTAGGTGGCTTGTACTGACTTCAACCACAGCTTGAGAGTCCGTGATCTTTTAGGGTTTTAAGGTTTATAAGGGATACCCAGACGCCCGGCGTAGGTACCTATTTATCGAGGTTTCGTAAATATATATTAAACATACCTCAGAGTAAATTCCAATAAGTCCGAGTTCCATAAGGATTTGGACACAGAACATTTACGTTACTTGGAATGCGTGCAACTTTATTTTTTTTCCTGCGTAGGGTGCGAACAGGTTTGAACAGAGCACCAACAAAAAAATACCGTACTAAAAATCGCGACTTTGAATGCGAAACTGTCACAAAGCTGCTGCAGCAGCTGTCAAACTTCGAGCAATTTTTGACGTTTCTCGCTCCGTTAGCAAGTTTTGATGTGCCCCCTCTTCCAACTACCCTAAAACCAGATCTTTCACACGGTCGATAGCAGCAATGCACGTTTTTGTGTAGCGTCACTGTTGCCAGTTAGCTGCCATAAACGTCATGTCCGCCTATCTATCTGTCTCCCTGTCTGCATTTCTATTGCAACATGTCGCTGCCACAATCGCCAGTGTCAGCGTGCAACACTTGCGTTTAGCCGCCGTCGCCGTCGTCGTTGTCATTGCATTGCATCAAATTGTGCCTCGCATTGACAGCTATTTTATCGCATTCGCCAAAGCGTCCGTCACACAAGTCACGGCCGGCTTTCGGACAGTTTTCGGCCATTTCTGACATCTTTGCGGCAGCATTGACGCACTGACAGAAACGTGGGTTGCTGGGGCCACAGCCACATCACAGCTTCCGGTCTGTTGCCGATGATGTTGCAACAACACATCGGCTGCACCTCAACCACCTGACACGGAACGTTTCCACAATTTTAGATTCAAAAATGGTTCGCTTTTTGTTATCCTTTTTCAATTGTCATTTCAGAAACAGATAATAAAGCATTGCAAAATTACCGCAGCGTTACAAATTCTCCGAAAAAATTGTGGCTAATAATTATTATATAAAACTCTATACCTATATCTATTATGTAAATTGTATCAGAAATCTGCTCGCGGCGGTTTCTAGTTTTTGCACCTTTTTCGTTTGGTTTCGTGTCGCTTGCGCATTTCAAAAATTTCTGCTGTTTTCGGTTCTGACAGCTCGCATTGTAGTTTTCATGACGCAATTAGTAATTACAGTGAAGCGTTTGGCAGTGCAGAGGCGGTTGTTGTGAGTTGCATACGGCTTAGAGTTTAAGCTAGTTAGGCTTACGAACTATTCTCAGAAGGCAGGAAGTAACCCTAGGAATACAAAATTGTCTCACATTCAACTAGAAAAGCTCTGTTCGTCTAAAAGTGAGCAACATCAAGATTCAAATCCTAGACCTCAGGAATCACAACATAGCGTGCTGCTCATTGTTCTACCGAGGCGCACAAATGCTCTCAACATAACATTCAACATAAGAGAAGGTCATTGAGAAGTGATTCCAAATATTTTTGGTTGTAATTTATTCACATGAGTTAGACAAGCATAACATATAGAAAATACTGATATTATATTCAGGAGATCGTCCACATTGTTTCAAGGCATCGTGTGGAGTGGATTAGGTAGATACGGAAAAAATTTATTTACTCAATTGTCATGGGTATCACAAGATACCCATGTTCCCGATGTACCAGGCTGCATCTGTTATACGTCTCAGGGCTTTATTTTGAGATGAATTGATGTTATTCATGTTGTAGGCAGCAATGGTCCTCCAACCTTGGGTTACACATCACTGGACAGATTCATCGCTGGCATACATTGTTGTGGATCGACACTTCTGCACTATTATTGAATCATAAAATACAACCGGAAACAACGTTCTCAAGAAATTAGTTGATAAGCATATCTCACAGAGTTTCAAGTTGTTCGCCGATGAAAACTTCCATGTAAAAAGTCACACTGAAGAAGTAATTCTGAACCTCATCAACTTGCTTCGAAATATTCGTAATGAAGTGGTTGAGGTGTTATCGATCTCGCTTCATGTGTCATCATCTTAAAGCAAGAGGTAATGGCTACCAAGGGCAGTAAATGTTGATTCCACTTAATAACAAATGACCACCTATTCTTGCGTACAGAAACCTATTCAGTTACTGAAAGTTCAAAGAGAATTGACCAATTGACCTGTGATAGACTTTTTTTTAGAGGAAGCGTGTTAATCCAGTGAAGTGGATGAAGATGTGAAGTAGACATCAGGGGCAAGCTTAGTTGGAATAGAAGGTTCGAATGGACCTCTAATCAATAAAGGAAAATCATTTTTGATAATTGTCCTACTTTGATAATATTTGTAAAAGATTCTCATAAAGAATACGCTGATTTGAAGCCCACACAATTTGTATGATACTTCAGTAATAATTATTCAGTTATTTAATTGATTCAGTTATTGTGGACATTCTTAGTGCATACTAACTTATTGTGAGAGTAGAACTATTTCTTGAACCTTCTGAATGGTCCTTGCGACTTAAGGTCTCTATAGAAATTACATCTAACTTTATGCACGCCAGAGTGGCCGAGTCTATATTTCGGAACAACTCCACTGCCAATCAACACTTAATGAATTCTACACATCTAAATTTCAGTTTAGTTTCTGGAGTGAAACATTCCAAGAGCCCACATCATCTTCTGAATTTCGTTCTTCGTCAAAAACAATTTGGGTAAAATTCGAATGGCATTTCGGTCCATGGGTTGGATAAGTTCTGTGGAGTCTGGTGGAAAGAACATGGTACATATGAATATGCTTATCGTCGGGGTCCCAGGCGCAGTAGGCAAAGTGCTCTGCTATTATCGCAAGGATAATGTTGCCAAGCATAACAGGGGGAATGTTATAGAAGACTATAAAAGACTTTCTTTGTAGTTTGTCCTCGACGTTGGTCAGCAATTGCATACCTCAGAAGATGTTTTTCTACACCTTATTTCTCACTTAACTGGACTTTAGCTTGTTTGTAGGTTGCCTCTCTTTTAAAAGGCTCCTTGTAAAACCGCCTGCAGAAGTGCCAATTATCTCAGCCAACTTTAATCGTCAGCCTCTTCCAACACATAATCTTTGAACAGTGTTGCCACTAAAAAAACGATTACACTTGCATTGTGTGAAGTTCAACGAAGAAATGTGACATCAATCAAATGAACAACGGAATATCACTAAAACCCACCACACAAAACCGTTCCGCACAAGGACATATGTCCTTTAACTCAGCAGCCCTGTCAAAGGACGAGCATCAGCAATGGAGTGAAGGAAATGCCAATACAAAACAACGTTCAAAACGCAATTCATCTGCATAAACATTTGTTTGCCGAGCAATTGAAAGCGACATCATCACATACTAACAAACGATGATGAGGATGATGAAGCTGATGACTAGAGCGACGTCCTTGATGGAGGAATGTGAGTGCAGCTTTAGCGTAGTTTAGAGCTAAACACAACAAAACACAACACAACACAACCAACACAAATTAACAGCATGACGTAAGTTCAATGGTGTGGTTAGATTCGGTTTGATTGGGTTGATGCATAAAACAACAACAATAACAACAACAACTAAAACTATGAGAGAACATACATCAACCGAAATATCACAGCATCAATGGGGCTCCGCAATGTCGTTCATGGGACTCAGTGAGTGCTGTCTGTGCCTAGACTGTTTTGGTGCTTAGCACTAGGACGGACGAGTCCTGCGAAAGTGATGAAATTCAAATGAAAGCGACTAAGCAAAGTTGCACGAATGAATGAACGACTGACTGAGCGGACGGAAGAGTGAGTGAGTGAGTGAGTAAATGAATGAGTGTCAAGTGTGATATATCACCGCAGAAACAAGACCGTAAGCATAAAGAGCACCGAGTAGTGATAAACGCTGTTAAGCTTGGCTAGCGCGACACACACACACACTACACACACTAGCTTATAGACATGTCAACATGTTGATGATGACGAGGAGGATGATGTTGATGAATGACAACGCCACTGCCACCGTCACCGTCACCGGCATCGCCATCGCCGAGTGGCTTAGATAAGTTTATGAGCATGTGCCCTGCTTCAACTGCATTTATGCAAAAAGGCGTCAAAACCAGTAACAACAACAAAACAACTACAAATTCATTGGCCAAAAACAATGCAATTAATTTCACTTACCAACACTGTACTTGCTGGTGTAAGTGTTGGTATTGTTGCCACAGCTACTGCTTGGGGCTGGGAGGATGATGCTGGTGATGGTGCTCATGATGCTTCAGGGCATTCGTTGACATACTTGATACCAGTAGCTGTTGTTGTTGTTGTTGTTCTTGTTGTTGATATTATTGTTGCTATGATTTTAAGTGGCATTTGTTGTTGTTGTCAATGCTAACATTTTGGTTATTTGCCTCAGTTGTTGCTACTCTACGAGCCACATTTTCCGGTAACTTTTTTCGTCACATGAGCTTCGCCGCTCACATATGTCTATCCTCGTTGTAAGTTACGCTGCCCAACTACTGACTTTTACAATTGTCAACTTCAAGTTTATTGCTGTTAGTTGTTGACATTGTCATTGTTGTTGTTGAAACTCCATTGCACATCAGCAACAACAATAACAACAGCAACAACAACAACAACGGTTTGTTGAACAGCTTTGTTGACGCCGTTGTGGCTGTCGTCATCAACAACACCGTCACCAGCATCTCCGCCATCGTCGTCATCACTTTCGTCAGTGACAACGTCGTCGTCATCATTCTCGTCAACATTACGCCTCATGTCAGCACGGACAATAGCATCGTTGACATCGTAAAGGCAGCAATGAGAATCCATCAAGTTGGCAATATCGCAACGTGTATCAGCCACAACTACAACAGCTACAAAAACAACTTAACTGCTGCCAACGATATCCTCGTGAGTTTGCGTGTCCTTATTGTGTCCCTATTGTTGTTGGTGTTGTTGAGGCTCATTGCATGCATCCTCCGAGTGTTGCTGACAGTTGCTCAACGATTCCTTGACCACAAATCGTTGCTGTTTCTGCGTTGGTGGCTACTACTCGGTCACCGTCTCATTAACGACACTTGACGAGTTCATCGTGTCTTGGCCAATTTAGGCCTCGTCTTTGCCTTTGGATTTCGTTTGTATTTATCAGATGGGCAAATTGATTTGGTGGTACGGTGTGATATTCTATAGTTAATGTGCTTAAGGTTAGAAGACCAAAGACGCTTAAATTATCATTATCCGAAGCTCTTACGGATTTATCGAGATCAAAGTTCAATAGATAAGTTTAAATGGAGATATCGAACAGTTTATGTATGTGGTTCATAATTATATTATTCACGGTTTAATAGCTTATATTATATTGATTGATCCATCTACCGAAACGAAACCCTTTCAAGTTCGGTTCTTTTCTAATGGCTAAGGTATAATTATTTCAGTTGGCTTAAAGGGTCCACTCCTTCCTGTGAGAGTGACCAGTCATCTATTCCTTATATCTTTTATATCAAAATGTGCCTACCAATCTTCAAAAGGCCTAGATTCTGAGTGAACTTGAGCAATTCGTAGAACTTCAGCTTTTATTTGGGGTTCATTGCCATGTTTTTGATCACATTGAATTCGCTCGCCGCGAGAAACTCTCCCAAGACTTTTACTGGTATTAATTTCAATCAATTCGTAATTTTACCTTAATGTTGAATTGCAGCCAGAATTTTCGTATAACAAAAAGATGACAAATGACTTGTGCACTTCAAAGTAATTACTTTCAATTAGGCACGCGTAGTTTCTGCGCAGGCGTCTTTTTCGCTACTGAGCGGATGTTGCAGGCAGTCATTCTGACTGGCCTAAGGACTGACTATCTGTCTGTCTGGCAGTCGACTTTTGTTAGCGTTGACATTGACATAGCGCGCGCATGAGCACCTCCACGCTTCATTGGCCATGGTGCGATCAGCGAATGCTAACCGCCAGCCTTCATCCTGACTCACACGCTCGTGCGATGATGAACGCGCCGCCTGCATCTGAGCCGCCGACTACGACTGCGACTGCGTCTACGAATCAAATCGAGCGTCATGTCAGTTATTAATGTTGCACATTTTGTGCTTTAATGGCGAATTCAAAGGTTGACAGATGCCCGTAATTTATACGCGTACTGCGGCCGCTTCGACTAGAATTGGTGGCCATCAGAGCTGAATGCGGCTGATCCTCCCAACCACTGATTCTGCTCCAACCTCGACAAGTGAACCTAAGGTGTTAATAAATGATTGTCGTTGTCTTGTGGTGTTGAAAAATGTTGCAAAAATATGATGAGGCTATCACGCATTTCTATAGTATTGCCGCATTTTATTGTTGTACTACATTGTGTGATGGTCCCTTCAATAAATTGAGCTGGGGTTCCAGAGAATGAAGGCGTCATATTTCAATGCTGTTGAGTTGAAAAATCTTCTTGCTTTGATTTAAATGATAAAAAGATTTACAATTTAGTTGAAAGCACCAGAATTAGTTCTAAAGTTCGATTCCCTCATAAAGTACAACAGTTTTAGACCGATTCTGTTCCACAGATAATATGATCGACTACAGACTATTTGGGTTGCACATGAACATCTTTAACATTATACATTTTGACATATCAAGGGTTCAATTACAAAGCGGTTATTCAGTATAGCTATATTAAAATATAGAATTGAGTTTGTCTATTATGTTCCAGAAACCTCTTAAGACGGTGTTGAAATCTTCCACTTTTTTTAATTCACTCTTATCTCAATTTTTCACAGGGAAAATACACCGACAATAGTAGCTTACTGTGTTCCTCGGTAATCTGAATTTAAAGAATTAAACACTTCATTTATTTTAAGTATAAATTCGAATTTTACACCAATTTCTTTTGCTAAAACAGCCAGTGTGGTTGGATGTACAAATGAAAGCAAGAGGAAAAATATATTATAAAGCAAACATTTCAGTGTAATTAATTACACTTGAGATAATGATGATGATAATAATAATAATAATAATAATAATAATAATAATAATAATAATAATAATAATAATAATAATAATAATAATAATAATAATAATAATAATAATAATAATAATCCGTAGTGGAATTGCCAGATAGTCTAGGATAAATTTGAAGACTAAGCTTAAGGCCAAACTGTACACCACGCGGTTGACGCGGCAATAAATTCATCATTTTAAGCGGTTTTCACGCGGCAAACTCCATAGCAGGCGTTTTTGGTGCGGCAGCTCATAGTGGCGTTAAATGTCCGTACTATTTAGTGGGTGATGCGGCTTTCCCACTGAAAACATACTTGAAGCCGTATGGTGCACTGCTGTTAGACAACGCAAGGGACAAGGAAGCAGTCAAATCAATTGCAAGATTTTCTTCAAATAATTCCTTTAGAAATTCATTTCAATTGAGGGACACTAGTATTTATTCAAAAATAAAAATTAAAACAGCTTCTCGTCCATTTCTTTTTTCGTTATTAGTCCGTGCAAATAATTCATCATGACCATTTTAGCTTCTACTACCTCGTCCACAGGCATTTGGCTAAACTTGATCCTGCAAATTTCAAAGAATGGTTTATGCTCGTTCCTCTCTTGTGCAATTGTGCCGAATATTGCACAGTAATCAATCATATAGAGTAGATTATTGTTTTGACTTATGTTTAGCTTAGAATCAGCATTCATACTGCATTTTAACATGTACACAAACCACAAATATTAGTTACTGGCAAAATTATGTAAACAAATAAACGGTAGTCGTATGCCAATTCCTTACTAATACTAAACCTCAACAGCTCTTTGCGCGCCAACCCCCTAGAAAAAGGTTAAAGTTGCTCAACTTCACGCGGCAAAATTCGCTTCGTCGGAGTATGTTTCATATGATTGCATTTATGATTGCGTCCATTCAACTTTGACAACCGCGTGTGTTTCCACGTCGCGTCTAAACCGCGTCGTATAGAGTTTGGCCTTTAGATAATTAATATGAAGACAAATTGACAACTCTGTAATAGGTATTCTATTTTTTGATATAATAGCAACTCTAAGAAACTAAAGTACAATAATGGTAGTCGGAATAAGCAATCGTGCGATATCAGAGACGTGGTCGAGTCGCTGCGGCAGGCGCCCGGAAAAATTTTGGGGTAAAATTAAATTCCGCTGGGCCGTCAACTAAGTCTGCTGATGAATGGCGCATAGTAAATATATACCTACTTTTTTTTATTTCATTTAAATGCGAAAACTAAATTCGCAAATAAGAAATGACTGGAAGATGAGCATTAGATAAATAATATGCACCAAAAAAGGGGAATATGGCTGCGTCCCCACGCCTGCTTTACGTGAATACATATACGTAACAGGTAATACTTCATCTAAGCGTATTAGACATATCTGTGTATATATGGCATAGCCATTATTATTATTATTAATCCCCCTCACTTAAGCTAACGACGTCTTTGATTCTTTAGGTATCGAGTGATATAATTAAATTTTTGATGTAGATGAGGATGATAGATGTGTAGCTACAGTACTAAACTGTATACCTATTCACTTTATCATCACTTTTATGAACATGCACCCCGCCTAAGTAAAAATAAATTGAGCTGAGGTTCCATTAAAGAAACAAAACATAAGACAATAATTTCACAATGCTAATTGTGGACTTGACAACTAGGGTTAGATATTACTTTGGGAGGGATTTTGAGGTGTTCTGCATTATTGATCATCTTTTGTTTTTACGTTTATGGTTTAGTCTGAAGTTCGGTATTCTTGACTTCTAATAAATATTTTTGTGTGTCCAGCTTATTATAATTTATTTAATTAACATCGTGATGCAATTGTAAAAAATTCTTCTTGGAGTCGGCTTTATCCAAGGTTGCCAGTCATTTAATTGACCAGGGACTCAATGCAACAATTTTTTACTTCGATTTCTTTAATATTCACATATATTTAAAATTCACATAGACGAAAAGTGAGATTTGAATTATTGATGGATACATCCCAAGTGAGACAAAGAAAGTAAAAAAGCTGCAAAATCACACACAAATAAACGAAAGGATTCACAGTGGCTAAGTGGCCTGGCACTGCAAAGGATGTTTTGGGAATGTTTTGTGTGTTCAGGGGGGTGTCTGTTGCGTTTATAATGTATTGTTATAATGTATTGTGTATTAGCAAGCACATTGATTTCATCATTTTCATATGTGTAGTGTTAGTCGACTTTGGGTAGAAATGGACGACGGTTGAGCGTTAAACACTAATGGGTCAACGCGTCTCAAACGTCACAGACGCCTCGCTAAATCACTTATGTCAAAGGATTGCGCCAGTGTGATTACCAACTTGCTTCCTGTCTTTAACACCATTCTCCTTACCCATCTCATACCCATCTTCCGGGTTCCTTTCTTATTCCAACACACTTGGTAAATACGTAACGCTTGCAAATGCTATAAAATACATCATTCGCTTGAAAGGATATATTTGTTTCTGTACTTTTCCTTACACCCACAATACACTGTACGGCCCTACAAACACACTTCACGTCTGTTTTTCATTCCATACCGCACCGCCTGTTCAGTTCAGTTGAGGTTGACTGCTTCGTAGTTTAGTCATCTTTGATACGAGTATGTTCTCGACAACCTTCTGCTTCGTCTTCTTCCTGTTGAAGACTCTTGTCTCACTGTTCCCTTGCCGTACACAGGGCTGCATATAATAAAGAACGAAAGCACGTAAATTACTCTCAAAGGTATAATTTGGTTAGTGCTGGTCATTCTCTCCCTTTTTTTTTTTTCTTTTCGCTTTTATTTTTTAGCTTTGCCTGTATCTCCTTCTTAGCCTTTATTGTAGTTCTTCTATGGATCCTTTAAAGCAGATTTTATGAAAAAAGCTGAGACAAACAAATATCTCCAACTTTCGTACTTTGACCCCTTTGTCTTTACCCATTAACCCACTCGTGAAAATTTGGCTGCGAATTTATTTCAATACTGTTTTGTGTTTGTTCTCATTTGTCCGGTATTGTTTTTTATTTTGGAGAAAATTTAAAAAGTACCGGAATTATGGGAGACACTTCACAAAGCCCTCCTTGGTTTGCGTTTCAATCACAACTTTCCGGTTCACTCCTATTTATGTCATAACCTATTTTCATTGGTTAGCCTTTAACATCACTCTTGAATCATCTGGTCTATCCCCATGAAATAGATGCTTGGTGCGATCCACTCATTTGGAATACCTAATTCTAGCATCCCGATAGGCGCTACGAGGCGTTGATGGCCGTTATCAGTCCATCAAGTATACACTGAAATTAAATAGAGGAGACAGAGAGAGTGTAGGTTGCTCATGTCGGGCATCCGAGAAAGAAAATCTTTAACAGCCTTAAGTAGATTCATTCTACATTGACTATCCCTGTCGATCCTCTATCTCCATCTATCGCCAAATCCAACACACTCTAATCAAACTCTGTTTTATGTGTTATAAAAATGTGCACACATCAACCTTAAAATGAGACACATCCATCAGCATGCAAATCTCGACCTCAAATCTCAAAGGAACCAATTCATTCATTCATTTAGCCCAAAACAGAATCCTGTCCTGTTGCAGTCGTCAATCCATAAAGCTGACCTACCGGCCGAACTGCCGGCCGACCGACCAACCGACCGACCGCAGCGAAGAGGAAGTGGTTAACTATCGGAAAAGGGTTGTCGTTGGCAAAACGTGGTGAGTTTCATCTACGTTTTTTACCCGAGTCCGGAAAAAACATTGCTTATCATTGTTGGTGTTGTTGTTGTTGTGTTAGTGTCGGTTTTTGATGTGCTGTTGTCACTTTTGGCATTGACTGTAATCTCTTTAAATTACAACTTGATTATACACGAGGGTATATCGAATGCACCGCTCATTTGTTGCTTCATTCGTGGGTTGCTAGGGGTTGCTGCTTGATTGTCGGTAAAAGGCGGAGAGGGGAGAGTTCTATGTTAACCAAAATATGTCTTATTTTCAGTCTATGGTTTACACCCGACTGCGCAGATGTTATTCAACACATCAACCTTTCTTGTTCACTCTATCCCTTCTTCGTAGCTCCGTTGTAGGCTTTTTTGTTGGGGTAGCATATTTTACTGGGCTTGTTGTGTACTTTAAGGCGCCACCAAAGACGCAACCTCGCAACGACGAAAACGATGACTACAATTTTGAAGCATTAAAGATGAAGAGCATTGCATTACGTGGAGTCAGTGGGGTGGGGTGGGTTTCATGTTGAAAATAGGCAGCACCCACTGTCCTCTGACCACTTGGCTAATTCATCGTTTCGTTGTGTCAGCTGCTAATTCGTTGGCATTTTCTTTATTTTAGCTCGAGATTGTCGCGCCTCCTCGTCCTTTGTCATCTCACCCAAGTCCACTGCATAGCAGGCTTTGTCAGCCAGTTATGTGAGATGTAGACATGCCATTCTTCAGGATTTATTTTTGTGCGCTCACTAAAGAAATGAAATTCTTGATTCCTTTTGTTTAACTATCTCTTCGCATCTTTGTCGAGTCTTCTCTGACTTTCCTTTTCTATTCCTGCGCTCCACTCGCGTGTCGCTAATTTGAAAAAGAAGAAGACAAAGTGACCGCACTAATTAGCCTCAAAGCGTTTTATATGCCATCCGGGCGGTTGAATTTTTTTTTTTCTCGTTTCTTTGCGGGTTGGGTGGAGGGGCTTACTTTGAGTTCGGTGCATTGAGCGACAGTTGAGGTGTTCCCTGTTGTTGCCTACAAATGTTGTCCTTCGACAGAGGGCTGAGATTGCGTTTTACGATTCGATTGCACATTAATTACAAGCTTGTCCATTTGAGCACGGAACAGACGCGTCGCGCTACTCGAATCAGCAAATCTCTCTACGAAATGTTGTATCAACTCGGCAAACATGTCACATGCAAGCTTGAAATCAATTTTCGCATCAACTTCTGTTCAAACACCAAGGATAGCAATATTGACACCGACAAGCACAACTACAAGAACCTTAGACAAAGGACACAAATATATACGAGTACATGAACGACAAAGGGAATTCTCTAAATTTGTAAGAAAGTCGAAATTGCAACTGGAATGAAATTAAAAATTGCTTTGCTGCCACTATTGCTTCGTGCACCCATGATGCGCCCAAGCAGCTCATTCAGTTGATGAGTAAGACATTGGCGGGGAGGATCACGACGATGATTATGATGGTGATGACAATGCAGCCATTACATTACAACCGAGTTGAGTTGAGGGGAGATGCTTTTGCCAGTAATTAAAAGCAGGATGAAAATGTAATAGAAGAAAAACCGGAAAAGTTCGTAGACACTTACAAATTTTACAGAGATACTTTTTTATTTATTTTCCCAAGAAACCCACATACATAAAGATGAAACAGACATGAGGTTTCCTTTACCAAGGAGGAGTAAAAAATAAACCATGGAATCATAAAAATTTTGGAATAAATGGTATTATTTTCAGCACGACAGTCAATCATCAAGTCAGTGTTTAACGATCGAATTTCAGTGAGCCAATTCCTGCGGTAGAAATGCGTTTCATATCAATGGAGATGTTTATAGACATTGTACTTGATTACTTCGTTAATTAATTAGTATTCCAACTATTTCTTCCCAGTTTAGGCTGCCTTGGCCGTTAATCCTTCATCAAGAATTTGAAGTTTCGGTCAGATAGCTTCAGGCTAATTTAATCTGGATGACTCACACCATTTTCAACACACTATAATACACAGAGAGTGAGAAATTTGGTGGGGAACTTCTAGGGCTGAAAGAGATTCAAAAAGATAAATTTACGATTGTGCCTGTAATAAGCAGCATAGTGACTAATATAAAGAATGTAAACACCTTCGCCAAGAAGAGTCCTGCTCATCTGGACAGCTGGTCCTGCTCAATCTTGCTGGTACTCTATTAACATCTGGCGTTGAGCGAGGTTCTAAGCGGTCCTACACCTCATACAATATGGTAATTGTCAGAGCAGCATTAATGTGTGCCATCGGGGCGTACACTAATCTTTCTAGTACTTTAGTGGCGAACCAATAATAACTTCATAGACTCCCAAAAACCAAATAAAATGATTGCTTGGTTAAGCTGCTTGCTTAAAGCGATGATAAGACCCATAAAACTTTTCATCTCATAGGTTTAAGATTCCCATAGGCACTAGTTACCTCAACCTACGTCAACTGGTGCTGACGCTCTCTCCCAAAATTATTTTTGCTTCGTAGGGAGTAAGTTACTCGGCTTAAATTGGATGTGTACATATTTTTAAATCAACCTAAAAACGGCGCTTCTTACCATCGATAAAATATAAAGGCTTGAAAAAATTAATTTTTTTGAGTAGACGACAAAATTGAAAGCAGGAACTCTTTGTCCATCAAACGCACTGTGGACTCTGCGAAAGACAAACAGAGCAGAGTATGGTGAATAGAAGTACATAGAAGCAAAACATTTTCGAGTGCAATTGGCTAATTGATTTTTATTCTTTCCGTCTTGCGCTTTGGGTTTATGTGGTTTTCTGGGGAATGCATGCGTTATGGTTGCGGTTGGAGTGGCGAAGAGATGCATGGGTGTGTGTGTGTCGTCCTTAGAGGGCAAAGTAAACGTTTGGGAAAGCTTCCTTTTGATTGAGATTGTCTTTCTTTTGTTTCCGAAATTACGAATAATCTTGAATTCGCGTTGATGTGGTGAAATCTATGAGTGAGACAAAGTAATTTTATAAGTGGATTTTTTAAAGTTTTTTGAAAAAGAATAAATGAAAAATTTAAAAAGTTCTCTACTCCAATACTCACTATTCTCTCCGAAGAGACTGACAAAGTAATTGCAAATTAAAATTTCTAACGCAAATGCAGAAAGCACTAAACATCTAATGAGCCCGTCAGGAACAGTTAGAACGGCATAGGGAAACTGCTTCAAAACAAACGAAGGAATGAAAATTAACCAACTCAAAAATGATTAAGAAAAGAAAACCTTATAAGAAGAGGAAGAAACAGAACCAAATATTTTGGGAAGCAAAGCCAAGTCGAGATGCGCCTTCCAGTTGAAAATGATATGCCTCGCGGGAATTATCTTTTGGGGTCTTGGAAAAGAAGCACTCGAAAAATTTTGAAAGCAAAAGCAGAACAGATATCTGCAGCAATGTCTGAGAAATTGAATTGATGTGAGGGCGGAGGGAAGAGGTACCGAGTTTATTTTGTAATAATTTCATTTTTCGAATGAAGCGCGGAGTAACATAATAGAAGAAATTAAATGTGGACGTAGTAAAAAATAGAAAAGTAAGCTAGTGAGAGCCCAGCTAACTAAAAGTTGAAAAATTAACACTTTATACGACACTCTAGAATTATCACAGAGAACATTAGCTGACGCATATTTTCACATATCGTTAATCATAACAAAACCTTCACGTAGCCCTCCATTTGTTATAATGTAATGGATACCGCAAATCTCGGCTTGGGATGAGTCCAGCTAAGAACCGCAATCCATATTCTCTGCTGATAGCTTGATACAAGTAAGAATATTCATAAAGATCTCAGATAACGGCTCCGCATTACGGTATTATGAAACCCGTGTCAAGATTTAATCAAGCAATAGCTTATTTTTGAACAAACTACTTTGGAGGCCCTTCACGGTCTCACAGAAGATTGCTTTCTCTAAAATAATCGGGTTAAGGGCATAATAAAGATATCACTACTATGACATAATCGAGCAGCGTTCCTAACGGTACAGTAAAATAGTATGTACGAGTATATCTCGTTACCTATCTCCTTGAAACACATTTTAAAAAGTAAGCCCGAGCTTTAATAATGGCACGTGCACAAAAAAACTAATCAAAAGCCTATAGATCAGTGATCTTATACTTATATTTACCTACAGAAACTTTTTGATAAAAGGAAGTTCTCTGGCGAAAAATACCCTCTTTTAGAATATTTTAAAAAGATTTCCCACTGCGATACGCTCACGTAGTGATTGATATTTTCACTATCTTATAGACAAACCATGCACCTTTAAGCAATCGACATAACTAATCTGTCTGAATGATGTCCATTAGTAACGTAGAATCCAACCTGTTGATTTAAACTTGACTAATTTCGCTGTTGCATAATCAGAGACTAAGAGAATAAAAGACACTTTCATGAGCTATTACGCTATGATCGATGAAAGATTCAAAATTTTGAATTCGAAGGAAGGAGCTGGAATAGTTCTTTGCTTTTTCAGACATTTCGCAAAAGTTTTTGCTTCGAGGGTAGTGGTTTAAGTGAATCTTCGTTTAAGCGAATGTTCGTTTTTGTGTTGGCTGGGTAAAAAGGTGAAAGCGCGGGGCGACGCATATGAGCTGAACGCCATTGAATTAAAGCAAAGCTTTGTTGTTTTATTACTGTTGAACAACGCCGTCTAAACTTGAACTTGGTTTTGGGTAGTCGTGTTCAAGTTTGTTGCGAATTGGCAAATGTTGTTGGCGAAGCGCAAAGCAAGTGTACTGAACGGTGTAAGTGTGCTTGCGCAGTATCTGTGCGTGGTGCTGCAATATTGTAATATGAATAAATGAGAATATACAAACAGAGGTGCAATAAAATTTTCATGCTAATGGCACAGACGGCTTTATGGTGGGTGGACGGCGTCGCTCAGCGGCCGCCGATTAAAAATGTTGCTTGCGTCCGATGTGCAAAGAAAACTAAAAAGAAGATAAAATAAATGAAAATTCGCAGACAAATAAAAAACTCATTTAATGACGAACGAAGACTAAAATTTCAACTGGGCAACTCATCTTTGCTGGGTGCTCTGCTGGAAGAGAGCGAGAGAGAGAGAGCGTAGAGGGTGAGAAAGAGCGCCAGTCAAAAATTGTGCGTCCAATATGGCGGCTTCTAATGGCGGGATATACAGTAAAGACTCCGCTGAGCGGACACTCAATCTTAGGTGATTGTTGTTCGGTCAACAGTCGAGATGTTGTGGTATACACTCAGTCTTTAACATCTTTGTTAGGCTTAGTTTTCTCATTTTGCGTGTTTTTGTAGAGAACTCAACAATTTCTCGAAATGGCTCTGGCCTTGTGATAAAGGGACCTTGAAAGAGTATATCCTGCTACACTTTTGGTAAATTCTATTGAATTGCTAATATTTTTCCGTTCCCAAGCCCAGAGCCTTTTTCCTTTAGGGAAAAAGGCTCTGGTGCAGAGGTGTAGTCATCACTGTAGGAAACATTTCTGCTGAAGAAGAGAATCACTACAAGATTCGCAGACGCATTGATCCAATCTCGTATTTTTGACGTACACTCGTTCTTTCGCTCCCTCCGATTGTAACTCTGTTTTTTATATGACGAGTGTGATTGCCAGTTGTTATTGAGGAAGCAAGTGGCGGAAGGGTGCAGTGAATTGGGGATTGGTCAAAGGGGACCATTTCGTCACTCAGCGCTTTTGCTAGCATTGGCAGCAGACAGACAGGCAGGCACTATTTCTGTGAGGTGGTTTTGCCAGTTGTGAATTTTGTACTTTGCCTCCTTTCGACTTAACTCAACCTCTTTCATTTGTCCTGCTCGTCATTGTTGTAGTTTGCACTGCGTCCTGCTCCACTTGGCTCCGCTTCGTTTGGGTTATATTTTAATATATTTGATACAGACCATTACTTTTAACGGTTATTTTCTAAAGTAATTACATTTCAAGTACGAAATGAAGAAGATGCAGCAGTGGACCGAGCGCAGGGCCGAGCGCCGAGTCCGTTGACAACATTGTTGATGTTGAGTTGGCTCAACGCTGCTCAACTGAGTTCAAATTTTTGTGTTCTACTCGACCCTATAAAAAATGAAATATTCACTGGGCTCTTCGTCTGTGTATGCCACCATGACGATTGCCTGAGCTGCCCCTTGATGTGTGCACATCCTTTCAGCTGTTTGTGCTTTGGCTTAGATGAATGCATGAAAATTTCATGGATATTTTCAAAAGTCGCTCGTATCGTGTATTCATAGTTTTCTTCTTTTTATCGCACTTTTAATGGACACCGCTTCTCACTGATAATGTAAATCTGAGTCTAAGTCTATTGGAATAAAGGGTGCATTAAGTATTATAAAAAATATTTCCGGTTTTTGAGATTGGTTGCATAATTTTCTGTGTTTCAAAGTAGTACTTTATTTATTATTGTAATACAATATTATAAGTTATAATGACAATTAGGGTGCAGAAAATTAGTTAATAAAGCAACGGATGTCCTCATCAATAATAATTATTTTAATTCATTTGAGCTCTCCTTGTAAATGACGTCTCTAAATTCAATTAAACAAAACTCGATTATATATCAACTGCGAACAAAGTACATAGTAATGGTAACCGATTCGCTTCCATATCTAATTCGCGTTGAAACCGTAAACATATTTGACCACTTATGATATTCTCGATGTAATTAAAGCAATAGCACTGGAACCCATCCATGAGTTCTTAAGTTAGTACAAATCCATTTGCTAAAATTGATGTCATCCAAATCTGTACTGTGACATATCCCAATGAATTCTTAAATTTACTTGAAAACTTTAATTTAAATCCACCCAAACTGTGCAATGGCCTGCGATTGATTATCAAACGAATCGTGGGAAATGTAAAAAAAGCGGTAAATTTAATGGAAAATTCAAAGGAGCGAACGGAATGCTAACACGCATTCCAATGGTACCTTAAGACGCCTACAATTTCTACTATATGGCATAGTTCCCAGAAATATCAGAAGCTGTAGAATGTGCTTCGTAAAGATATTTCTGATGGATAACTTTCATGCTAAATTATAATTTAAACAAACATTTTGGGAGGAACTTGGAAGCCAGAATTGAAGTACTTTACCGCCACCCTGCAAAACCAGAAGAAAAGACGTAAATTCGGTTATGCCGAAACTGTAATATCCTGCCCACTACCAAAATATATAAGATTTATTCCTACCACAATTTACTTCCTTCAGATATAGTTGATAGACCAAACACCTGTAATGAATCAGCAAAAAAGGCTTGTGAGCTGCTAACAAAACTTTGAGTATTAAGCAACCTGAGTAAAAAGCAATAGGGAAGAGACATTGCCAGAAGAGGTTAGTTATGACCCAATCAGTGAGTGTTACATGAGTCACAGATTATACAGGACTCTACAGAACTCTGCTTTATAGCCCAGTATTAGTGATAATTGATCGTTCAGCGTTGTTGCAGCTTCTGCAGTTATTAAACCGGCTTATTATGATCCTCCTTATAGTTATACTTCTTGTGCTGAACTTGAAGAGAGCTGCAACCCACGTTTCATTGATTCGCGGGTTTTGGGTCTTTTGTACCTAATACAGACATAACGACATGGATAGTTTGAAGTTTGTGGTGCGGGATTAACCTTCATCAGATTCATTCATACATTTCTTTGAAGTAACTCATTAACCTTGTAAGGATTTAAAGACATCTCATACGATAAGTATTGTCTCTGACCCTTCTCGGGTACATAAGACAATCCGCCAATGCAGGCCTAATCTGTGGAGAAGTTTATCTGGCCATTTGACGATAGTATTGCTAAGTGATGTATCCCTAGATATTGATTTTTTAAACGTTGTCTCTTCTCCAGGGCACCACTAAGAACTATTTGTTACTATATTTGCTTGTGATCTCTGTCCAGTTCAGACTTACCTAAAGCTGTGCAATAAAATATCTCTTGGTTTATCGTTCATAAATTATCAGCCAAGTCTTCCAGACTGTTTGGATGATCTATGTAAAGAAGGGAGTTCGGTGGGTGTTGAAGTATTTAAATATTTATTTTAATTTGAAACTGAAATATAGCATTCGAAGTGCTTTCGCTGCCCTGTTCGACTTCTTGCGATGGCGTTGAGAGATTTATACATTTGCATCAAACTGTGAGATAAATTGCTGACAATGAGTGTGAGTTGAGAAAACTAATGAGATTTTCACTGTAAACATGCTTGTGTGTTTGTGTGTATGGACGTGTTTGTTTCATTATCTGATTTCATCCCAGAAAAAAGAAATAAACTAAAGCAACGCAAGTGTTTTCCTTCGACCTCTTAATACTTCTACACATTCGATTGAAATAAATATATAGCAATGCAGAACTAATTAAAAGTTTGTTTTTTCTTTGCTTTTGTTTATGTTAACCAAATAAGTTCTCCTTTCGATCTAATTTAATTAAAAGTTGCCAACAGCCATACAAGGCACAAGCTTGTTACATGCAGCAAGACGCACAGTGCGCTTGAAGCAGCGCATCTGCGTGTCGTGGTTGCCGGCCTGTTCAAATCTATTAATTACACTGATTTATGGGTTCATTGTTCATTGTTGTTGCGTTGATTTTTAATGCATGCATAACTCTGCTCAAACCAAACAAAATCGAACTGGTCAACTGCACTGAAAGCATACCTAATCCCACCTCCTATAACCAAGACTTTCCTCGGCTTTCCTACACTTTAGCTTTGGCTAATGACGCTCAGCGCACCGGTATGCAAAACGGATCTAGGGAGACTATTGTTTTTGCAGTCAGTTTTAGCTTCCCTCGAGTCAACCTTCTGCTGACCAGAGCCTGAGCTGGTAGCGACGTTGGCATGAACTTTCAGAAACGAAATCCGAATTCAGAAACGAAATCCGAATTTGTAAGTGCGTTGGAGTTTGCATACTCGTAGTGAAAGCAACCTGACAACATATAAGATCCGAAAGTGGATTGTTTAAGGGCTGGTAGTATTAACTACCCAGTGGAACATTCGAAACAGGGTTTTCTCTCTTAACAAGTCAAGGAGCCATAGACCAGTGACCACTTGACTACTTGGTTTCAATACCTTAAGCACCGCTAGGTAATGTTGTTCCTTGGCGATGTCACCAAGGATTGGTAGCTGCAGGCTACCTAAGTTAACTCCTCTATCAGATATAACTTATCCATTCCTCTAACCTCCACAAATCTTGTATGTTAAACAAAAAAAAAAAATAATAATAATAATAAAATAGCAATAATAATAATAATAATAATAAATTAATTAATTAATAAATAGAGTAAATAAAGCAGGGACCGTAGCTGTTATGTTTTATTTCAAAAAATTGTTTTTAATAATTATTTTATAATTTTTACTTCAAAAATCAAAAGTTATTATTTTTAATTTATTTTGTATTAATTAAATATAATAATTGTTTTTAATTTTTATTTGATTAATCAAAAATAATAATTATTTCTAATTTTTTTCTTATTAATCAAGTGAGGTGATTAATTCTAACGGCTGCCGCTATGACTATAGACTTTTATCGGACCCAAATCCGCTGGCGTCCTCCCTCACCCGTATCAAAGCAAGGCGTAGACTGAAGAGGCTACACCGGCATGATCTGCCCCTAAGAAGAAATCAGCCTTCTATGTAATTGCCTTTTCGGCGCAATTAGCATCATTTTTAATTTAGTCTAAGTCTAATCTTTTTTTCACGTCATTATTTTTTTTAATCCGATAAATGTGTTATGCAGTTTACTGCGATAAATGTTATAATCTAATTATAAAAAAAAAATAATAATCAAGTAAATTAAATTAATCAAAGTAAAAGTAAAAATCAATATCAATCAAGAAATTGACTCTGATGTTTTTAAGATATGTCCCCATAATCTCTGAAAATAATTCATTTTTGAAAGGTCCAAGGTCGTCATCATCAAAATAGACCTCATTTAGACGCATTTTAAATTTTTTGTGTAGACATTAGGTACGACATAGCCAGTGTTAAAGACTGTTCTCGTTTAAAAAATGAATTTATATCTGATTTTCTATGATTTACATCAAATTGGTTAAAAGGAGATTTTCTAATGGAATTAACTTTTGAATCCAATATCAGATATAATATAGAATTAAGTAGAGAGGCATTGAATTCTAACCATGATTTTATTTAAAATTGATAAAACACATCGAAGAAATTGATGACTGCTGTTTCTATTAAAATGTGGATTAAATGGTCTTTTAATTTTCGATATTACTTGGCTTTCTATCACGTCAGCTGCACGTTTCCCTTACTTCATTAGTCCCTGACTTCTTTTTATAGAATATTCAAAAAGTAATACAACAAATGCGCCTAAGTATAATATAAAAAAATAAATAAATATATTGCAGACAATGTGTAGAAGAAATTTGGAGCAGCAGATGAAAAGCATTTGCAACATTTTAGTGGACACCTTCGTGCGTATTGCACCATTTTCATAAATTAATTGGCAACGCTGTGTTCTGAATTATTGGTGAAAATGTATACGAAATTCCCCAGAAGATGCTGCGATCGGGAGCAGTGAAGTGATTTCTCAAAACACAATAAACAAATCATCAATCAAAGCGAACCACATGCGCGGGAAAATTGGTGCGAGAGAAGAGCCGTGGTGTAGAATAGCGATGAGTCTCCCTCAGCCACTAGTGGTGTATGGCAGACTGCAAACTGTGCGATCTTTTGACAGTTTTTACGCCAAGTTAAACAAGCCCTCAACCGGTTATTGAAACAGACGCGAGCTTCTTTTCGCCAAGACAAAGCTCTGTGTGAGTAAACACAGAAGTAGGGAATGATGAACATGTGGAACGAAGTGTAGAAAGACGTAAAGGAATTTGATGGGAAGCACTTTGCCATTGCTGTTTATCGGTTTCATCTATTTGAGCGAATCAGGGTCTGCGTATCCATAGCATTCAATGTGAAAGTACGAATGCTCCGAGGTACAGTAAAAATCGTACTTATTTATATTTGTCAGACAAGCTTACTGCAAACTAAGGATATAATTAATCAAAATGAAGGTGTCTTATCACAAAAGCGGCGATAATCGATATCGAGAGAGATTAGGAGTTTCCTTAGTATCTGCCCGAGGAAAAAATACAGCGTGACTAATGAATGACGAAGATCGAAAGATGTTTCCATATATATTATAGTACATATTATATTCGAACAATCTACACTTACCTTTATTTGATTGATCCCCATACTAAAGCACGTCGACCTGATCTCAGAATCTACAAGAATCGATCTATCACAGTGTCTACTTTCACTTATATTCCTCTATATTTGCTGTAGGGTAACACAGCCAGTGTGTGAGATCAGCGTGTCAGATGATCCACGATATGTTGATTGAGATGAAATGCCTCATGTGCATCTATATGGGGGTTCCGAAGTGATCGTTGATACGCCCGCTGCTCCCGTCAATTGTTTATTTTGTCTTATGAAGTGTTTTTGTTTGGCATATTATTGCTTTTAGACGAAAGCATGAGTCTATTTAGTCATGGTCCGCTTCGTTCAGTTGCACATGTTTGACGTCTAAATATTTCAGAAACAAAATGTGTTCACAAACAAACAGATCTTCGAAACGATCGATTGGAAGCATGTGAAGCGTGCACGGTGCTCTCTTTGCGTCAGCCCCACAAATTGTTGCTTATTCAGTAAGCGACTCCATTCAATTTAATTCAATTCAATCCTATTCTATTCAATACAGTCTCAGGTGAGCTGGTGGGTTGGACTGAGTCGCGATCCCTACCGATTGTTGTTGTTGTCTGACTAAGTCAGATCACTGATCAGATTATAAACAATGGGACATTTTTGCTTGGCCATTTTGTTGGCCAACTTGAAAATTTCTTCTTTGGCCAATGGTAGCAAATGTCCGCTTTTTGTTGTACAGAAGGTGGTGCTTGGCCCATTGACATTGATTCATTGCAGACCATAGTTCTCGTTTTGGTTCATTGTTTCTCGCTGTTTCGTTCTTTAATTTTATTGTATTTACCTATTTTACTACTAGCTAGACAAGGCAACAGTTATTTTGCCACAAAAGAACGTTTGCGCATTTGTTAAAACTGATAGGTAACAATTGTGTGTTCTTTTTGAAAACCTTCATATATTTTTTATTTTACGTATAATCTATAATTAGGGTCTTCACGAAACGTCGTCTATGTGTTGTATATGTTATAAATCTTATCTTTTTATAAAGTCGTGAACAAACTGACCGTAGCTCCATACAAAAAGAAATGCTAACAATGTCATATATTAATCACACCATTGAGTGTGGTAAACGATTAACTCTGAGTGTTGACAACATTATTGTGATTATTTATATTTATTGTGAATAGGAAGTCTGCTCAATTATATGGTAACACATCTTACCATCGTTCTCACCAAAAATTTGCAAAAACAATAAATTATTTATGACATTTTCTGTGGTTATTTCAATTAATAAAATGCTTTCGGCATTTTAAAATTGTTTGTTGACATTTGTGTATAGGACAACAGCTGATCTACGACGTCAAAAAACGAAATTGGTCGTTCACGAAATGTATCGTGTAACTTTATAACTTTATAACTTTTATATATTTATTACGTTTCGTGAAGACCCTTAGTATAAAGTCAACTGTCTTAGTGAACGGTAAATGACAAAGAAATATCATATCAATGTGGTAAACAAAACGGATATACGTTTTTTTTAACTTTGAAACACCAGAAGAATCTATAAAATTTGAATGAGAACTCTGTGCATACTCTCTATACGTATAAGTGAGCTTTATATATACGTACGGTCACCAAGCAGTCCCAAAAAAACCGATAAGAACTTCAACAGAATCCAGGGAAAAAATTTTAAATCGTAGCGCATATGGATGAGAAGAATAAGCGTTTCTAACAAATGCACAAAAGATTTTATATATATAGATATACGTGATTTATATATATGCGCGATCTCTGGATCAATAAAAGCTAAATAAGTAAGATTTTTAGCATTCGTTCGGTGCAAGTTCTGTTGAGTTTTTTATATTCTGGACCCGTTAGATGAACCAATAATCGAAATATATGTAAGTATAGGTATATACAATAACCTCATTGAAGCCAAGGAAACACGGAACTGAATTTGTACTGTTTCCAATTAAATATATTTTCGTGGACAAGTTGTTTTCCAATGTCAATTACCTAGTAGTGCGTTGAACGTCATGCTATTCTCTGTGACCGTAGAGCGGCGCAAGCGTCAATTCCGGGTTGTCCAATAAGCTTACACAGATAATAGCACTTCCAGAAGCGCTCAAGCTTTTACTTTAATATTTCTCCATCGCATCTGTGTAATGGACTCTAGTACTCTGGTATTAATTATAGACAGACATTCAACTCTCCTAACTTGCAAATACAAATTTATATTTACCCCTTCCAAAACCGCTACTTACATGGAGTACAGTTGGATTTTATTATTAATACAATTTAATGAGGATTCCATCGACTCGAATTTCTTTTATGGTAATCGCCTTGCTTATTTTTCCCATAGAGGAACTACAATCTACTATAATCCCTAGCAGGAACACTGTCAGTCTAGCATCTGGGAAGTTTCTCGTCTTTCCGCCGGCAACTCGTGAAGGCAGAAGTTTTTTGAAGCTAGCGAACTTTGTCGGCCTTGGCTAGCTAAAATTCGCTTTATATTGTGGCATTATATAAAACATCATAAAAAGTATTATTTAGATCTGCTAAGAAAATATTCGCACAACGCATAATCTTGGTAGTCTCCAATAATTTATGCAGTACGAGTTGCGGCGATTTGCAAACACTTCAGACAAAGCGCCTCCTTTGGTAGACTTGAAGTCGTGCATTTGTTGATTGAAGTCATAAGATACGGTTTAGGCTTTAGTCTTTTTTGGCAGTGTGGTTTTCTTTACAAGCCTTCTGTGAGGCTTTCCATGTATTGGCGTCATTTAAGCGCCTCTACTCTCGATAACTGGATGGCTCGTTCGATCATCAAGAGCAACGGCATCATAGGATTTGGTCTTTATTGGTTTTCCAAATTTGCGAAAATTGTGTTTTATTTATGTTTATAAACTGATTTATTGGGCGGCTGCGATCGTTCTGCGAATATTTATGTTGATAGACGGCTGGACGGATAGACCAGAGAACAGTAAAGTAATTTGTGAGTGACGTGCATCCGTTTCGCATTTCGCAAGAGCAGAGTAGTTAAACACAAACAAACTCCAAAATTTAATGATAAAAAAATTAATAGATAAAATATTTCAAGATGCAGATACATTTCACATTGGCTGAAACAACAACAAACAAAGAAGCAAATGGCATAAATTATGGTCGAAGATGTCGCACGATCTTTGCGCGTTAATCGCACATTTCGAACAACATGAAAATGGCTTAAGCGATTGGCAAATCGTCGCCAACGGCAGCAACAGCAGCAACAACAATAATCTCAGTAACAACAAATGCGACAACTCTAAAGCTGAGGCAGCAATCGAAACAGCGATAAGAATCATTGATGAAACAGCGTCAGCAACAACCTCGCCAAGAACCCTCATGGCAGCACAATGCCGGTAACTACAATGCACGTGATAGACAAAGATAATACGAGCAAGAGAGAAAGAGGGACAGTGACACAGAGAGAGACGGAAAGTATCAGATACAGGCTGGGCAGATATCAGGTAGGCAGTCAGGCAACATAAGCAGCAACACAAATAATTCGTTTTAATGAGATCGTAATCTGGCGATTTCAACGCAAGCTCACAAATCTGTGTGAGTGTATATGTGTGTGTGTCTGAGTGCGTGTGACACTCTCGGAAGCTACAGGTACAGTGCTATACCAACATTATCGTACACTTTTACTTTGAATTGGTATGATCCAGGAAGTGATTCTGAAAACATCATAGTGGTGTTACTCCAGAGATAAAGGACTCGAAACCTAGGAACACCCACACTTCCGTGCAGTACTATTGTGGGCAGTGCACTATGTTATATCATCAGAGGATGCAGATCCGAAGCTCACACTGACAAGGTTTGCTTATTGCACTGTTTTTTTTTTCATATAGTCGAACAATTTGTTGTGATGAATTTTGTAACTTCACTTTTGTGATGAAAGGAGATACTCCAGTATTCCTCCTAAAACTTCCTACATCGATTGGTTTTTGGTTTCCCTCAAAGTGCCCAAAATACGGAGAATTGAAAGATAAGGGTGTATATGAGACGTGATGGATATATAATATCTCACTGGTATGTTAAGTGCTGACTAGCTATTGTCATAAGTAAGGTTGTATTTTATATGCAATTAACGCCGCGGACAGTTGAACGACTATACATCGCTGAAATGCCTGGAAGGGCTCCGCAGCCACTAAGTAATCAACTTGCTGTGCAACAAAAGAACACTCTTAAAAGTGAGAACCTCTTGACTCCTCAATCCCTCAATCAAAATGTTGCTTCCATAAATTATGGATGAGACGAGAACTTTTTCAACTCACTGTGTACGTAGCGACAGAACTTGTGGGTAAAGTTGCGAAAGCCGATGTTGCGTCGTGGTCTTCGCGATGTCGTCGAAGATGAGCAAGTTCGGATTTATGTTGCCAATGATGCTCGTTGATGTCGCTGATGATCACTGTGAACTGAAACGAACCGAACTGATCTCAGTTGCACTAGTCTGCTCTGACTTGACTTGTGATCGAAATTTCAATGTTCCTGTTGATGCCCATGTTGCTGTCGCTGTTGTCGATGTTTCTGGGTTGCTGACATGCTTAGCATTCTTTCGGTTGAATTGTATTTTTCCTTTTCCTTTTATTTGTTGTTGTTTTTGTTTGTCTACTCATTCTCTTGTCTTCCTATTCCCAGCCGCATAGAATGTCATGCGACAAGGATATATTTTTTAACAATGTTGCATAGGCTTTGCCAGACTTCACTTGATTTAAGATACAAGGACTTTATTTTGTGATAGATATTCCTTAAACACATATCGTACTGCAAGCTAATTAACCGTCTTTTTCTTAGAAATTTTCGAATAAGACTTATGAATAAGAGCAGGGCCAATGGGATATATTAGTATTATATAGTATAGTATATTGGTATTCCTTTCAATAGCGCATACCGTTTCGGTAATCGATCCGTTCGATTAAAGAGGACGAGTAAAATCAATGTTGAAAAATGTTCCTCGTTGCCTTTTATAGGCAAAGGATTAGAGAGATATCACTATTTTCCATCCCAATAGGCTACTCTGGAAGGCTACGTAGAAAGGAAACGTTGTTTAGGCCAGCTTGATAAAGAGTGCGTGGTTGTGTTTGGAATTTAGAGGGTACTATGGAATATGGAAAGTTACCTGAACTATTGAAGGAATTAAGATTGGAATCGCTGTGGAACTTCCAAGTTGAGTTTGACGTAATACCTGAATTCCTTAAGGCGAAACTGGTTTTAATGTTACTTTTTATATACCGGCATTTTACGCAGGATGAACAATCCCTGTAGGTGATCGTGCAAGTTCCTAATTTAATTTAGTATTAGTTAAAACTACTCGGAAATGAGTAATGGTAGAGTGACTTGATGGTTTAGGGATTCTACTACAATATGAGGGATATTTTTTAAGAACTTCTATCGAATTATTAAAACTATCAAGTTGTTTTGAAAGATAGCATAGAAAAGTCAAATAAGTAATTGGAAAAAATTGAGTAACAACTACGAAATCACATCAATGAAAGTATTGCCTATAAATGGCTTCATCAAAAAAGAAGAGTGAAAACGATTACAATCTTATAAGTCTTGAGCAATTCCGCGAACAGGAAATGGCTTATGCATTACGTGTCCATAAAATCAGAGTCAGTGCCGGGCATACGGAAGGTAAGAACAAAAATGTTAAGGAAACACTGCCTAAAGAGCAAAGGCAGCAGTTCGCATACACACGGATAAACAAACAAACAGACATATTATTCTATTCGCATTGTTTGCTAACATTGCAGAGGCCGAGAAGGCCTTCGAAATAGAGGGTAGGAAGAAAGTTGTACTGAATCACTGGAAAAAATATTTGCGTTGTGATGGTCTGCCACGCCCTGACAGTCCTCCAAATATACGGACTTTCATCATGCAACAGCGATTCTTCGAGGATATCAGTACTGACATCACGATCGATTGGCAGCTAAGCATTGTTGAGGGCTCTATTTTGACTCAAAACATCGATCGAAGTGATAGGACACGTAAAACTATGGGGTTCGAACGACGTACGAACTTGGGAGAGGACTACGATAAAGCAATCAATAATTACATGAAGGTGCGTCACATGTTTAACTCGACAGAGAGGCTATCTCATTCACCCAAGTCCCTTCCACGTTTTCATGTAGGCAATGAAAGAAATTGATGCATTTTTGGACAACGATTTTGAAATATGCAAAATCGGCTTAAAACAGGCACTGGAATTAGTTATGGTAATCGATTTTCTTATGACTGAGGATTCATTGTATATATGAGTCGTTATTTTAATAGGCAAAAGTCGAGATTGAGAATGAAGTTGATGAAGTCTTCAACCGTTTCATTTATCGAATTATTGCCCTTGATTCAGCTGAAATGAAGTAAGTAGTATGTATAGGTTTGTCTAAGCGTCTGCAAAACTAAATATTACTCTTTTTAGATCAACAGATGGCCTTGTTGAGTTCTTCAGCTTTGAGGGCACCGATTTCCGGTTGCACCTTTGGGCCTTAACGAATGCGCCTGTACGCTTTCATCAATTAGAGTACGTCTTGAGGATTCCTTCATTATTTTATTGTGTACTATCAGCTTTACTCATTTTAGAATGCCTGTTTTGATTGCTGATCTGAGTACCTGTGGGGTGACTGTACAAATGCCGCTGAGCGTGTTAACAAATCGTTTAACTTTGCAGTGCCTTCACACTAATTTTGATCACATTTCACCGACTGCTCATAGTTATGAAATTGTCCTGACCGTGCCAATGGATGACATAAATGCTGGTATACCTGGTGAGTATCTATGTATGGCCATTATGAGTATTGGAATAGTCATAGTTTTGAAACTTCGAGAGTTCGAGAAATGCCAGACAGCCAAGGATTATGTTACTCGCTGACTAATTAGTACATAACCGACTGGTTGGCCTGTGAGTAACGTGATTATAATTAGTATAGTTTTCTAGATCCTTATATGCGTATTTCTCTCCTGAAAGCCAAGGGGCAAGCCGTAGATTTAGTGGAATAATTGCTCACACCTTTTGTATGTATGGATGGGTTAGTTACCAATTATTTTCATTTATAAGAAATGCATTTGAGGTACTTGTTTATCCGGAGGGAACCTATAACAGGTGTGACCTTATTCAATTGCTTAATCATATTTTTTTATTTTATTAGATATGGAATCTTGTTTGGTTAATGAGTGGAACACTCAAATAAATATACACGAAGAAATAAGTAAAATTCTGATAGATAACTATCAAGAATATGTACAAGCAATGGCGTAAGTATTAATCAATGATATTTTTCATGAAGAAATCGTGCATAAATTAAGCTTTATTTTCCGATTTCATCCACAGATTGTACGAAGAAGCACTGAAAACGAAAAGTAAGGATAAGGAGGCCGCAGCTGCGAAGATGCCTAAACCTCCAAAAGAGCCACAGTTTCTCCCCGATGGCATGCTTCCTGATACACACCATATCTTTCTTAAACGAGAGGAAGAGCAATGGTTGAACTTTTTGGATGACTACTACCATCCAGACCTTCTCAATTTAGAAACACATGAGGTGCGTTAGTAGAATTAATTAGATCCAGGATTTATTTGGCTTTTCGTAGATAAACTTACGACAGTATCTCATTTTGGGTGGCATCTATTCACTGTACCTGGTACAACGACCAATGCACTATGATTTTAGTGGATTCAATACCACCTCACATGATGACATGCGTAAGTTACATGTCTTTAAGGATTTGGTAGCGAGTGACGAAACCAAAGATAATGATATCAGAAGACAAACCTTGCGCGAGCGCGCGAAAAAGTCGCAAACTCGTATGACGAGGAGCGGAGTCGACATAGCCCATTACAAAACCGAATTGACGGAGCTGCCGTATTTTTTTGTAACATTTCAGTTGCCGAAAAACCTTTGCCTTTGGAGCCAACCTATTGCATGCCAATACATCGTTTCTGATATCTGGGTGCCGGAGGAACGCCAAACATTGAGTCCAGACTTGATATCAAAATTCCAAGATCGTGTGGCTCAGGAGCAGATTGAAATAGAAAAACTAGAGAAAGAAGAAGCCGAGGCAACAGATTCGGGTGCCCCCATTGCGTTCTCACATCGCCGCTCTGCAGGTGGTGAGGAAGTGGATAAGATTCTGCAACAACCACGAAAAACTTCAATGAATGTGTTTAACACACGAATGCCATCACTACTTCGCAATTGTGACCTGCCGGAATACTTGCAATCCACAGTGGCACTACCGGACTTCGATCTGAACGGTACACTTACGGGCACTCAAGTGTGCACACTAAAAGAACACTGTTTGCCCCGCATAATTTCTTCATTAAATTTCCCTATGGAAAAAAGAGATGAAAATCTTGCCGAACCACAGGCAAAGATGAAAAAAGGTGTTACGATCATGCGTAAACGTAACGAACCAGAAGGCGGTAAATTGACCGGGACGGATTTCAAAGCCATATTCAGATATGAAAATCAGTTTGCTCCTGAACGAGTTTTTCCCATATTCAAAGGTGTACCAAATATCGATTACGGTAATCTCCAGTTTGTCAACTTTCGGGACGAACCGCAATCGTTTCACGAACTTATGCATTCCCTGGATGATATCAAACGGAAATATTTGATGCACTATCATCAGATTGTCTATCAAGAACCTTTCGAAGTACCCCAACCGAAACGAAAAACTGGAACAGATGTAATGATAAAGACAGAAAGCGTTAAGATAACGGATCAAGCGCCAGATACAGCGGAAGCTGAAGATCATTCCAGCATTGAAATTGCAGCCTCTTTTTCGAGCGGTGCCGATATGAGAGAAGAGAAGATGGTAAAATTGAAGCATTGGACTTCAAAATATATTTTGAATTCGATATACGACAAAGAGAAGAAAATTATGACGGTGAAAACTGACCGTTTGGGTAAGCCCGTGTCTTTGTTTTATTGTGGAGTATGATGGGGCATCAATGACTAAAGTACAACGTTTTTAGGCATTTTTGGCTTTGCTTTTAATCGTTATGCTCACTTTCCGTTTGTTAATTGGAGCCTGAAAGCTAATCCCGAACAGTGAGTAGAGCAACTTAATTAGCGTTATATTTTCTAAACTCTCAAATCTCATACAGAGAAGGTGAACTTTTCTTTAAATTGGACACGCAGTATGCTCGGCTAATACTCTACATATCCAAAAGGGGTTATCGCGGCTATGTAACAGATGCGATTAAGGAATACGTGTCAAGGCCCGTTAAGTATATCAACATCGAGGAACCAATCGACGAGTTCAACGATTTGAGAAAGGTTTGCTGTGTATGCCTTCGTAGTTTGCGGGCCTTCATTGAATAACTTTGCTTTTCAGCTCTTGATTGAGAAGAATTTTTGCATATTTCCTGAAAATGATGCAGGCTACTATATCGAGAATGGTAAAATAGAAGCAATTTTCACCGAAAGCAACTTTAATCCTACAATTCTTTCTTTGAAGGTGTGTTTTGTCAAAAGCATTTGGCCACTGAACGTCACACCTACAATGCGTTGGCCTTGTACTGTATGTTATTCAATTTCTCCCAATCGAGGTGGAATCCTTTAGCCAGTCGTCGTAATGTGGTTGTCTGCATGAAGGGCAAGCGGGAAGACGACAATATGATGACATTGCGTATAACCCCTGAAAATACTAGCTTTGTAGAAATCAAAGAGCTGTGCTCGGATGACATTAACGTCATCAACCTGCAATATACACTAACTTGGCGAAATTTTCTTGTAAGTAATGAAAAACAGGGAGAGGTAGCGATATATTTGAGGTGCGATACTTTTCGTTGAGTGGAAACCAAATGATCGAATAGTTGGTTTATAATGAGTCATCTTTCTTCTGAGTTGGTGGTTTCCAGAAAAAGTTTTGGTTTTTACTTTGCGTGTTTCATGTGTGATGAAATGAGCAAGGGTCCAAGAAGATGACATAATTTCACAGGCGTGTGATTAAAATTTCTTAACTTTCATATGATAGTTTATGTCGCAATCATCTCAGTTACTGGGACTGTTACTTCAATTAATTTACATAATTACTTCTTTCTAATGAAATGTTTAAATTTTCTTATCTCCCATAGCCCTACCCAGACTTAAACCATGCAATATATTCGCTTGACCCCCATGCCTTTGAGGTACGCATCAAGGATCCAAATCTTCTAACGTATCTCAGAAGGCTATTAAACAACATTAGACCTCTGAGTTTCGCATAGAACTATATGATAAATAGTAATTAATTAACAAATACTTATATATTTTTGTATGGTTGTAGAATAAACTTGAGTATAGTTTAATTAATATTTTTACTTCATCTACGGCGTAATCTTGAGGGTAGCATGAGCCTGTGTCAGACACCAGTGAGCGTACTATAGGTACCGGCAGAGTTCCCATCGATTTCATTTCTGAATGCAATAATCGAAGCTCAGTGATCAGGTAGAGAAATGCCGCAGTGTGCAAAGGTAAATCAAATGTGTAATCGATTGAATTAATTAGGAGACATAAAAATGTTGCATATGCTATGAAGCGATCGAGTTCTAGGCGATCGTTGGCAGCAGAAGCTACCATAATCGCATGATAGCGAGACGATTAACGCTCAATACGACCGCTGAGCATGCGATGGCATATCATGGCAGCGAAGAGGTGATGCAACGAGCCGTGTGGTGGACTAGAGTTAAATAGGCAGTCCATTCTGTAGACGGTAGCCTTCGAAAATGGTAGCGATATGTGTTGTGTAATGTTGCTGCTGCTCATCGTAGTCATCGTCTTTGCTTCGTTCATGGTAGTGGCTCAAACAACCAGCAACATCATCAACGCCAAGCAAACCCAGCATGGGGCCGACCATCGACGACGCGGCCGAGTGCGTTTTGGTAGTAAGCTCATACCCGATTCGAGTGCTCGCCTTCGACCGTTTCTGCATAAACCCACATGCGGTTGATGTTGCTGCTGCTGCTGCTTGATACATGCTCTCCATGTCTGATTGTGCTTCCTCTCGTTTGATCATCTGACATCGTTCTTCGTTTGGTATCTATGAGCAAAGATCGAAAATGGATTTGTATCAATATCGACTCACTAACATGATTCCAATAAATTAATATGCATACATGGCAGCAGACGCAGCAATAGCTACAATTGAAGGCACCCAAACTGGCTGGTTGGCTGGCTAACTGGCAACCATGCCAGTGTCAGTTGTCTCTTCCTCCGCCCTAACTTTTGCGTCTGCCTCTAAAACTAACGACTTAGTGTAATGCTGTCGTTATTGTTTGGGTATTTTGTGCCAATAATAACAACAACCACAATCTGACGAGCGCCAAAGGCTGTCGAAGGGGCTCAGACAATTTTTTCGCCGCCCTCGTTTCTGTAGTCTTACTCACTAAGCAACCAAATATCGTCCATCGATCGACATATCTACACAACATGATGATGCATGTGCAATGTCCCTGAGTTGTGATCGTGTTAATGTAAATAATTGCCAGCAACGAAACGCAGTTGTAATTAAAATCTCTCTTGGGTTTCTCACTTTGCACAGGTTTTTTGCTGCTGTACTACCTTACTGCCATTTTCATCGTCTTCTTGTACAATTCGCTGCTGCGTGCGTTTCCTGACTTGTCAGCTAGCGGTTGGGTTTGGAGCCTCTTACATGCATGTTGGCTGATCGTTTCGTTAGTCGACTACTTTGAGATTTGACTTGACTGATATGAGCTCGAAACTCTCACGCAAACTTACTTGGCGATAGACTGGCTTGAGGTTTACATTCGAGTTTCTGTGCTTGTGACAAGACGTTGACAGTCGATGAGGTTATATTTCGTTGATAAATGAAGGAGTCATGAACTTTTAAGAACAGAAGAAACCCTAAGGTGGTTATTTGGAGTTCTAGATACTGTAAAGACTAATTAGTCGATTAACTATACCCACTTTCAGATAATAACTTCATCTTATAATAGTAATTATAGCTGTAAGTAATCACTCACTGCTATATTTGATTACTGTATTCCATAGTACAACCTCTTAGTAATAGTAACTAGTTTCGGTACGACCTGAATGCGAATAAGAGCCTTGTCAAACAATGTAGTGGATTGCTTATATTAAGATTGAATCGTGCAAGTGAGACCCTAGTGAGACCAGGAAGAGAAAGCCATAAAAGAAAAAGGGTTGGCTGACTGAAAAGAACGGTAAGCTGCGGAAAAATTGTATATAGGCTGCGACTGTAACTAAACATTATAATTTATTTGAAATACATTCATTGATCGTCGTACTTCTAATGGTGCACTACATAGTTGCACTCCATATACTTAAACTGCTCATCATCAAATTTCATAGTTCAAGGAAGTACGTGGACAACTTCAAGAGAGATAGGGTAACACTCTATCTCAATAGAGTTAGGTTCGGGTCTCCCGAGAATTCACGATTACCCGACCCCAAAGATAAATCAAAGCTACAAGTCGCTATAATGATAGGAGTCGCTCACTATGTTGGCCCGAATTATTGCCCCATAGCGGTCACGAATAGAAAGACCTTCATTGCAAAGCCTTTAGAGTGATCACTCTCCACAGCAAGAATAGCGCTACCAGTGTGAAATGTTTCGCCTCTGTGCGTTTATGTCAAACCCCTTCGAAACATTCTACTATCTTCTGTTATTTATTGCCAAAGATGCAGCAGATATAGCGCCGCCGCCGACGACGAAGACAGCAAACAACAACGCCCGGAGTACTGAGAAGTGAACCAAGTCAGGCAACTTTAGACGACAGTTAACAGTCAGCGATTTTGTGGGACTCCGTGTGGAGCGAGGTGTAGGGAGGATCGACTGGGATCGTCGGGAGCGTGTCAGTGGATTTGGTACTGAATACTTTGCGTGGCTGCTTGGCCGATGATAACACTCGAAACAAAACCGAACTGTAACAGAGATGTATCTTTCTGTTGAGTTGCCTGCTAAGTCGGCAGATGGTTGCCCGAGGTCTCGGGAACTGAGCGACACGTCGTCTTTATCGATAGGTTGTTGATTGGATAGATGCTGAGAGAGTATGCAAAATAGTTGGTTTGTCGGTTGTGTGGTTGGTACTTCAATTGCTGTCAATCAGTAATGCAACTGTTGTCAGTTACCTTGGATGTGTTTGTTTTTGCTGGGAAAGTGAATAGTCATTATAGCGGGAACCGAAAAAAAGGGAGCGTCATGGTTGTCTTGATGAGGTGAGTGGAGACCAGCCATTCCACTAGCCTTGCCAGTACTCTATCACAGAGCCAGTCACACAATCCGTCAGTCAGTTTCATACCATTCGACAGAGCAAAAATCAAAAATCATTACTTCAACCAATCAATCAATTAAGCAAGCGTCAATAATGCCTTTTTTGATTTCAAAGCAATAGTCGGTTCGAGTTCGATTACTGACAGTGGGTCTGATATGAAAGAGCGTCATGCGTCTTGGCACTTGAGTTTCTTCTCTCGAATTACTGCACGAGTTTAACGAACCATGTTTTTTCCTGCATTGACGTTAAGTAAATAAATAAGTAAATGCTAACGAGTTGAACTTAGTTCGAGAGCGAAAGTTATATTCTTCAACGGTTCGAAGAGGTTACAATGCCTATTGAAGCTTTTTAATTTTAACCGTTTATGAGAAACTAATTTCAAAGTTTCATTCAGTTCAGTGAATGGTATCTGAAAAAGAACAAGCAAGGAAAATAACAACAATTACAAGTTTTAGAGAATTATCTACTTCATTTTAAGAAAACCGCACAAGTCAAGACCTATTATGCATTCTACAGATCGAGGTTACATAACTAAGAGAGTTTTCAAAGGTTTATAGAAGCAATCATGATACTTGAGGTACGTCTCGTTTATATTCACGGGAACTATAAGTGGGAGTGGGTATGCGACGCATACTCAAACCATTAAGTCCTGTAACAAAATCAACTACATAACGAAACCCACAACCAGTTGGACGATTTGGAGATGCGAAGAATTTTAGTGTAGAATAATAGAGCAAATCTTATGCAGGAGAACAGGACGCAGAGCCGAACCAATGGGATGGGATTAATATATATTACATGTTATATGTTATTATATGTTAAGATTAAACGACTGTCTACGAGAGCTCGAAGGATTACTTAGAATCATGTGACAAGGTGGGTGAGGTAGCATTCATAGAGATGAGTTATGAAGAATTTGCAGTTTATAGCTTTTGAACTCTCTTTTATGTAGCCCCTTCTGTATTGCTTATTAAACGTCTCGGTGAATCAAATCAATCAACATGACAATCGAAAAATCTTCAAAACGAGCAAGCGAAATAAAAAAATAAATTAAACTTGAACGGATTTTGAAAACGAGGTGATCCACTATGAGCTGAATTGCACGTTGAGTATACTGGATAATGTCAATATCATCATAATCAACTGACTTCAACAGTTGTGTTTATGCTTGCCCTCAAGCTTATCCCCATTTTTACGAATTCCGTTGAACTTCATCTGTTTTTCCGTGTCCGTCGCAGTTACGAAACACAAATCAACGATTGTATTCCCACTTGAATTCATAAGAAATTCGTAAAAGTCACTCTCTGGTCTCGATGCCATCAATGCCATTATCAATATCAACAAGATGATTGGACGAAAACTGCGAGTTCGACTTCGTGTGTGCATTTGCTTCAACTGGCCTACGCCAAGCCAACAGGGCACTCAATCAAAATTTTGATTATTTTGATAGGAATGCTTAAACGAAATTGACAGGCTGGCTAGCACTCAGGCCTGGATCAACGTAGAAACTCGTTGATATTGACACTTAAGTCAATAACAACACAACCGACAGCGGCAGAGCGCGGACAGAAAAATCTGCAGCTTCACCTCGACCCGCTTGTTAGAGTATCTATTTTCTTTGATTTGTGTAAGAATGTGGTTTCAATTGCACCTCACAGTGTGCAGTGACAACTTTACCGTATTATTTGTTGGCAGCTGTCCCAAATTTTCGAAGCTTAGATTCGACTTTTTTAATTTTTTAAATATAAAAAATATTAATAAAATATTAAAAACAAGCGTAGCGCGCCAGACGGTGTTCTGCCCTTTCCCGGTATTAGCATAGAAAATAAAAATTCAATAAAAGTACAAAAATCAAGTATTTGAATGGTGTGTTACCACACTGATCAGCAGTTCCTTATCACCAAACCCGTTCCGTTGCATTGAGGGAAAAAAACGTGTTTAGTGAACAACGAATATTGAGCACTGGACCTTCGATTTGATTTAAGCTTTTTTTTATTATTTTTCTTTAACACACTTCTGATTTCGAATTTAACACACTGACAACGTCAAAATGATGAAGCAACATTAATTTCATCCAAAAAAATTTATGCAATTTCCCAACTTTCGTGGGACTTTTTCTAAAAAAAAATCCCAGAAGGGTGTACGAGTATCGGATACACATTTGTAATGAAAGTCTACAGAGTAAGAACACAGCTTATTTTGTTAAGCCATGCAATTTTCCTCCTTCCTCGCATTTCCCTGGTCCTTTGACATGAACTCAACACAATCTTTGTAGAAGTCCCGTTAATTAGGGCTTTACCGTAACTTACGTCTACCTATTTATTACGCAATGATCTATAACACTACTGCTCTTCATCCTGTTAAGATTAATTGACACGTTTTCTGGCAAAATAAAAAGTGGTTGACGAGGTCAACATCCGCGTAGAATTCGTTGGATTATAAATGTTAATATTTAATTAACTACTAATTTTGTAATAAAATGAGTCGTCGGCACTATGCTGTTGAGAGAAATTATTTTTTTACTTAAATAACCCAACTCTAATCCGACGGACGGCATGACGAATTTTGTGAGCTGACTTCTCATAACACAACGCTTCGCCCAAAAAAGTCTTTATAAATCTATAAGCTATCAGCTTATCAAAAATAAAATGTCTTCAATTACAAACTAACAGAACTCTTAAAAGCTGTGTAGTTCCTTTATGCAAAGTATTGTTACCCTAACTCGGCGAGTTTAGACCATTTCAGTCATTGAGCACTGCTTCAAGAACTGCTTCGAGTATCATAAAAACGTCGCTCGTATATCACTTCGAGTTCATCAATGCAAGCAGTTTCACATTCCAATAAGAAAATAATGCCATTCGACATTCAATGATATTGAGAATAGTCAGTGAAAAAGATAACGACCTCAGTAAATGTCAATGTTTTGACATGGCATGATTTGTTGGAGGCTCGAGTGCAAAACTTCTTTGGACAGAAAAACCTCACGTTAAGTATCCAACGACATGGCATGATGATCAACCATAAATTGATGAGTCTGACATGCATTTGTCAGAAGCGTGAAGTGGAGGCACTTGTGACGCATTTGCTATGAGTTTGTGGTCGACGCTGACATGCGACAGCGGGGATGATGACGAAGACGATGATGAGGAGTGCTATGAAAAATAATGATTTCGGATGTGGTGTGGTAGTTGCGAATGCCTGACTAAATGAAAGCGAGCTGAGTCAGCTAAAAGCGAATACTCTCATAGAGTGTGGTACTGGTCAGTTGAACTCGTCCATTACAGCAAGTTTCAAATGATGAATAGAAGTTGAGGTGCGCCTACACCCACAATTGCAACAAATTGGTTTCATTGTGCGGCTTGGCAGCCGTTTAATTATGAGTGATTTATGAATGGATAAAGTGATAGCAGTAGCGCTTTACTAGCGGAGTGGAGCAATAATGGTACTCCATATATGAATACATCCTTGGCACATTCCTTATTATTATTTTGGGGCTTGGCAGCTGCATTACCTTTGAAGTTTTGCATTGCCAGATCGAAAGTTTTTTCTCTGTTTTTGTTTTAGTTTTGGGGGTCACATATGTACTAACCATTATACGCATCACTCTTGAGGGAACAAGCTATAATTGCAGCTGAAGACTCTTTCCAACGCGAGTTTGACATTTACAGCCATCACTTGCCCAATCTGAATGACATTTATGCAGGCAGACATGATAGACCCAAGAGTGAGAGTTAGTTTGCTTGTGTTGGTGGTGTGGTTCTTAGTGTTTGTCCTGACGGTGGGAGCAATTCACCAGCAGAACATAAATTTTAAACTAACAGCGCACATACATAAGCCATTAGAAGAATTTAAAAAAGTTTGTATGACGTAACATTGCAACATTGCGACGACACTTCAGCTTGACAGTGAATTATGTGGTTAGGGAGGCAAGTGCCGTGGCAAAGAAAATTTAACTGACAAAATGCCCTAAACAACCTTTCAACACACTCAGCTTTAGTTCAAACTTGACCATTAGCAAAAACAAAAAAAAAAAAAATGCGACAAGAATTTCAGCGACATTCCAGTAGCCACTGATCAGGCCATCCCTCCCAAAAATTCGCAGGACACGACATTATCTACTCAGTCACTCACTCACTCACTCACTCACTTATTCACGGTTGAGGCACTCAGCTTTGCTTGTGTGTCTGTTATGCTGCCTGGCGTGCAGCCGTGGCCAAATTGGTTGATAGCTTGAAAAACTGTTTTTCCAAAGACACACACATACATACCAACGCACTCAGCCAAAAACGCACATAAACATTGTCAGTGAGAAAGTACAAGAGGAGCCGTCAAATTGCATTTTGTGTGACAGACCGCAAAATGCATCGTCACCAACATGAGCGATGAGTTGCGTTGCGTTGCGTTCCGTTGCGTTCAACACTCGGCTACGGGTGTCGCTGTCCGGAGTCCAGGTCGTGTTGCGTTGATGTTTATATTTCGAGTAATTTACGAGCTCCATGAGAAGCTGTAAAATGAGAGAGATGACCTACTATAGTCAAAGCCACCTACTCAAAAACGTTCTTCACACATATTAATTTTGCTTCCCGACGCATCCGATTCTATTCTAAGCTTTGTTGCTCATTTTTGGACGCATTACTCTGTGGCATTACTCTTTGGTTACAGTTTTATGTGGTTTTCGGGTCATATGCACAGTGGTTTACTCGTGAAATTTAGTGTGTGGGATTCGAAAGGAGTTTTTACGAATTTCTCTTAAAACCGTGTTAAAAATTCAAGATTTAGATAATAGATATTCGAAAGGTTTTTCTCTTTCATTGTACTAGATGAGCCATTGCAACACTTGGCCGGGTACGCTAGTAATAATAATGATAATAGAAATATTATAGAACGCCAATATGCGGTATTTTTCCAACCTCTCATTGAAGCCATCCCTTGTAATAGGAGCATCTAAATTGGCTTTTAAATTTTCTACAGCTTATAAAACCACGGTCTTCTAGAAATTGCTTACCCAGATACCTTAACTGCCTTCTACATAGTTCATAGGAGATGAAATGACCATCTTATTTATTTTGTTAGCTTCATCAGAGATTTCTCTGTTCATTTTTCTCTATCACAATGTGTTCTGATAGTAATCCTATGAGCTAGGAAGACAGTTGCCGCCAAATGTTGACAAGAAACTGGTGCGCGATCGAAGGGAGTTTATGATGAGGAAATTATTCTTTCTTTCACAATACTTTTAAAATTAGTTTAGGATGAGGGAAATCCAATCTGGAGTGCTTGGAAATTGAATCGGCAACCTCTGAGATGTAACTAAAATTTAATATCCACTTCCCACATATTAAAATAACTCAAATGGGTCTTGATTAGTAATTTTAGTGAAACTCGAGATATGGTCAGATGCATTGAGGAATGTTACCATGAGCTGCCTTGAGTACTTGACTATTCGCAGATATAAATTCTTTTTTTGGCCCACTGTGCCGTTATTGTACAACTTCATGTCATTCACATTAATTTTGCGTGAATTAAGTGTCAAGGACACTTTTTGAACAGGCCATAACGAGCACGAGGCGCATGGCCAACGCAACACGTTACACAATTTGGGGTGTCTGCTTGCATGGATGCCTGCTGGCAGTAGTGTTGCTGGTGTTGTGTTCTGTCATGTGTCACAACGGCTCTGCGCTGCTCTGCTGTGTGTTCCTCTGCTCAGTTTTCGTTAAATGCGATGAACGTTAAAGTAAGTGACGTAAATGCATCACGAGCAAACGAGCAGACACACATTCGCACTGTCTTCCCCTCTCCCATGGTGAGTCACTTACGCATGCTGGATCACGGGGCATGCCAAGTGAAAGCGGCTAAGTGACTAACTGCCGCACCAACAACTCTTCGGTACTCACTCGTTCCAAGCCCCAGATACGCCTGTCAAGATGAATGCCATATCATGGCACCGAAAATGGTGTCAAAACGACAGTTGACCGAATATAGCAAGAACAATGAATGAAGGAACAAACATTCTCGTTTTCGTTGCTCTGTGGCACTCTGCGGCCCTCTTTTCCGAAGCACTTTAATCCTCTTCTCGGCCACGTCCGCTAGTGTTGTTATCCGTGTGAATTATGACTGGTGAAACGAGCAAAAGCCTTCATTGCCTGCTGGATACGTACAAGCGAACGTTACATGCCAGAGTAGAGCGGAATAGCGAACTCCGGAGCCGGATTGTTTTGGTGGGGGCAGCAAGGCAACAGTGCCAATCCATCAGCATCAGGCAACGGCAGCATGATGGCAACGCATGCACGCATGGAACATTTACGAAACACTCTTAAAATAATTTATCCCTCAACGACCACAACGAAATTAAATGCTAAACGAAGACATTAACAATGCAGGAAATCAACATTCAACAAACGCCGCCAGTGCGGGAGCAGGAGCGAGGGAAGCCCGAGGCAGGCCGGAATGAAGCACGCAGTCGGGATTGAAATGCATTTGCAATTCGCCTCTCCTTCGTTCATTGGACCTAGTTAAGGCTGACGCCTATGTGTATGCAATAATATTTTTGTCGGCCATTTTCACCGAATCGAGTCAATCTATGACCGATGTGCATTGCATTGATGTGGGCAGCAATCAATAGAGCAGTTCCTGAACTACGAAAGAAATCGGAAACCACGGCTTGTGGAGCTTGTGTGTCGAATTCTCAGGTTGATTACAGGTGAAATAAAAAATGGTTTCTTTTATGGCGTATTAATGTATGGCAGACCTTGATAATTTAACGTTTCATAGCCAAGTGCAGTTGGATTTGGACGATTTGAAACTATCCGTGAAAGTCTTATGAAAGACTTATGAAAGTGGATGTTCATGTTAAATTTATTCTTGGAGTTATTCTTCCGTAGGCAAAGTATGTAAAGGTTGTCTTTTCTGTAAGGCAAGGAAGGCAATTGGAGAAACAAAACTCTAACCCAATATTCAAATCAAATAACCAACTTCTTGATATGAAATGCTACGTCTCTTTCTATGAAACAGTCGTTTGACAATAGGCGGTTTGGTTTTTTGTATGTGTAGGTGTGAAAATGTCCATGTGTCAGCTGTTAAACATAGTGACAGTTATTCCATTACCGATTCAATAAGAATTTTTTGATGCTTCCGCGGGAAGTTTTGCTTTTCGCCTTTCGTTGCAGGACAACTGCGGCTGAAGCTCTTCAAATACTCTAATGGTTCCAACTATTCAAAGTTTACTTCAATATTAACAACAAAGAGGTGGTGGACTTGAGAAGAAGTTCAAAAAAGACCAATTGAAACAACTGTAAAGATTCATGTCAAACGCAACAACAGCTTGAAGAAGTATTAGAAGTTGGTCAAGCAACAGTTTCCAAAAGATTTACTTTTTAATCAAACATTTACTGCTGACCGCTGCCAACAACAACTCATCGATTTCAACCGAGCGCTAACGGAAAAATGAGAAGGATGGCCGAGAAGACACGGGAAAGTGAATTTGCTTCATGGTAATGCGCGGACGCATGTGACTAAACCACTCCAGGACCAGTAGGAGCAACTAGGATTGGAAGATTTAGCTCCATCAGAGTTTCGCTATAAGAAAGATTTCTCGGAAATTAATATTAGGATTTATGCCGAATATAAGATATAGTGTAATGTGCTTCGGCAAATGGAGTAGAGAATAAAATAAGACAAGTGAGTGTGAGATCAGGTTGAAGACAGAAAGCGCAATAACATAAGAGTCTTGGCAAAACCTCGAACGATCGCTGGGACTACTGATATGTATCGGGGAAAACCTACTTATATTTATAAACAAGCGTGCTTATGTTATATAAATGTATGTATAAAACCACGTCTACCAAATTTTGTAGGAAACAAATATATACATATTCTCCAATGTAAGGGTTTTCCCCATGATCTTACTTAAATAAATGTAATTATCCACAATTCATTTCTTAGCTGTAAAGTTAGAAAATGTAACTATAACACTATATAAACGTGACGTAAACAAGTTGTAATAAGAGTTTATCGGTTAATAATAAATATTGTATTATTATTAGTTTAAATAAATAAATCAATAAACAAATAAATAAAAATAAAGCGATTCATGCGAATGATTTAACGCATAAATTTCTTTGAAGCACGAAATACCATATCCAGGTACCGTGTGAATGCAACAAATGTTGTAAAGATCAAAAGCATTGCCTGACTTTCAAGTACAGTATCATTGGGTGAGTAAAATTTGATAAAAAAACTAAGCACATCAGCCTAAATGAATGAGTGCACAAAAGAATGGCGATGATACAGGTAAATGGAGGTGATGTTGGCGAGGGTGACTATGCATGGAAACAATTGATATCTAATTGTATGCAACATTTGAACCATCACACCCTCACACCATCACAATTGTCCGCTAGTGTGGACCTGAGCTCGGTCCCTTCTTCTTCCGTTGCACATGATGAATCTGTAAGTGATGCACTTTTGTACTTTTGATGATGATTCTTGATTATGATGACGTCAAAGCCAAATAATTGCTCAACAGGCAAAAATGAAATGAAACGAAACGAAGTGAAGTGAAGTAAGTGTAGTGCAGTGGCATCCTTAACCCTTTGTTGCAACACCAAAGGCATTAGCAGAAGACCCTTAACCAGCAAAACGAGGTAGTTGTTGTTGTTGCTTGTTTTGTTGCTGGCAGCGATGATTTGGTTGGCTTGACTCGCCTTTGCCTTTTTAGAAGGGACGTCCTCCTCTGTCTAATTGCTTTTAACTACTTCTGTAAATTGCATTAAAAATTTTATTTACGAAAATTTTCATTTTCGTTTTTTGTTGTAGTTGTTGATTTTGTTGCTGAAGCTTTTGTTTGTTCAATCGTTTGTTTGTTTGTTTGTTTGTCTGACTGTTGCTTCGTTGTAATTTCAACAGCAGAGTCGAGTTGAATTTTTGATGTCTGACAACTGCTTCAGTTCAGTTCTGTTCAGTTCAATTCGGTTCGTTTTGGTTTTACTTTTGCTTCATTTGTTTCGGTTGCTTTTGGTTTCTTTATTAAGACCATGTCTAAAACAGACACGAAGCCAAATCGGGCATAACTGCTGACCGCCAACACTCTGACCCAGTCGTGCCATAGGGGGGCCAAGTCGAGTTGAGTGCCTTAATAATTATTATCTAATATATTTGCACTTGATTGGTTGCACTTTTGCTAACCGTTGCGCTGTTGAAGATGAGTTTAAAGCGTTAACTCAACCCAAGTCTATCTACCCTAAGCTACACAATTTAACTCAACTCACTTTAACTCAGTTCAAATCAACTCACAGCGAGATAAGTCAGCACCGATCAACTGACGCTTTAATGGATTTCCGCAATCAACTGTCAATGTAAAAAGTTCTGCGCCGTCGATTTATTTTTCGAAGTCCAACATGGAGAAATGTCACCACCTTCACTCTGTATCCATCAATCAAGAATGCCGAGAAATTATAAATAACCATATCGGAGAGTTCTACAAGATTTCTTTCCGATGACTCCTCATCGGCTTCAGTTATCGCCGCTCAGCCTCGAAATCAGCCACATTCGTTGACACTTTTGACAAATTACTAATCATAAAGGTTCATGTCGATGCTCTGCCACAGTTGATGAGATGATTTCATTTCACTCAGCTTGAAGATTGCTGCAGTTGGACATGCCTGGCTGAGGCTTGCTTGTGTACTGACGCTGGTGGCTGTTGCCAGCGAGTTCTTTGTCACGTTGCATATGCCATCACAGAGGCGAGTTGCAAAAGTTAAGATGAGTAATGAAGCTATGAACTTGCAGTTTGATAAGTGAAGAAAGTATTACTAAAAAGGGTAGGTGAGCTGTTAAGGGGTGGTGAAATAACATGCTCTCCAAAGTTAGCAAATGATCTTGAGTTATCCTTGAATAAAGGAAAAAATTTAAAATCAATACCAGTTATATCGTTGGGTTATTACACTTCCCAAAGATATTGCTGAATGCATTACATTTACATTACATACATTACCCTTTCCTATAACAACTGGAGTACACTTAATCACTAAAGTAAATTATCTAGAGATGAGGCTCTTATATCCATTTGTAACTTTGACATGTGTGACAATTTTTGTGTCGAAATCATAAATTTCGAACAATTGTCAGATATTCTCCAATTGATTATTTAAAAAAGGATTGATGCACTTACTCCAAGAAATGATATTTTAATTTGGTTAAACTTGGTTAATAAAAGAGCCAACTGACAATAAGAGCTATATAGAATGCCTCTCCTCTTCGGGCACAAGTCACTTTCGCCGCTCTATTATGTTGGCAGAACAATACCCCAAAACGGCAGAAGATCGAATTAACCGTTTCATTGGCTTTTCCGGGAATCAGAGCGACTAGAGCGACCAGAGCGAGGTTCAAGTTTGACATTGAAATTTCCGGAACGGAATCGAAATCGAGCCAACCACTCCAGGTTTGATCGATTCCATTACATATCATGTTTCCCAGTCTTTCACTCATTCACTCACAATGAATGACACAGCGGTCTTCACAAAAAATTTAGCTTGCATTGTCACATACACTTTTGACACAATCGGATTTTTGCTGAACTATATATGGGTACAAACAACATCTAGTGGTAAAAAATAGGGATACTTTTTATATCACCTAATGCATCGAAATTAGACAGGAATTGTGGTTGGGAATATTGGGCCTGGGTTTGAAAAATTCTTTAGGCTAACGACCTTTATATTAGGCTAAAATTGATGCCGTACAGATATGTTTCCCCAAGAAGACAAGATCTGCGCCCAGAACGTAAGTCGCAGCACTGTTATTATTGAATTCTTTAGACCAACAGAAGTCGATCCAGTTAAAATTTATATAGGAGAATCTATACCTACATGGGATCCTTAAGGGACATGACAAGTACCAACATGTCATAAATGGAAAAACAGAAGTTATTGTTTAGGAAAGGAAATTATAAATAACTAGTAGGGGCCCAGCGTGTTGCTGCCTTCGCGTGCGTCTCGTTTCTCGAATATTTCAGCAGCTCTGCGCTCTATCTACTGCTGCGATTTTCTCGTTGAACTTCCAGTGTTTGACTTTTTGGTGTTCATTTCTTCATTCGAATATTTGAATATTTCCACTTTGTACGGTTTGAGCAGCACTGCTGGGGAATTGAGTTCTCATATCTGCTTGGTTTTTGTGCTTTATTTGTATCTGTACAGTTTGAGAAGCACCTGCAAATTTAGTTGATCTTAATACTAAGAGATTTCGACGAGGCTATTATAGAGATTCAGTCGCACTGGATAGCGCCATGTTGCATGTGCAGTGCTGTGCAAGCGAGACAGGCATAATGTGGCCACCATTATGGCGCTAGCGATTAGATGGCGCAAGTAAAATTAGTCATTTATATTTAATACTGATGATCCCGGTTAGGTCTTTATACGGTCTTCGTCGGTACTTGATACGTGAACAAAGTTTCAGTTTAATCTGACGTGTTGAAGTGGCTTGGAAATCTCGTTCAAAGATTTGTTTACAAACAGGTGAAGCTTATATAAAGCATGTGAACAAGCGTCGTTATAAATCGGAAAACTGTAAAAAATCAACCACAAGAAAGAATTGTGTTTCTTATCGTTACAAGCACCTGCTCAAAAGTGTATTGTTTGTTACACACTTGTAGCTATCTAAAAAATAGAGTATTTTTTAAGTTGAGGTTGTGAGGCTCAAGAGGTAAAACCTGCGTATTTCAGAGGCAGCAAATTATTTAGATGTTTAGATTTAGATGTTTAGTGTTTCTTTGTATATGACGAACCTTCGATACCAACCCAATTGAGATAGGGTATTTATTTTGAGACGGCAAAGTACCAAAACACTCCTGCTTCATCGAGTAAGACTTCTAGCTAAAAATATTATAGGAATTTCTTCATGTGAACGAAATTATGGACCCACTCTAGCCCACTTGCCACATTTTACTGGCTCTAATTTGCACACCTGACACACAATTATGCAATCCTCATTCAATTAATAACCAATAAGTCAAACAAGTACGCGTACAAAGCAAAGAGAGCAGACGGAGCAAACGAAACCCAGCAAAGCCCAGCCACACACATTAGAAACACTCCCTGTGCGCTGTCAAACTGGAATCGCCTGACTGACAGATCGTCCATCAAAACTTTGAATGCGCTCTCACGTTGAATGTCAAATGTCGGAGCAGATGAAATTGGCTGACGGCAACGGCTGAAGGCGAATGAGTTCGACGGCTATGGACGGGTTTAATTGGCGACAGTGTGCTTACTCATTGCACTTCAATTTTCAATTATGTGCGGTCAACCCGTTCCTTAATCGCCTTTCTCGCTTATTCACTAAGGGAATCACGCCCGCCATTTGCTACGACTGCGAAGCAAAACTTTAATACGAGTACAAGTTGTGACTGAGATTGATTTTGTTGTTGTGTTGTAAGTTCAATCCCCTATCGTGAACGTTAGAAACATTAGGGAATATTTCGATCGGCCGGTTCCAGGTCAAATAGCAATTGTGAATATGTGCTTAGTTTTATGTTTCGACGGGAGAGTCACAGAGGTAAATACCCTATTGTTGTTTCAGAAAACACGAGCCCCTACGCGAAGTTACTTAATCATAATACAATATTGATGGTTTCATTTAATACCCGGTAGGTAGAAATACTTACATATAAGCGCTTCATGTTACTGTTGTTTAGTACAGTGCAGTTCGGATAGAACTGGGGTTTGACAATGCTAAGTGGGATGCATTGTGTGACAAATTTTCCGCATCCATTTCTTTGCTTATAAGTGGTAACTTTTTTTTTTTTATTATATTTCCCATATGTCGTGTACATATGTTTTTATTTTTTATTAAGACTATTAGTACATGGTTTAAAAGTTATTTCAGGGTTGTAATTAATTTATGTGAGCAGATCACAAAAGTTTTTTATTTTTGTAAGGATGTAGGGGAAAAATCGGAAATCGGAAATGCTCAATAAACTTTGACAGAATATTTCCCTAATTGCTTCAGGGACATAGACCTTTACTGCCCAGTCGTATTTCTTCGTCCTGTTGTTATTAGTAGAGGTTATGTCTGCACCCGAGCACTTGCGTACAGAGCTTATCTGTATTCATAACTCTTGATTGAAGCACATGTGCTTCGTCGAACAACAAGTATTTATGGATGCCAACTAGTATTCGAACTTTCTCAGCCAGCTAAGTAGAAGTAAATTTGTGCCAGTTTACCTGAGATTGATACCAGGCAATAAATAAATCAAGTGAGAGAGACAGGCATCACATGGATTGATGGCGATGCCGATTCCAATCCTTATGCCAGTGACGTTGCCATTACCAGCAAAGACGGTGCAGATGACGATTATGATTATCGTTATTATCAGACCATGGCACACTACGATGAATACGCTGATAAAATTTGACGGAGATAAACACGCTCAATCATGTCTGGGCATGTCGGAGATCAAATGAATAAGACCGCAGCAACAAGAGCTGAAGTTTGTCTCGCAAAGGGGAAATGGTGGGTGAGATGTAAAGTGCGCATAGATTGATTGGTGTACATCACGAGCAACGAGCGAGATGACGAGGTTAATGTTGATGCTGCTGCCTAGGAAGACAGCTTCAGAGATGTGAAGCGGTGGATGCGGGGTTGTCACGACCGAGACGCTGCCTCAAGCAGACGCGCCGCAATGTTTTAGTGCCAGCTTTGATTGATTGATGATGCGCCGTAATTCAACAACAATTTACGACGGCAAAAGGTGAGACAATAAAACTTTGGTAAACGTTGATACACACCAACATTTCTTCCCAGCAACCTTCCCTCCCCCGCGCTCTATGGCACTAATCGGATGGTTTTTCTTTTGCTTTCGCGGCGTGGGAACATTTTCGCTCGACATGCTCGCGTTTGCTAAGCATTGCTGTGGGGTTTGAGGGGCTGGCTCGTCTGAGTAGTTGCGGTGTTTGGCTTGACTTTCAGCAACCTTTCGCACAAGATTTTGTGTGCGCCAGCTCGCGCCTATTTCCGACTTCCGGTTGAGCACAATTTTTTTCATTCTTAGTTTCGCTTTTACAGAGGATTTTGTGGCTGTAGCACCAAGCAAAAATTGTAGGTGAATCAAAAGTGAAAAATTCGCTCCGCAGTTTTCCTCCTCAATTTCTTCAGCTTTCCACATTGCCGTTTGACGCTGTTTCAAATGTGCCGTTAGTGGCGCTTTGCTGCCTGTGGTTTCTCATCGTGTTCGTTGGGTGGTTAGCCAGGGGCAAAACGATTGACTCAGTTTTCGCCATATGACCGTGTTTGTGCAGGTGGCCCACTCACCCATTCAATTGTCTGAGTCGCGTCTGCCTCATTCTGTGCGAGTCTGTGGGTATTTGGTTGTGTCTGTCTGTGTGAGTTCAAGTGCACGCTCACTTGCTTTTTGTCCTTGCTCTGTTACACTCTGCCTGCTTCACTTTGTCACTCATTCCCCTTCGTGTCGTTCACCCATTGCTCGTTCGCATACAAACAGATTTGCCCATCACACTTGTTGCTCGTAGGGTTTGCCGGGCAGCATAAGCAAAACCACTTTAGCTTATATTGGTTGTATAGTAGCGTGACTTTTCTCTCATACTAATTCGTAATTCGTCTCTCTCTCTCTCGACCGCCCCGGTCGTACACATTTGGCGCTCAAATGTGTGCTACATTTGTTGTTGACTGGGTAAGAAAGAAATCAATATTCGATTTTAGCTTTAAAGAGTTGTCGTGCTGTTGTCACTGGTAATGGTATCGGCTTGCAAGAATATTCAGGCAGTCCTTTTTAAACTTATTTGTTTGTTTGATCATTTAATATTTATTTAATTTTTATTTTTAACTAACCATTAGAGCATTGTTCAATCCACTCCTGGGTTTTTATTTCTATTTTATTCTTATTCAGTAAGTTCACATTAAATTCAAGAGTAAATAATATACACATGAATACATATACGTTAGAGCAGAACAAGGGTTATAGTTCGATTTAGCAGTACCGGATAGAGAGTTGTTTGGTTAAACATTGCAGTTCCACTCTGATACGACTCTCTGGCCCAAAAACGGGCTGAGAGGGCACATCTCTGTGTGCTAGACAGAGTTCTTTTGATATTCAGCGAGATTCAGAAAGATGTTGTTGAGTCAAACTGCCTAGTCCATGGCGTATTGGTTGTATTTTCAGTTATCGTATGCACGTGTCTCAATGATAGTATAGACGAAAATCAGATTTTCGTATACTTTTAAAATTTGGGTTTTGATTTGGTCACCTCCATAAATTTGAGAAGCTTTAGTTTGTGTTTCTTGGTAATGTGGTTGCATAGTCTTCGTTGGTGGAGTTTGGTTCGCAGTGGAAAATGTAGAAATTTCAAAATGTGCAAAGGATGATGTGCCTGCCTAAGATAGGCCAATGAATTAATTGCTTCCACAACCCTTATTCGTGTATATTAAGCACCTTAGGATTCATAATACTCGTTCATGGATAAATTGCTAAGATGACCCATAGAAACTTCAAGCCACATTTATTTCCCATTATTTAATAAATAATGGGAAATCGTATGCTTTCGATAGAATAGGCAAAAAGTTTGTCTATTTTGTCTAAATAATTCGCCAAAGTATTTTCCAGCCACACTGTGAATGACACATGCCCAAGTAGTTTTAGGTATTTTCGTCTTCCACTATTCTTCCACCACTATTCGTGGCTTGACTCGGATGTTGATCAGCTTGAATCACAATTGGTCTAGATGGCTTTGAATATTGGTACTCTCAGATAGCAGAAGGCACGTCTTGAAAGTTTATCACATTGTGGAGATGTCTATAACTCTTCAGCTATGTGGTAATCAAACGACATTGGGCATGACCGAAGTATTAAATATTGTAAATAAATGGATGCAAAAAATCACAGAAATTATAAATGTACCAGGCGAAGTACATAAAAATAAAACAAAACCAACAGTTGTAGTATTTAGCAAAGCGAAGTGGGGTCAAGATCTTTGAGACTGCAGTAGGAGTATTAGTAGTAGACAGTAGGTGGACCAAGGCTGATATTATTGCAGCGTCCACAGCATATATGCTAAGGTCGAATATACCACTAACCGTAATGAACTTAGTATAGCTACACAAATTAAATTATGAGGAGACTGAATGTAGGACCGTGACTTTTAAAGTAGCCCTTTTGAATAGAAGCAACGATAAACAAATTGATTGTGAACGAAATTCTTCATAACAGCAACAATGTGGATTCTCTCCTTATTCTCCAACATAATCGTAAGAGGCCTTCTGTTTCTTATGTCGCCGAAGAGATTCTGTATAATCAAATGCTGGGCGTGCTCGGTAATTTAGGTTTTTATTGGATAGTAAACTGTAACTCTTACACAGGTGTAACAGAAATATATGTCGAGGAACAAAAGACCAATAACAACTTACTTAAAGCCGTCAGCCCTCGCACCGAGCGTAGGCAGGGCGAAGTAGATTGCGGCAACATGTTGCCAAGTCATGATTATCGCTGCGCGATCGCTTCGAATGCTGCCGCCGTCAAAGCTGAGTTGGTGGAGCAGCTGCCGTTGCTGTTGCAATTGTGGTTTCGTTCCCGACGCATTTATGATTGGCCCCCTGCGGTTAATTGTATCGCCTCCTGATCGTGATGTGATTAAGCGATCACAGACCGGCGTTTTTCAAGCTAAACAGCCATTGCCACCGTCGCTTCCTGCGCAAATGCTGCCATTTGGCGCTTATTAGATCAGGCCAAAATAAAGCGAGACTTGATTTATGAGAGCACATATAATAAATCACAGATATTAAAAACACATTACGAAATAAGACGCGCCGAGGGCCTCATGTGGTTTCAAGGCAGTGCGGGGGAAAGCAGAACGTCTTAAACTCAAAGATACATTTTAGCGCCAAAATTCAACATATCGCCGTTTACACTTGATAGAAGGTGTCGTTCGTCATTAGTCGAAGAGCCGTAAGTTGGGGTAATTTGAGCGGTGCCGTGGCTCAATTCGGTAGCAGTCGACACGAAATTTCAGTAGCGCACAAATTCCATGTCGCTAATCGTATATTAATAAAATGACAAGTCAATGAGAAGACTTCGGTTTTGAAAGGGTGTAGGAAGGATTCAAGAACGCGTTGCTGATTTCTCTCTCCTTTAATTTTTTGCCATCTCGGACGCAACTAGGCGTGAAATGTCACCTTTGCTTATTTCGACGATGCTGAATTTGATGAATGAGTATGAATTTTTTGGTACTTTTCTGCAACAAAATCAAGTATCAAGTTTCAGTCCACGACTTGTTGAAATAGTAAGCGGAGGCAACAATAAAATTCAGATAGAAAAGCAACTTTCAAGTTCTGTTTCAATTTCTAAGAAAGCTGGCCCAAAGGCATTTGTTGAAGAGACCCATCCAAATAATGCCGATCCCTAGGCAACTTTTTTTAATACTTTCTCTTTAATTGAAATTTCTATGCCAATTTACATGCTAATTGTACCAACAATAAAATTGATATAACAATGAAATATATGGAAGCCAAATTACGCTTCCGACCAATTATTGCAACTTGATTTGGTTAATTGACCATACATAAATCAAGTGGTCAAATGAAGAAGAGGAGTGATTGATGGACTGATGGAGTGATACATATCAGATAACAGCCATTTATCCATCAAATATGTCGATTGGCAGAATAAAATGTTTTTACATTTAATATTCATTTATAAAACACGAATACCTTCTCTCCTTCTCTACTCTATATAAATCGATAATTCTATAGTCTGCCTATAAAACCTTGAAGGCTTCAACTTAGTCTAGCTTTTCTCATAGCTAAGAATAATAGAGAGTATATCTTCGAAGTGAAACTTCTTTAGCAAGGTGTAAGGCCAAAAAAAGTGAAACGGAATTCGAGATGAGGACGCTTAAGAACCGTGGATGGGATTGGTTTGTTCGTTTAAAGGTACAGAATGAGTGTTAATGCGTTTCCCTCTTCTCTTAAATCATATTTTTGCTCATGTTGAGACCGGATTTCAGCTACGCTTTTCAGTTGCGTCTGTGCTGTGCATGACGCCCTTCTCGCATGTTAATTTGTGGGTGTCGCTGTAGCGTCTGCATTTTCGAACGTAATACTACTTGCATTGAAGCAAGTAGGTAAACGCAAAGACTATAAAAGAGCGCACACAATATGTTATTGTGTATCTCAAGCTTTGAACGCTTTATCTAGTCTATATAATTCTAGGGGATTTTAGACTTCCAACTACTAATTGGATTACCTCTAATGATTCTAATATCATTCTTCTTTCTTCTTGCTGAGAGTTCGTTGATTTATTGCTGCGTCTGTCTCTTCGGCAAATAAAACAAACTTTTAACATACAAGATTGCATGCTAAACCTTGTGTATACTAATAGCCTTGAAAGTACCTCACTCGTAGATCATCAACACTGTAAATAGCAGAAGATACCTATCACCCCACGCTTGAGGTTACACTAACCCTTAGCTAACTTCGGCCTGCACCTGATTAAATTGTATAACGAAGACCTCAGAAATGGAGTTAAAATATATTATTATCAGTCATGAGATGGAAATTGTAAAAGATTTCAAAAGTGAGTGCATTTTTGGCTGCGGCAAGGTTAGAGACCATTCGCAGACTTAGAGTCCATTCCAATCCATTGGATTTAGCACCTTTAACGTAAATATATTCAATGCCACTGGCGTAAGCACAAACATATACTGGTGCACTACTTACAGGTTCATTGCTTATTATCGCTTAAACAAGGAAGCATTTCGGTATGTTCTTCAAGAAATTAAGCCATTATGAAGGAATCATCTGTACCACTAGCACTGCAACTGGCTACAGCGCTAAGGTTCTTGGTAGAAGGAGGATACCAACTCGTAGTAGAAGTGGATAGTTTAATATCCCTTGAAAGAAGTTCAATTAGCAAAATACTAAAGAAAGTGCTAAATATTATGGAAAGAGTTCTCTGTGCAAAGCGGATCCCATCAAGAATAACTCCGGAGGAAAAGCACAACTGTAAAGTAAACTTCTCTACAAAGTTTGGCGGGTGTAGTCGGGTGGCTTGATGGCACACATGTGAAGTAGACAAAGACTTGTGCATCTTCGTATCTACATCTACAATCGGAAGGGATGTTTCAGTGTTAATGCGATGGTGGTAAGCATGTAATAAAACCTAAATATTCCGCATATAAAAGTTTTACTTTGAAGATATGTGATCACAGAATGATAATTAGAGCAGTGATCCATTTATTTTCAATATGATCAATTCAAAACAATGGACAACAATTTTGTGGGAAATTATGAGGTAGGCGAATGTAAGTCCTAGTTGCTTGGATAAGGTGGATGATAAGGTTTTTCGAGAATAAACATTTTTTGTAACAGCAAAAATTAATTTAGTTCGCTGGTTATCGAAATGGTTAGGAAACATGTGAATTAAGAAAAACAGTTGTAAAACACAGAATGGTGACCACCATTGGATAATCGTATAAGAGTGCTACAAAACCGTTTTACTGGAAATTTAAAAAAAGTTCTGTAATACTCTGAAGTCAAATAATTGGACATAACTTGAAGAGTTTAATGTGGTGTGTATTACTACTACAACAGCTACCTCTCCTATCTCTGAGTCTTTAAAGGTTCTTTTCACCTAATTCGAAGTGACTTCGTCTTTCATCTCAGTGGGATTGTGATGTAGACCATCCACGGAACCATCAAGTGAGCTCATTACCATCGGAAAAGGTCTTCTAGCTCACATTCTTAAGCGTACACACAAAGTGCAAGTTTTCCAAATCATTCCAATCATTGTTAGTATTAATTAATGCGTTGCTGAGTGACACAGAGGTATCTGAGAATGTGCGTTCAACTAAATAAGAAGTTATGCGAGCTCAACAGTCCACGCTGCCGACGTCGATGATGACGATGGTATGATGACGATAATGAAGATGTAGATGCAGAAGAGAAAGTGAGTGTGTGGTCGTGACGGTGGAAGGCATAAACATATTTATAGATTATGAACGCATAAATCTCTGTAGGATTTTCCCAGATAGCCGCCTGCCTATCCACCAGCTGATGCTTATGCTGGCAAAATCTCCACATCAACGCCCAGTGCCATTTCTTCAGTCCTTCTTACCAGCACCCCAAAAAGTATTATGATGATGGAATATGTGACTATTTCTTTCTCTTCTTTTTTAATTAGCACACATTTCACAGATTTATGACTAAACTTGTGTGTGGGCGGGTTGCGGGTGTGAAATTAACTGTGTGAGCTTGATATTTTCAAGCTTGAATGCCTTTAGGTTTGGCCATTTGGGAAAAATCTGCGTGTGTGCATATGTGTGAATAAGAGGGGTGCAGATAGATAGTGGCATAGACTGATGATTTATGCATTAATTTAAGTGAGAAGTCCTGACGCTCATTCCATGTCAATCCAACTAAACCCAAACCAAGCCAAGATAATCTGAGCCAAGGTGATAAAATCCGTAAAAACTAATTAGACAAAAAAGAAGAGTGAGATGTAATCATTAAAAAAGTAAGAAAGATGAAAATATATTTGAAGTGATAATTCCGCATAATTAGCAAATCAAGTGTTGATTTTCAATTAATGAAAGCTCAAGTAATGACAGTTAAATTAAGATAAAAGTAGGTAAGTTTTTTTTTTGTATTTATTTGAGGAGGAAGTGTGGTAGTAATCAATGTGGTCCATCTCGAAATAACATCAGTTGAATTAGGTAGCAACGGTGAAAATTTAAAGGGTGTAACATGGGACCGAGGGCTAAAAAACCTAATTTCTCGAACTCAATTTAAAGGAATCTGTATAAGTAAATTAGAATGCCCACTTCCGCTTCAGTCAAGATAAATCCTATATCACCAAGCCGATGGATAAGTGCTATTTTATGGATCATTAACCATTCTCTTCTCTTTTTTCTTTGGTTTTCTATTACAAATATGGGCTGGCCATAGACCACCTTAAGCTTAATACAAAGCATAATGTCAGAAGATGTGACAGTGTGATTGTGATGGATCATTGGGGGAATCCTTTGCCAAAGAATGGATTAGATCTTCTTGCTTGGATGTTGGTTTCAACTGCTAATGATCGAAAGTACTGTATCAACTCATAATATCGATTTTAATCATAGCTCTCATGCCAAGGCGGTATTTTTCAGCATTCCTATTAGTGAATTATTGTGTCGTCAGTCAGTTAGTCTCAAATATTTAATGCTGAATTTTTTCGTTCATATTTTGACAGTTAATCTGAAGGAGACTATTCGGGATAACTCATAAACCTCTCATCCAGACTTTTATCCGAAAAATTCTGTAGGGTAGCGGATTTTTAATAAAGAGGTATATTAAAGATTGGACGCATGTAACTCGTAGTTGTAGGCACTTTTTATATCGGAATATGCTTCAGCCGAAATCAGTGTATGTATGCATTATCTTACATCCTATCTATTAATATTTCGCCTTGTAAATACGACTACATCCTACCTATAGGGAAGCCCCATAAGAGCACATATGATTTCGATTTTGAGCCGCCAATGACGATTTGCCAGTGTAAATTCACTGAGGTCCCGCTCTCTGCTTCTCCTGCATTCATTCACTTTTATTGGTCTTAATTAATTCCTGAGTTTGAAAACACTTTTACAAATTGACAAAACGGGCCCTAACCTGCACTTTTACAAAACTTTTTCCTTAATTCGTGCAAAAACAACAAGGTAAAATTCTTGTCCACAAAGACAATTTCCAAGCGACTTCCTGTAGATGTCCTCAACACGGTGCTTCTTCTTCTCCATCGTCATCAACTTTGACTATGTCAACTTTAGTTCGCCCATTGAACACGGGCTTCTGACTGTCGTTCGTGCTTGAAATCCATTTAGTCAAGTCTTTTTTGTTGTTGTTGCTTTTTTTTCCTATTTTGCTCACCGTTTTTCTTCCTCTCAGCGTTGGGAATTGAATTTCTCTTCATAATTCCTCTTTTTATGTGTGATGGATTCTTTTTCTCCACATTGAATTCACCTTTCAATCATGTCGCGTCAAGTGTTCGCAGGCTCCTCTCGCTCCTAAGCGTGCCCCTGTTGCTCATTCGTCCTTTACAAACTTTCTTTTCGAACCCCCTGTTCATCTTTTCCTTGTTACGCTTGCTTAGTTTTCACCAATCTCACGTCCGCATTGCGCTCGCTTCACATCTAGACTGTCCTATTTGTGTGTCCGGATCATGCTCACTCACTCACACATTCTTTCATGCATTCAGCCAACGTAGCGCTCAGTCCGCCCATCAGTTCCTTCGTTCGGAAGGCCATGCAGCCAGCAAGCAATCCGTCCATTCATCTGCTTGTCCAAACGTCACTCTGTCTGTCACTCTTCTGTCTGTCAGTTCAGAACTTTATGTACTTTCAAACGTATTCGTCATCCTTAAGGTTTTACCAATTGGGTGTTCGCACAACTCACAACACTGAACAGCAATAACAACAACGAACAACGAAGCAAAGTTTTTCGCACTTCTCGTCGATCTTCGCGCCTTGAGTTGAAAGACCCCCGACGAAAGCCAACTCGCTTGAGAGACATTGATTGACTTTGTTAATAGACTTTGCGTCTTGTCAAAATTAAAGAAAATAGTCAGCTAGCTTCGAAAGCACTCACACAGCGCCCGCTGTTAGACCGTCCCATCTACACATTACGCCTTTATTTCACCCACTAGTTTTCTGACTATATTTACGTGTATTTCAACTTATTTCTTCTCCTTCATTTCTATGGACATCCTTCTTGGTAGGACTCATAATTGCGGTTGCTGTGTAATAAAACCCGTTGACAGCTGAAATAAATATCTCTTAGATTAATAGAAAGCTCACAAGGCCGCCTCACTACCTCTCCCCCGATCTACCCGTGAACTGTGTGGAGAGGGATAATATGGCATTGGCTTACATGCGTACCTGTCAAAAATAAATCTTAAGTAAAGCGAAAGCGTGCGTGACTTCTGAATTGAAGTGGAAGTGTGAGCTATGCCTCAGGCCCTTCAACCCCGCCTAATTTTTGCCTCTGAGTCCTTCGTTTGTATATTCTTCAAAACAGAGTCTATGAGCTCTAGTGGAACTCCATGTATTTTGAGTTCTTAATCTATGTAAACGTATAGTTTCTCAACTCTTTGTATTCTGTGAATAGTTGTAATATTTACAGGTAACAAATCACCGGCAACCGTAGCTGGACTTTACGATGGTTGTGGCAAACTACCGAAATTATTAGTTTGACCTAAGATTGTAAGCTCTCATCTTGTTATGATATTAGTTATGTCAATATGATTATGTCTAATTTTAAAAATATTTTCATCAGATGCCAAAGGCTATTTTTTTCGAATAACCTTCTTTTTATTAAAATATCAGTGAAGATTTTTCATTGTGTCCCCTGCCTAGTTGAAGGATGCTGCACCACTTAAAAACAATGATTTTAGGGGCCCGATCTGTTCAGCGAGCGACCTTTCTTCTGGTGTGGCTTGTACATACTCTCCTGTCTCAATGAGGAACTTTATAATGGCGCGACAGCCGATTTATTGTCTACTTTACATCTATATATATGAAAATTAATATTCGTTTTTTATTCATTTATTCATTTATTTATGTCTTTGATTCAAATGGAACAATATTATCGCAATTTGCATTTGTAATTTGCAAGTCATTAGGGTGAGTTTTAACCAGTTTATTTTGATGAGATTGCAGCCTCAGGTGATAGCGACAGCAGCTGTGACTATGACTATGACCTCCTGTAGCATAGGTGGAATATTCAGGTGTCTGTGTAGCGTGGTGGTGCGTACAAACCAGCGAGCCCCAGTTATGCGGCATATCGCTTTATTTTAGCAGGCATAGATCTTCTATATGTGCTGGCTGGCGTAAGCGAGACCCCATATTTATAAAGCATAACGCCAAACTGGGGCCACTACGTAGCTTATTATTTGATTTTGCTGAAGACGCAATTGAGTGCAAAATAAATAAAGAATATATTTTTGCTAAAAACAAGCCACTGAAGTAGTTGGGATGTGAGAATGCGACTCCACTCCGTCACTTAAAAATTCAGTAGAAAATTCAAACATTCTGTAATGAGGGATCATGTAACCTTCATTATGTTCAGGTCAATTTAAAGTGCTTTTTGCAAAAAGAGTGACGGAGGCAAAGTGAATTCTATTTTCTTCATATATAAATTTTTTTCAAGTAACAAAATCTGATTACTCTGTTGAAAAACTTTCTATCACATTTGTTTTTGCGAGACACAATACCACACATCGAGTTCAACCCAACGCCTAAACTTGAGAGGCGACTCACCAGCACGGCAAGCGATTTACGCTCGAAATAAATAACAAATAATAAGCAAATGATAAATAATAATTTAGATGAATACATCAGAGAGCTTGAACTGCTAATTGGAATTGATTAGTTGCGATGCTATGCTATGAGCTGGACACCCAACCTTCTGTCGCCTCACAGAATTCGTGCCAGCCCCCTTGCTTTTTGTTTGCGTGTGTATACGAACATTGCTGCCAGGGCACGTTTCTCATATTTATCTGCGTCTTGGTCTGTGGCACATGTGTGCGACTGCTGGACGCTGCATCGGATCGTCTACTTCAAGCAACAACTCAACTGTGGACCGGCCGGAAGATTTTGTGTGTGGGGAAGTGGATGTGGATCTGAGGCACGGAGGACAAAAGTTCAAATTTGCGTTGATGACGACGTTCTGGCCATGCTCAACGCTTCATGGTGGTGGTTGAAGCCGGTGAGATTATTGTTGCTGTTATTGTATTAATAAATGTGCTCAATATTTGTGATCGATTGAAAGTAATTCCTTTTACGCATTCTTGGAAGCTTACAGAATTTTCAAGCACTCGAACAGTGCGCGTCAGCATTTATTTTTGTTGTTGTGGTGATTGGGTTGGTTGATAATGTGGGGAGAGTGTGGTCTATTTCGCTTAATGACTGACATCGCATGAGGCGTTGCACTAATCACTTCATTAGCAGACCAACTTCGCCTTAAGTATGGCAGACACATTCACAATTTATTCAACCTGCAAAGCGCCAAAATTCATTCATCATCTTTTGTGGCAGACCTCATAGCGCTCCCATTCCATCCTATCCCATTATATCTCTGGGCCTGTGAGTGACAGGCGTTGAGCAGCTACTCAAAATTCTTCCTGTACCTTTTGCTTTTGACTGACATTTGACTTCATACGTCGTTGTCGGCGTCGGCGTCGGCGACAGTGTCGTTCAAGGCGACAAGTTCATTGTCCTTGGCGTTACGTATAATGAGACGCACACACAAATACACAGAGGCACGCACACATTCACAGACCAACAAGGCGGCACGCACAAATTGTAAGGAAGTAAGCGGCTTCGTTCACTCCTTCAAGGCTTCGTCCAACCTGAACTCGCACTTTGTTCGCAATTTGTTGTTTGCGAATTCTCGCCCACTCGTATATCCTTGCTTCCTCCTGAGTCTGCGTCTGCACTGGTGCTTTCTGCTTCACCCCGCTTTCCCAGACTTCGTCTATGTTCTCTCTTGTTCCGCGTCCTTCGCTTGTCTGCTGTGCTCGGTTGGGGTTAAAGTCACAGTTGAATGCGGAATGTGTGTCGCGTTCGAAGGCGTCCTTACAATTTGGGTTAACTTAAAGCTTATTTCTGTTTAAAGTTACTTTAAGGACTTTTGAATCTCTTCTTGTGCCAACTTTATTATGCAAGTCTTGTCTGACTTGATTAAATGCTTGTTCGGTTTTATGTATTTATCTTTAAATATGAAATAAGTACTCACGTGTAGGAAGTGTTTTATTTGAATGTTATGCTCTGTTATACTCATATATGCTATTATTTGTCTAACCTTCAATTCTAGCAGTGCAGATGGATTCGTGTTTCAGGTTTTAGTAATACCTGTTGTGAGCATCCACAAGTTTACTGTATTTGCATTAAATCTGCGCGATTCAATTAGACTAATTCGCCCGGTGAGAGGACTTCCTTGATTCACTATTATTGGCTGGATTGCTGAAAAAGCAACTCCGAAAATGAGTATCATGGTGCAACAATTTATTTATTTATTTATTTTTTCAAATAACAAAGCATTCAGTTTCACCAAATATTTTCCATTGTTATTGATAACCTCTGGCCAACTTTCGGGTAAAACCATTATCCCGTCTTTGAAGAAATTCTGTTCTTTCCGATCAAAAAAACTAGCGCAATACCTTTTTGCAGTGGTTTAGTGAATTCATTGTTAGGCCAGAAAGGTAATTCTGCATTGAGAAAACGCATGATATCCTGGGGGCATTACCAGCGGAGTTGTTTAAATTTTTTTGGAGTCATGGAGTGGAAGCCTATGCTCTTTCTGTTGACTTATTGCGGCCATTTTTCTTTAGCGCTTTATTCAGTTTTCTTGATTGTTGACAATAGAGTTCGTTTCAAGTTTTTATCGTTTCACCAGGTGAGAGTAGCTCATATAGCACAGGACCCAACAATATGCACAGCAACAGCTTCCTCGTAGATTGCGTCGGCTAGGCAATGGCTCAAGCAGGCTCACCTTGTAGAGACAATGACATTTTTCGCACAGCATTGTTTTATGTTACCCATTTCTCATTGCCAGTTAGCAATTTGGACAGAGTAACATTTCGCAAATTGAAATAGGATGAAATCGATTTTTTTCGGTCAAAATGTGTGGTGCCTAAACATCGAGTTTTTTGCATAGCCTGCCTTTTTTAAATAGTCAAAAACTGGAGGGGATGTCAAGAACCTTATCAATGTCAAGAGTACTTACGTGCCAGTTATTCTAAACTTTTTCAATAATTTCCCGAACGAAATTGCATAAACTATGTACTAACGGAAGGATGCCGTAAGTCCTCTTAAGGGTAGGCGGGTAGCTCTGTGCTCCTGTGATTTGCAGTAACAATACAAGTCGTGGTACCAAAACAAAAATTCACAACAAAACAAGACATACTGTAGAAAACAAACACAAGTAGGGAATAATAATAATTATATTAATGTAAGGAAACACTGAACTGGACTCTTTGATTGTGGTAATTTCACTAGGACAACGATTGATTCAATAAGAGATATGTTAAAAAAGTCAATGCGATGGGGACTTAGCTATAGACTGCCTCAAAGCATCAACGTAGACTCTTGAATTACAAAATCTGTGATATTCGAAAATCTTAAGAAGGACACTCTGTAGAAGGCTCACCAGAAATTGAGTTACTTTCTTGTTTGGTTGTAATACTGCATAACACCAGATATTACTGGATTTGATTTATTTGCCCTAAGGGCAAGCGAATCTATATAGTGTGTATATACCTTGTATATAGCACTACCCTAGTGTTGGGTAGGCTCTCTTTATACTTTTTTCCACTTTATTTAATTGATCCCTGTACATATGTCCATCGCCCTTAGATGCTCTTATTCGAATTACATTCGCTTGCCGTATCCTATACCTAACTGTTATCGATATAGTACTTAACACTAATTCGTCTCCTGACGTATGCACAATGTAACAATAGATATGGTGTTTTGTTTAGATACTCACTCCTTTCTTGATTCTGATTCCAAAGCTCACTTTTCATACAATACAAACTAATGGGCCTCTGATATTTCCATCGATTAAGCAGCACAAAGTTACCCAAACACATACAATGCACTTGCACACAGATACAATGCATGCAAATGCATGTTGAGCATCTTCATAATTGGCTGCTCAACACGATTGAGACTGAGAAACTAAATCGTTGACGGCATTAGGTGACAACAGCCAATTTTGCGCATTAGCGAAAACCGTTAGCCAATTACTGTCAGAATACGTTTCCGTTTCCGGTTTGTGTGCGCTGCTGGCGACGCCGGGGATTATCAATCGTCGACGTGGCCAACGTCGTCATCGGTCAACGGCAAATGCCATGAAAAACGAATTGTCACCTAAGCAGTGTCTGATTAAGATGCCGCTTAAGACACATACGCACACACAAACGGCTATCTTGACATACACAAACACACACAGAGACAGTGGCATTTGTATGGCTTAATCTCAGTAGCAAGTCGTTGCAACCGCGACCTAACCTAATAAATGTCAAGCCGCATGTGTGTTTGTCAATTTACTCGGGTGACGCCGTTGCACTGTTAAAATGATAATTAGTTGGATGCCACGTTGCCTTGAGGAGAGCCTACAACTGCCGTGTCCGTCAGGGCCTCTTCGGCCTTACGGCGTCTTCGTGTTGCGTTTCACGGCACTGCGCAGCGCATCGCGTCGCCGCTCATGCATAAATCCGATTTCATTTTGCATTTCAGATTCGGCTGCTCGAGATGCTTTTGGGGATTTGCTTTGACGTTGCAGTGTTTGATTTCAGCTTTAACTTTGTCTCTTGGCTTGACATTAAATCGAATGCAAACAGAAGCTCTTGTCGCTTAGCGATGTTATAGGAATATAAATCATTTACGATGTTGTTGCTAGTGATTATCAATATGTTTAGACACAACTTCTTAAAAAAAACTTCCTAAAAATCAACAGCACGTGTCCTTCCTCTTGTTGTTGTTTTAATTTCGCAACTTCGGCTTAACGCTCGAATGCTACACGAAGAACGATAATGCGATGACGCGATGACGCGATAAGGCGTCATAATGATGAACATCATGTACAAAAAGAACACAACGAAGAGCTCAATACTTTTGTGCGTGCTCAAGAGAGAGGAACGTTTGTAGATTTTTAAGCAACTCATAAATACAAACACAAAATTTGTACTTCTGCGGTGAATTCCTTCTCTGTTTCTCTTACATATTTTTCTCTCTGTCGTAGAATGCTGCGTCCTGGCGTCGAAATATTGCATTTTTTTACTACCCTTAGAAATTTCACTTCAAAAAATATACTCAAGCAACTTTCCAAACGGAATGATGCAAGTGAAATAGATTTTATTATTATTATTTTTTTAATGTTTTTTTTTGTTAATAAATATTATTTAGCTATAACAGTAAACTGAAATGTTGAGGTTCTAACACTCTTCACACCAAAAAGTAGGTAGTGAATTGGGAAGAGCGGCCGCATAGGCTGAACCAACAAATTAGACCTACTCTGTTGACAACAAAATAAATATTAATGACACTAACGAAATGGCTTCGTATGAGGACTGTACGGTGTAAGGCAAAGTTATTACGATATGCTGCGTGCCCAGTGGAAAAGGGATAAGAACTATAATAGTTTTTTAATAAATTCTTATCAAGGAATTCTGCTGTTATTACATCAAACCCTGAAAACAACTTGTTCGCAAAGATGTAAAATACTTTGTAATGCTGTGATCGAGACAATCTTTGCATGTATTTTCCAGTTTAAACTTTAAGGCCTTCAAAGAGTATTGCTTTGTTTCTTGTAGACAAAATATTTCAATCCCTCATTTATTCGACCACACTTTGAATTGATTTGTTTAGGAGACGTTAGCATGAAACACCCACGCAGTGTACGTTGATGACTGTTGCTGTCTTACGATGACGCCAGTTGGGCATATACTAATCGCGACCCACTTTGTGAATGGCAAAATGTTATGATCCAAAGAGGTCACAACTTAATGTATTTAGGAGTGTGTCCTCTGGGTTACTTTAAGAGACGGCCTACTTCTGTGCCCAAATTTCTTCGATCAGAATGAGGCAACTCATTCATTTAAACTTAGGCAACCGCGTTGAAACCGCATCCAAGAAAAATGGGCTTGACCAAAGACTCAACAAATCCATGAATAAGTCTCCAATGAATGACAAGGTCACATTTGTATATTTTAAAGCTTATTAATCAACTTCAAATATAGCATCATCATTCTATCGTTAACAACAGCAACGTCATCGTCGTCATCAACATTCATCGGTAAACCGCAAAATGTTATCGCCAGCATCAGGGTATCAACAACAATAGCAGTCAATGACAAGAGCAACAACAAGAACAACAATAATAATGCTAAAAGAATACGACTCCCATGAACTCAAACCCGAACTCGAGCTTGCGTTTAACAACAACAACAACAAATACCACCAACAACAATCGGGATCTCATATCTGTCGTCTGGCTTTGATGTGCATTTTTGACAAGTGAGTTGACAGTGTCATCACAAGTTGACAGCTCCATTATTATGTTGATCAAGATTTTTTTGGCTTTTTATAGAGTGTAGTAGGTAGCTATTGTTGTTGTTGGTAATATTGTTGTTGTGGCATTGTATGCCTGATACTGAACTTTGTATTTGGCTGCGGAATCATTGTGAATTTATAATTATGAAATCCGTATGGAAGACGGATGATGTAGAGAGAAAGCTTATTTTACTTCTTTTTTTCTTTATTTATTATTTATTATAATTATTATTATTATTTATTATTATTTCGAAGTGGGAGTGATTCGCTTCACACGTGGCCAGATGCAATAGGCAATGAAAGTATTTTTCATATTTTTAAACAAAGGGTGCTCCAGTGTTTAGCCGCTCCCTTAAAAATATTTCTGGTCAAATATTATTTAAGTAAAATGAGCTAAAAACATTTGATATGTATGGTAGCAAACACAGTTAGAGTTATAGGGGTAAAAGTTTGGAACCCGGGAAGAGGTGTTCTTCCTAGTAGAGGCAGCTCTAGCCGGACAGTAATGCGTTAGCTCCAGCTTAATGCTATGTCATATTCGATATTCTTATTAGCAGCGTCCGCTATAAATGTCCTGTTGTTCTTTCTGAATTTGGGGCCACCTGAGTTCATGACGATTATTTAATTTCGGCCATCCAAAACCCGCTGGGCCAAATGAACAACCCAATTCCTAAGTATCGCGTTTCAGAGCCCTCGACAACTTATCAATGCATATGTCAGTGAGAACCAATGTCGTTTTTCGCAGAGGCACACAATTTCCTTGCTAACCGATACCGGCTTCCGTGGTCAAACACATCAGCGTATTGGTTCGGCATCGACCACGCCCACCATTGGAATCTCCAAAGTTATTAATTCTAAGACACAACATTACTAATAAGCAATCCTGAAACCAAAGGAGTCCTTTTTGTTTTTACTGTGTGCAATAACATATTTTCGTGCTAACGACAAAGTAATATTGAAATGTCTGTGCGTATGTTCTCGTATATCAAATGGTCAAACTCAGCTCAACACAATCACTTCAAAGCAAGCGTTCCCAACTCGTCCTCCTGCGCGCGGGCCATCTACTAATGTACCCGACTCACACATGCTCAATTATTCATTTGTACATTGCCGCGCATGAAATTTGATGACTGTGATTGACAGCTGAATCAATTATTTTGACAATTTTCTCGTTTTACGCAGTGCGACGACGAGGACCAAATTCAAACTCGCAGTCATTTAATGCGATCGAAGGCGCACACCACCAAATGATTGTGATTGGGGCGACGGGGCGCTGATGTCAAATGCCAGAAAAAATTTCGATAAATATAATTACACTCCTACAAACGCTTTTAATAAATAATGATTTTCATATTATATTCTGTGGAAGTGGAGATTCCATTCTTATTGAAATGAATTGGCATTGGCCACCATTAAGCCGAACAGTGCGGCAAGGCTCATTCAAAGCGTTGACACAAGGAATTTTGCACATGTCGGCCCAACCACCACGAAACACACAAGCTGTCAGTCCCCAACTGACCGACCGATGAGGCATTCAGATGTCAAGCACAAGAAATTTCATCCCACATCAATGTCGTCATTCGACTCTCGCACTCGCAGTCGCACCTTGAAAGTGAACCCGAGTGCGACCACTTGTCCGCTTCTAAGAGTCCGAGTGTGTTGTCCGTGCGTCACGTCTCATCAAAAGCGTCAAACGCATCAAAACTTTTTGTCGTCTGTTCGTATGAAAGAAGTTTTCACCTGTCTCCAACACAAAATGTTGACATATTAATCCTAAATAGAAATTTCATCAAGCAGCGCCCGACGAGAGAGAATGACAGCGACAGCCGTGACTGACAGGTCGTCGGACCTGCCGACAACCTCATGAACACAACGACTGACTGACTCACTGGACACCCGAGTACGACAGTGAAATGTGCTTGTGAAAAATGTCAGATGACGCACTCAGAAGACAATGCATACGCTCAGTCACCTTTGAGTCTGTGTACTTTCCAAATGTCGCCACCGAGAGCATATATTCAGCAGTGGAGGACGGAGTGAGGGATGCAGGATGTGAATGGAAGGATGAGTTTGTGTAATGTGGAGTCCTGAGTGCCTTTGACAGAACATAGTACTTGGTCAAAGTGTATATCGGCCGTTTTCTACCGGTGATCTAAACTTTTATCACTAGACGATACACTAGATAGATGGGCATAACTCCGACGGAGTGTCGACTTGTGCGGTAGACTACTATTATGAGCCGTTGAATGGCGCGATTGAGACTAATGTATTTTACACTTATATATGAATTAACAGTAACTTTCCTAATAACCCAGTGAGGCTGACATCCATCTCCTTATATCCTTGGCCGGAGACCCTACTTGAGTGGCGTAATTTTTTATGTGCATCGAACATCGCGATGAAAGTTGCATTA